>FR990099.1:5198999-5798999 GCA_905404275.2 Hedya salicella
ATAGAAAAAAGCTAGAGCATTTGAGATGTGGTGTGGGTGGCGAATGGTAGGTATTAGCCGTACCGAAAGGAAAACCAATGAAGAGGATCATCATCATCATCATTTCAGTCATAGTTCGAAGAACCGATGAAGAGGATGGTCAACGAAAAAAGACTATATTGAAAAAATGATTAAGAGTGGATAATGAATTATTTTTATTGAATGCAGGATTTTTAGGATGAGTTATAATTATATTACTAAATACACGAAAAACAACCGGCAGCAACGGACTTAGCTGCAAATTCAACCTCTGACAATAAAAAACTGCTGCCAGTAAAGTAGGTTAGGTTAGGTTAGAACTGCAATCCCGAACAGAAGGTAATTGCTGCCAGAAATGTAGGTTTTCGGCATTAAAAGGATATGCGTAAAGACCATTCGGCGAAAATAGATTCGGCGGAAACAGGATTCGGCGAATAATAAAAATAAATTAATGGAATTATGCTTATAGCTCATTAATGCCTATTGTGATTATGCGATATAGAATTATGACAAAAAAATATATGCGTAAACAAGGGGAACCAAAAAACACATATTTAGAAGAACTACAAAACACTCTTTTGGCGTGTGTGAACTGAGATTTATTTTTTGTAGTATAAGTTAGTTGTTCCGTTCCGATCGATGGTAAAAAAATTGACTCCGGTACCACCTACTTCAGTTACTGTAAAATCCCCAAAAGAGATCAAGGTTAACAACCAAAAAAAAAACGTAAAAAAACTGTTTCAAACAATATCACTATTCGGAAACGCCAGTAATCATTCTTTAAATATCCACACAATATATACACTACTACCAAATTTCATCCAAATCGATTCAGTGGTTTAAGCGTGAAGAGGTAACAGACAGACACACTTTCGCATTTATAATATTAGTATGGATTTCATAGCTCAATTTTGTATTTTATGAAAAACAGCACGTAACGCCCTGCTCTCCCATAAAGGCGACTAGATTTTGTATATACAGCAACAAAATCTTTATTATATTGGACTGTGCAAATGAAAATAGTTTTCTATTACAGTTTAAGAGACAGACTGACTGTGCCTTTATGAATAGGGTCCGTAAGCATCTCCTAGGCACGGAACCTTACAGCCTTACATCAAACTTGCATAATTACGTTTGTGAATACAAATATACCTGTCTATTTTCAACAGTTTCATCTCCCGTCACAGCCAACCCCCGCTTTGATCCGTCAACAGCAACATGACACACTGTATACCGATTTTAATTCGCATCAGACGTATCGTCGGACTAATCTGGATACTAATCCGGAGACTAATCCGCCGGCTGCGTGCGAGATCACGAATGATCCGAGGATATCGATAAGCGTTTGGATTGTTTTTGCTTCCGGGAATGCTTACGTCATTGTTCGTGACGTCATTGATATATCAGTAGGACCTTGGATTATCTGCGAGTAATAGTTGTGACGAACAGAATCGACACTCGAACGCTAGCATAAGAAAATAAAGAAATGCAGTACTTTTTATTATCTTCATAATATTATAAGGTTTTCCACATTATGCTGAAAAAGAGTGACCGCGTCCGAGAATAGATAAATTCACAAAAGCTAGAAAAAATGTATTTTCATACGGGATAGATTCACACAAATCGAACTAGTCTCAATAAGGCACGTGATATGAGTACTAGACAACGATATCTATACTATTATTAAGTTGTAAAAATAACATGTCTGTGCATTGAATATATTTAAAAAAATATATGATTGTAACGAACTTTTGGATTTTTTTTATGTTTGTATGTGTCGTTGTGGTTTTCATGACGCCAAATTGGCTTAACGGATTTCAACTAATTATGGTAGGTACACGGGTAGCTGGGTATCAACAGAAGGTTATAGGATATTTGTTACCCCACTACGCTGAAGAAAAAGAGTCGGGTTTTGACTTTTTCTCCTCCGTGAATGAAGTTGCGGGCACCTTCTAATTACATATATTGACACAATGTTGCGCACATGTCTGGAACCAGCTTAAGGCGTTGAGATATCGGAGATCAGCGCTTCTTGATTAAAAACTAAGCGGCGGGGGTGCCGACGTGCGTGATGTATTGCGGATCAAGGACAGCGCTGATTTGTACTACAATAATTAATTTCTTTCCTCAGGGCAGGTTTTTACAATATTATCTATAGTAGGAGATTTTTAACCAATATTGAACCGGCGCTTAAATTGGACCACTTCTGTATTTCAACCAAAATTACACTTTGTTACACTGACAACAGAAAAACTGGCGTTCGCATCGCCATCATCACTCGGTCATTTTGTACCGACGTTGAATTGGTGGTGGTTGGTTGTTCCAAACAGTAAACAATTATTGATAGTTTATCAAAAAACGGGCAACGAGAAATACTTGCAGAAAACATTTTTTTTTTATCAACTAATGAAGTCGTTATGGAGGTTTCTGTCAAATATATACAAATCTGTACTTTTTTAGATTATAAAAATAAAACATTTAATCAATTCCCGACACAACTGGTCTAGTTCAGCGGGAGAGACGCTGCCTGCGAAACTATCGCACTGATGGTCCTGGGTTCAAATCCCGGTAAGAGCAAATATATGTGTGTGATGAACTGATGAACTTAAATATTTGCTCCTGAGTGCCTTGTTTTCTATGTAACTTTTTTTTAGGATTTCTGTCATAGAATAGAAACGACCAATTCGCATAATAAATATATATAATAAATAATATTGAGTACAGTCAACATCCCAATTGTGTCAATTAACTATATGCCCTGAACTATGCGTCTTCAATTAATTCTGATCCCGATACTGCAATGTCATATAGATTTGACCTTAAAAAGTCAAGGCAAGGACTTATTCATGTAAGATACCAGCAATTTAGCACGATCGAAAAATATGGTATTTTACGAGAGACTTAGATATGATCTTACAGATTAAGAGAGTAGATTTAGTTTAGCTTTAGCTTAAAACGTGTAAAGTACGATCCAATTTAAGCATATTGTGTAATTTGTGTAGTTTAAGATTTATGATCTCTTCATCGGAACGATTTCTATGAATTTATTAAAGTACTTTCGTAAGATAAAGACTTCAACATCGATTGAGAAACATTTTAGTGAATAATCCATTATCCATACATATTCAGTAAACTAGAAGGTGCGGCAGAGAAAAAAGTCATAAACCTCTTTTTTTCTTAAGCGCAGTCGAGTAAAATGTATCCTATAATCATCTGTGGATACCTAGCTTGATTTAGACTATTTTTTGTACAAAATAGTGTTACGAAAAATAGTCATAATCAGTTCATCCGATTTGGCGTGATGAAGCCACAACGAACGACACATACAAATATACAGAAAAAACGATTTAGTGACCTCCGAATAACATTTTTTTTTTAATATTTGCAATGTACAGTCATTTTATTTTTACAACTTTATAATAATATAGATCAACCCTCGTTTTTGTTTAAGCATGATCGTGTAAAAATATGCCAAAAATAATCACTTTTCTTCCAGCAGTTGGTTCTAGTCTTAATATAATAAAGGACTAGGGAAATGCGAAAAACTGCTAAAAAGTATTCTACCAACCCCTTTTCTATTAGTTAGCTAGACGCTGCACCGATGAAAGTGCCATCTAGGGAAGGCAGAAGTAATCTGTTTTTAAAAATTCATGCTCTATACGACTGCACTCGACACTGTACCAGGTCGGCCATGACAACGCGCGACTAGCGACGCGGCGAGCTAATTCTCTTTCATTGCGCGGTCGACACGTTTACCGCACAGCAGTTGGTTGGCATCACACGCAATGTATTAGGAATTTGATTGCCGCGCCGCTGGTGGAGCGTTTTCGTAGCCGGGCCCTAAGGCTCCGTTCACATTTATTGTCCGTAGTTTACTAAAAGTAGGTAGTTTACTGGTCACTGTGTATGTTTGAAATGTGTCATTCCAAAACGTCTTGAAATTAGGCTTCATAAAATTAAATGAATAAATATTAAATAAATAAATAAACATTTGAAATTGTAGCTAACCAGATGACTACTATATATTTTTTATTATAGCCACCTACATGTTAATTCGGAGATAATGGGGGAATGGTATTTTTTTTTATATTTTCCATAATAAAACGAAATTTAACCACAATAAAAAATGCGCAAATGTTAAGAATGTGCAAATCAAGCTCTTTACATGATACCCTACTTGACATAGTAGCAAAGGCATTTAATGTTTGCACCCCTCATATTGGTTACTTTTTCATGGAAAATAAAAATAAAGTTTGTTTCTTTAGTGTACAATAAATTTGGACTGGACATGTCCTATTACAAATTTCAGATAGATAGCATATGTAGTTCCTGAGATATAGCGCTGTAATAGTCGGACAGACAGGCAGACATAGTCGCACCATAAGGGTTCCTTTTTTACGTTTTTGGTATGGAACCCTAACTAGGTTTTTCGCTTTGCCTGGGTTATTAATATTGTCCATCGGGAATTGCATTTTACCGCGATATAATAATAATTAGTATACCCAAAAAACTATTCTAAGTTACTACTGTCAGGAGGTTCCTAATCTTGAACCAGGTACGGTAGACACTTGACATTTTCTACAGAATGTGTATTTAGCTCAGCCGCTGTAACAACATATAATAAGAAACCGGCCAAGTGCGAGTCGGATTCGCGCACCGAGCGTTCCGTACAAAATATACGTTACTAACTACCGTAGCTATGACAATCCAGTGTTAGCAGAGCCCTACTCCTAAGCTAGATGTACTCGGTGTTCGATCATTTCATATTGGCTATGAAATAGACAGACATAATACATAAAATGATACTGTTTTTAGTAGTTCTTGCTATAGCGGCAACAGAAATACATCATCTGTGAAAATTTCAATTGTCTAGCTATCACGGTTCATGAGATACAGCCTTGTGTGGTAAGGAACCATATTACGCGGGCCCGGACGGCACTTAGTAGATTTTTACCTGAGACTTTGCTCGTTTTCCACTTTTTACTTGCTTTCAAGCATTATTTTTTTGCTCTTAAATCAATAATTTTACCCAGGATATTCGTGTTGCTTTGAAAATGAAACGTTTGAAACGAAACAAAACATCGAGAATAGGTACGCTTGTTGTTTTGAAAAGAAGCGAACGTTCGAAAACATTTCGGTAACTAGTGGTAGACTCAACAAAAACAAAAATCTCAGAAACCTAAGAGAATATTAAAACTAGAAAAAATATTGTGTTCAGTCAGTTTCGAATATGATATTCAACTTATTGTATAGAAAACTTACTTGTTCAAGTGGAAATCTATAGAACGGTAGTAGGTATAATAATAATATTTTGGTAAAAAAGTAGATAACAATGCAATACAAAATAAAAAATACAGAAAACTTACAATTGTGGTTTTATCACTCCAAATTAGTTGAACGGATATCAACAATTTTTGGTACACGGGTAGCTGGTCATTCACTGATGGTTATATGATGTTCTTTATCCGACTATATTGTAGAAAAAAAGAGGGGTTATGACCTTTTCTCCTCCGCGCACGAAGTTGCGAGCATTTTCTTGTATATAAATAAGAATGCGTGGATAAACATATATAAATACTTAGACAAAACAAAGGTAATAAAGATAATATACGCAGAGTAAATAAATAACCAGAACAGTGTCGGCCGTAAAGTTGGGTAACAGTGGGTCACGGAAGAGGCAGGTAGTATTTTTGTAAATAAGAACTCCACAAATCATACTAAAAAGGCATACTTTTTAGATTGGACCATCACTCTATAATTTATGGTGTATGTTATATGTGACTGAACTATAATACCTATATTGTACAACTCCGCACAGTACTATAATACATTTGTAAAAAAAAGAAAGCACTCTTTTTGTAATTATTTTTTAGCTGTTTCATTTACTGTAGTTGATGGGTTACTTATATAATTAGCTTTTTAAGTCTCGTACCTTAATTAGGCCACTCAGCAAGCTTCGTGGCCTAAACGCGGTACTTGACTGAAACAGCCTACATTATAATTATAACGATTGTATAAAATACTATTATCTGCACACATATCAGTCATTAAAAAAAAAATTGATAGAAACTTATTTATTGGAAGGGTTGTATAAAAATGATCTGTTGAAAGCCATA
Organism: Hedya salicella; assembly: GCA_905404275.2. Lineage (NCBI taxonomy): Eukaryota > Metazoa > Arthropoda > Insecta > Lepidoptera > Tortricidae > Hedya > Hedya salicella. The sequence goes on from FR990099.1 coordinate 5,205,134, forward strand.
AAATAAATTCAGTTATTGCCGTATAATGTAGTTCCTTTGCTATATCGTGATATAACGCGTGAATCGTTTCGGTACGGTTCTTTGTGTATAAATAAAAAAAAGTGTCGTAATTTTTCTACAATGTCTCTCATCATTTATAGTTCAAAACTCAATAACGTTATTTTCACTCAATAACTTTACCCCTTTACTTGAAGAACCAATCAGTTAATGTTATTTTAACCTTCATAACTCTGCCACCCCTAAACCACTATGCGCACCCTTGCCACGACACCCCTGTGACAACCCTACAGTTTCATCTAGGTAAGTGGCGATTATTCTTAACCTGTTAAAACTGCTGCTAACATTGGATATACATCAAATTAAAAGAGGTTAAGGCGACAGTTGGAATAGATAGGCTATAAAAATGCTTCGTAATATAATTGCTTTCGTATTTTATGTTGACTCCTGTTGTATGTTATAACATACCTGTAGTTGGAAAATTCAATATGGTTGTAACTACAAGGTCTTTATTGGTTTCATACAAGTTAATGAAATAAACAAGAAACAATACGTAAAAACTAATAATAAATAATTTTGTAAGTAAATAAATTATGTGGAATTAATGACTACCTAAAATTTATTTATAACTAAAAAAGTTGTGTCCCCGCGGCATGGTGCTGAAGATGCTGGCAGCATTTCCACGCTGTATAGCAATACTGATATCTACTAATAATAAATACATAGTTGCTATATTTTAAAACATCTACAGTTCGATTACTTTGAGTTTACCACTGACATATGCTTTTATTCCATTGGATATTCGATTTTAACATTAATGTAAAAGAGTTTATGTTACTTACACACTGTCTAAACGTCCTTTGTTTGCAATAGAAACTCTTTTTTTGTATTAGTGTTAAAGTCAGTGGTAAACTCAAAGTAATCGTACTGTATCAACCATAAAGAAGTAAAAAGCATCCTATAAACCATCTGTAGATCCCTAAAGGTGCGTCCACATTTGTATCATTTGCCCGATCAGATCTTCGTTCCGTGGCATGATCGCGTGTCACGATCACGCGTTTGGACGTTGCGCCGATCCGATCGCTCGAAATCCATGTTGATACGCGTATCACACACTTCGATCGGACAACCAAGGCAATGATCGCCGCGCCGACAGTGAGCGTCCAAGCAGCGCGATACGCAGTCATGCCACGGCACGGTGATCGAATACGAGCAAATGATACAAGTGTGGACGCACCTTTATGCCATTTTTGCGTGAAGCCACAACGACACATCAAACGTAAAAAAAAAACGATACAGTGACTTTCAAATAGTCCGTATCACTATTTTATTTCTTAAATATCTATTCGGATTATTTGAAGGTCAACTGAATCGAAAAAATGTTTTTTTCGTACTTTTTGTATGTGCCGTTTTTTGGTACACGGGTAGCTGGTCATCTACAGATGGTTATACGATGCTCTTTACCTCTTCATGGTTGGTAGATATAGCTGGCTATCCATATATGGTGTTAGAATACTATTACCCGACGACGCTGAAGAAAAACAGAGATTAAGATTCTTTTCTCCTCCGTTGACGAAGCGGTCACCTTCTGGTAGCTACTGCATCTCTAGCACAACTGCGAAACACAACACTTTGTCGCGCAACAAACATTTTATTTTTATTTTTACCTTACACTAATTGACCTAGTCCCAAACTAAGCAAAGCTTGTACTATGGGTATCTAGGCGACGAAATTGATAATGTAATTTATAAAATTTGACATGTGAAGTTGTAAAAAAACCAATATATGAGTATACATAATATGTAGATAAACCAGCTTCTGCCCGCGACTTCGTCCGCCTTAAATTCGTTTATCGCGGATAAGGGTTCCGGGATAAAAAGTAGCCTATGTCCTTCCCCTGGACTCAAACTATCTCCATACCAAATTTCATTCCAATCGGTTCAGCGGTTTAAGCGTGAAGAGGTAACAGACAGACAGACAGACACACTTTCATATTTATAATATTAGTATGGATTATAATACTAAAATACATAGAAAACGTCCAAGACCCAGGAACAAACATTCGTGCTCATCACACAAACACTTGCCCTGGCCGGGATTCGAACCCGGAACCGCCAGCTTCGTAGGCCGTTGTGCAATCCACTGAGCAAAACGTGTCGTTTGTCTCTTTCCTGTCAATACAATGCGAGAAAGACGGAGGATGCTATGTCACGCGAAAAGTTGTGCTAGACCGGCTGAATAATTTTAATAAATAACACTATGAGTTTGTTAAAGGTCATATTAAAAACAACAATAATTATAATTTTCAAACCGACCCTCTTCTTGCAATAATAAAAAAAAGAAACCACAATTTTAACAATAATAGATTGTTTAATGAAAATTCGGTTGAGTGCGTTTGAATAATTTTATTATTCCAGTATGTGGAACGAATTAGGGGAGAGCAGGGGAGAACTCTACACAAGGTCATAAGTTTGTTGGGGACCAATATCATATGCTCTATTTTACAAGCTTTAATTTAACTTGCAATGTTTGTTTAATTTAAATTTCATATATTACTGGGTCAAATTTTGCATGTAAAATTTGAACCACTTTCCGGATTCCGATTGAGCTAAAATTTGACATGTCTGTACATTGAAGATATAAAAAAATTGTAACGGACTATTTGGAGATCATTGAAAGGAAAATATATTTTTTTGGATTTTTTGTGTGTTTGTATGTATCGTTGCGGCTGCATCACGCAAAATCGGCTAAACGGATTTCGACTATTTTTGGTACACGGGTGGCTGGGTATCTCCAGATGGTTACAGGATACTTTTTACCCGACTACGCTGAAGCAAAAAAGAGGGGTTATGACTTCATCTTTGTTTTTTTTTTTGTATGTCTTTTGTATCTCTTTTGGTCGAGAAACGACCATTCCAGAGGTGCTGATTGGCGCCTCGCTCCTGCGATAAGACTGATCCGGGAGGTGTCGTCAGGGCTTTGAATCCCTCGGGGTGTGATGCACGACGCACGCACTTGGGGGCCGTGGTGTTGAGTTGCGGAAGATTGGGATGGCTCCAGCTGGGCCTTCTCCTATATCTTCCTCGTTGATCGGTGTTGAAGTCATAGATGTAGCTCGAGGAATGTAGCGAGACGGGCCACCCCCAGGTTCACACCGCCGCGCAAAGAGGAGCCTTGGCTCACTCTACGAGGACGACCCTGGAGGCCGCTGGTCGACGGGAGCCGGAGGTAGCACGGGTCGCACACATTCTCTTCAGCTCGCATGTTGAAGTTCGCTTGGTCTTCAGCTTGGTCTTGTCCGGTATGTAGTTCGTCACGTCCAGGATGTTGATGTCGAGTCCAGAACGAAGATGTAGGTGCGCGAGCCTCCCCCAGATTCGTCACCTCACGTAAAGGGGGACTGCAGCTGTTTGCGTATAGGCCCCCCTACAGAGACGGCCCTGTGGCCGCTACGCGAAGGGAGCCGGAAGAAGCGCGCGCCTCTGCAGTCTTCGTTTACGTTAGTTGTCGTAACACTTTACAGCCGGGAGCTGAGCTCAACCGGCGGCTCGCGGACGGTGGTGCGATCGCGCGGCCGTGCCTACAGAATCATGGGAACTTTTTTCTCCTCCGAACCTTCTAGTAGCCTAATATATTATTAGCATTTTTCTAAGGTACTCTGTCACTATTGTCTCCTGAGTTACGGAATATAATAAGAACAAGAAAAAGTTAACGCTCTTTGTTGATTCAGTATTTTTCGTCTTTTATTTATTTAAAGAAATAATATACAAATTTATTACATAAAATATTGCGACGTTTGGTCATATCTATTCCTTTTGTTAAAGAGAACTAGAAGACAACGTAAGCGAAGGCGAAAAGAATCATAACCCTCTCTTATTCTTCGACTTGGTCGATAAAAAGTATCCTATAACCATGTGTGGAGACCCATTTACCCGTGTTCCAAAAATAGTTGAATTATGTATGGACACATTCTAGTTTGATAATAATATCCATTGAAGTTATGTATTTTAATAGTTTTTTTTTATTACAGGTACGTATTAAACTCGACGTTTTTGGTTAAGGGAGGTTGTCTAAGATCGACTATCTGCAGTAAGTTTACATTTAATTTGCATGATGACTGTACTCAAATAATTATAAAATTTTGATGCGGAATAATAGTTTCTCTGATAGAAATCATAAAAAACAATTTTGAGTTCGGTACTTTACGTTTAGCTTGTTTTATCACTCTTTAAATTTTGGTGGTTCCCTCAATTTTTAAATATTTTTTTAAAGTATGAAAATATTAATAACTAATAATCATCACCAGATCAGCCATAGGACGTCCACTGATGGACACAGGCCTCCTCAATAGATTTCCCATCTAATAATACCATTTAATAATACATGAAATGTATGGTAACTGCTTATGAAACCGGAATAAAATTATTAACCACGGGGTCGTGAACACCAAAGCTGAAAAGCTTCCGTAACGTCGGGAACTCGAATGAGGTAATATACGCGATATAATACGTTTAAATTGTTTTATTTAAATGAGTAATAATCGTGGAAACAGAAGAAAATATTAAAATCATTACATTAACCTTTAAAGAAACCTATAGATTTCTAACTCTCGTTAAAGACAATTTGAGTTTTTATGTTGAAGTTAAGAATCAGAATTTTACCATTCAATGGTAGTAGGTATTATAAAATGCGTACAAGCTATATACAGTCAACTAACATAGTTAATAAGATTTCGTTAACTAATACACATCTGCCGTGCTAGTTTAAAAGGCCGCCTTTTGATAGGAGTTTTCATATATTTTACGTCTTTTTTCACTAGCACGACAGAAATATCGATCTCTGTGGTCTGAAATAAACGATTTTTATTTATTTCATTTATTTATTATACGACGTACTGTTATAAGAAGCGAAATAGCATCTAGTAGACAAATGGTCGCATTGTTTAAAACATGTAATAGAAGTTTTCTGAGTAGTTTACTACAATTTTGTATAGAAAGGGACGTATTGTATTAAGATATAGATATGAGTTACTACGTTTTTCTAATAGCAGTCAACTCCAGTAGCATCATACTCACAAATAGTCGTATACTATTAAGAAAGACGTGTAACTTGCTACGTTTCAATGTCGGATGTTACAGTTAGTTGTTGCCCAGAAATGGACGTAAAGTATTAAGAACTACGCGTGAGTTACGACGTTCTTCCAACTGTAGTTAGATTAACATGTTGCTATCAGAAGGACGTATTGTATTAAGAACTAGTTGTGAGTTACGACGTTTGTAAAAGAGGTAGTTTAAAACAAGCCGACGGCGGTACAAATGGATCTGTCAGCGGGAAAACCTTAGGGATCTTCAGACGGAACCGAGCATCGCTCATATTGCTGTTTGCAGTGAGTTTTTTTTATAGTTTTATTTGGAAAATACGAGCTACGTTGGGAATTAGAAAAAGGCATAACCGTAACCCTCTTTTTTGCTTCGTACTTGGGTAAAAGTTTCCTGTAGTCATATATGGATGTCTAGCTATTCCTGTACCAATAATGGGCATATTTCGGTCAGCTTTTTTGACGTGATCGTGGGACGAAGACACATACACACAAATACATTACTAAGACTCTTTATTGCGCACGTTAAGAAAACAGAAATACAGAATCTTGAGAGTTGCAATAAAATAGAGGTAAACAGCATGTGATCTTATCGCTAACCAGAACAAAAGAGACAGATAATTTAATGTATACTTATACAGGTGTCCCTAAAACCAACGCCAAAATGAAGAGGGGTGATAGAACGGTTCAAAAGCTATAGATTTGATCTCATGTATGCTCTAAGATTTTTAGTAGTTTCCGAGGTATTCACAATTTTAGTAGCAATTGTGATTTATCCTCAATAACCGTATATTTAGTACCCTCGGTGCGCGAGTCCGACTCGCACTTGGCCGGTTTTTTGAATCTAAAGGCCCATACGTAGTGTGTGTGATTTTCAAGGCAATTTGTGTGTAATTTGCTGGAAACGCAACCCCTAAGTTTGTCTGCAAACAATTTCCAGCACGGAACTAGTTAGAGTAAGTGGGTCACTAGGTGTATTGACATCGGCAAAATAATCGGTAACAGCTCCATTGTTACTCCAATCAAAGAGGTCACATATACAATGTAACACATGCCGCATAATTCCAAACAAGTTATCACAGTTTGACGACACGTTTGGCTCAGTGGTTGCACAACACGAAGCTGGGGGACCCGGGTTCGAATCCCGGCCAGGGCAAGTGTTTGTGTGATGAGCACGAATGTTTTTTCCTGGGTCTTGGATGTTTTCTATATATTTAAGTATTATAATTTATCTTTATATATGTATATCGTCGCCTAGTAGGTACCCATAGTACAAGCTTTCTTTATTTTGGGACCGGGTCGATTTGTGTAATATTGTACCAGTGTTATTTATTTATTTACTCCTTTTTACACCTTTATTTACAACAGTTGAAAACCTTAATGTATAGAAGATAACGGATTATTTTGAAACGGTTGAACCGATCTTCTCGAATCTTAGCGCTCGAAAAGTTACAATGCCACGGAGAGACATGCACATTTTAGTCAAATTTATACGACAGGATAAATATTATTTTTTCTACCTAACTATCAGCCACGGATGTCCACTGCTGAACATTGGCCTTCCCTATAGCTCGCCACAGAGTGCGATACTGTGAAGACCGCATCCACCGACCTAGTCGAGGGCCGTCCCCGCTGCGCTTATGCGCTTTCCAATGCGTAGTCGCCTCTTCTTCTCCGCGCTACATAGCCCTCTCATTGCCACTTCAACGATGCAATCCTGCGAGCTATGTCGGTTACTTTGGTTCTTTTGCGGATATCCTAAGTTCGTCGGTATCTATCACGTGGAGAAAAATCGAGCATAGCCCTTTCCATTGCACGTTGCGTGACTCTGAGCCACATTATGAGTCCTATTGTGAACGATCAAGTCTCAGTCCCGTAGGTCATCACTGCCAATACGCACTGTTCGAAGACCTTCGTCTTCAAGCACTGGGGTATTATATAAAGAACCCTGCACAAAATGTTCGGAAAAAGCCGTTCGGTCGATTTGGCTGAAATTTCTTGAAAACATAGCCTCTACTACTCTAATCAACTGGGTGAAGTGCAAGTTTAATTATTGACCAGATTTTAAAATATAACGATTAGGTTAAACAAAAAATTAAGGAACTATATATGACGCTGACATCACATGACAAAATGTAAGTACAAACATTGGACATGAAAAAAGTCATATTGTAAAATCTGGTCATTATTTAAAGTTGCAACTTCACACAATTGACCAGAGTATTTATTAGAGGCTATATTTTCACAAAATTTTAGCCAAAACGACCGAACGGCTTTTTCCGAACATTTTGTGCGGGGTTCTTTGTCATAACATATTAATTACTTGCACTGTGTCTCGTAGCGTACGAGTTCACTATAGTGCAGCCTGTCACAATACGTTAATTTCCGATTTGAAAATTTCCGCGAACCAATCAGAGATGGCAGCACTCAATTAGGTCAACAGAGTTAGCTCGCGCTAGGATTGCATCCGCGCCTCGTAACGTGATTGGATGTCGCGCTGATATACGTATACAGGGTGACATTTATATCATGTAGATGGGGTATAGAAAAGGAGGTCAATTTCATATAGGAAAACAGATGTAAAAGTGTCATGGGGGAAGCAGTAAATAAGGCCACCTCACTGTGACGTCATGGCGTTGTCGCGAGCGACGTCGCCCTTACATTTTGACGTCGCCAAACCGTCACCAGGTGAGTGAGCTGCCATACATCTCAGTATGAATTGTTTGGCTACCATAGCTGCTGACGTCGCCATGCCATCCCAGTGAGGCAGAAGACTTATAGTTCCAAATCAATCCAGTAGCGCTGGTGTAGCAAGGTAGTATGAAGTCAACAACCAACTCAATCACATTTGTGTACACCTGGAAAGGTAGGGTTTGGTGAAACTATACTCTGTGCAACTGTTATAACATCTGTACTTGACCCGAATTCCCCACACAATAAATGATATATTATAGAGGAGTGTGGAGTGTGCATTTTCTTATTTTGGTCGTTAAAAAGTGAGTTAAAGTGTATAAATGTCATACATTTTTCCTTCATTGGCCCGCAAGGATCAGAGGTAAAATTAAATTTTCTTTTTCAAAAATTGCATCGCAATTTATCTACTAAACTGCTGTCATAAACAAAAATCCGAATGTACTTTGCGTTAAATATATTCTGAAGAGCCCACACTCGGTAGGATTACGTTATTCTATTACAGAGTTCCTATGACCACCTGCCGGCTCCATCGTCAGATCAGCTCGATGTTGATGGTGTCATAATATCGTATAACTTACATAAGTAGGTAAAATTTTAGCTCAATTTGAAACCGGGAAGTGGATAAAATTTTACTTTCATGATTTGTTTACGTAGTTATAGGTGAATCTATTGCCTACCTATAAAACTTTAAAAACCTTTTTATTTTATTTTATTCACCTTTTTAGGCTCTATTTGATATTTAACTATAAACGCATTGCATCTTCTATATTGGCACATTGTTGGCCTGTAATTCATTTTCCTACATAGTAACGGATCACGTTATAAATAGCGCGCATTCAATTTCAATGTTAGCTGTGTTAACTCTATTGACCTAGCTGCCATCTGTGATTAGTTCCCGGAAACTTTGTAATCGAAAATTAACGTATCTCAGAATCTAATTTTGCTGAATATAGTTACTTGTATAGGGTTCGTATTATGTTACGATGCGATGGAAATTCATGATCATTTTCAGTGGCGTGCGGTTCATATAGGCACAAATGCACTGTCAAAGGCACTGCCTAGCCTAAACGACCATGGCTCCATATAGGCACAGAAAAACTGCCTTCCCTGAACGACCATGGCTCCATATAGGCACAGAAAATCTGCCAACCCTGAATGACCATGGCTGCATATAGGCACAAAAAACTGCATACCTGCATGCTACAGAAAACGTGTTTACCTCGAACGGCCATGGCTTCATATAGGCACAGAAAAACTGCGTACCGTGAACGACCATGGCTTCAAATAGGCACAGAAAAACTGGCTACCCTGAACGACTATGGCTCCATATAGGCACAGAAATATTACCTGCAGTGGCCAAAAAACCCTGTGCACGAAACTGATCATTTTACTTTTACGAATCGCAAATATCAAATTGTAAGTAAATCACAACACAACAAATGGGGCTTAATCCATACTAATATTATAAATGCGAAAGTGTGTCTGTCTGTCTGTCTGTCTGTCTGTCTAAACCTCTTCACGTTTAAACAGTTGAACCGATTTGGATGAAATTTGGTATGTAGATAGTTTGAGTCCCGGAGAAGGACATAGGCTACTTTTTATCCCGGAAAAATACCCTTATCCGCGATAAACGAATTTAAGGAGAATGAAGTCGCGGGCAGAAGCTAGTCGCGTATAAATATGATTTATTTAAAATCAGCCTTTTGTTGGGATTCATCAACGTTTCCGATGTCGCGTTACGTCCATGGTCCAGGACCAGGTTCCTTCGGGACCATGGTCGTGACGCGACGTACTGCTACATGGACGTTATTAAATAAATCATATTTATATACGCGATTAAGTACCGTTTGTTGTGTTGTGATACTTGTGATTTACTTACTGTTTTATATTTCCGATTCGTAAGAGTGAAATGATCACTGGCGTGGACTCGGTTTTTTGGTTTAAATCTGTTCTGTGTAAATGTTCTAAGTAAATCGTTCTTGATTTTTTTTATTCCGTACACTGTCAGGCGAGACGCTCTCTGCGAGAAGACCTGTTGGCCTCCATAGTGAGGGCAAAAGGTATAGATTGATGCGATAGGTAATCTACGCACGCTTTTTTTTCTCTATTGTGCAATAAAGTTAAAAATTTTGACTGATAGGATGAGGATTAGTGTCAGAGAGGTTACTCTGAAATTCGAAGCCGTCCTGCTAGCTCTAGTGTTAAACTACATTTAAACTAGAATATTCCGCGGTTTCGCCCGAGTGGCATACTGTTTTGTTTATCCTTTGGGAACCGTACATTTTTACGGGATAAAACTATCCTTTGTAGTCTCAAACTATCTCTGTACCAAATTTCATCTAAATTGTTTCAGTGATTTTAGCGTGAAGAGGTAACAGACACTTCTGCCCGCGACTTCGTCAGCCTTAAATTCTTTTATCGCGGATAAGAGTATTTTTCCGGGATAATAAGTAGCCTATGTCCTTCCCCGGGACTCAAACTATCTCCATACCAAACATCAAAATCTATTCAGCGGTTTAAGCGTGAAGACGTAACAGACAGACAGACAGACAGACAGACACACTTTCGCATTTATAATAGTATATGGATGGATAGTATGGATATCAGAGGCGTGGCGTCAGGAAAATTACAAAAAAGTTGTTATAAGCCTTTCCTTGGGCAACTCAGTGGGAATCGGCTTATATGGACGCCACGCTATTGATGGAAAGTAAGGATGAGTGGCACACGGCTATACGAATTTCGAATTTCCATGTTATACACAACAGTATTATTGCTACAATTTCCCGGGCGCGATTGGCTAAAGGCCTCCGGATATGGCTCCGCCTTTGACTTTCCGGAGCCTGTAGTGGGTTGTGAATGATGCAAGGCCTGCTGTTGGTATACTTCGTCCATTTGAGGTGAACTTAAACCGAAATCGAGTCTTCGCGTTGATAAATACAACTCGATACGACAAACACTGTGTTGGTGTATAATCAAGTCTGTCCTTAAAATTTTGTATGTCAATATGAATTGTATTCAATTTCTCGTTAAAGAAATCTGTTACCGAAATTGGATGTCAGCACACAAAAAAAATTTTAAGGTTTAAAGAGGAAAATAAAAGGCGAGAGGGCAACAGAGACAATTCTCACCAGGCATGTTTGGCACGGGGACCGAAGTCTAAAGAGACTTGGCTGGACCTGAAATCTTCACTCACCTTATAAAAACTGTGAATTAGAACATCTCTATTGGCCAGAAGCGGTCAAGTTCTAACGCACAGAAAATGTTTTCTTTCAATCGATCCTACTAACACTTTGCTAGCTATTATAATATTATATATGCTTACTTACCGATTTTTAAATATAACATGAACTTATTTGCTTTATTAAAATCATTCAAACCCCTCCAGACGCATCCTAATCGATTCCGCTATTGAATTAGAAGCATATTTCTCGATTGGCCGGATTCGAGCATTGGGTTATCGCGCCCGGCCGGTTCGGGTGCGGGGGACTTCTTTAGTCTAGGAACGCATTCGATACTTTTTTAGGGTTCCGTACCTCAAAGTAAAAAACGGAATCCTTATAGGATCACTTTGTTGTCCGTCTGTCCGTCCGTCTGTCACGACCTTTTTTCTCAGGAACGCGTGGAGGTATCAAGTTGAAATTAACATTAAACACTTATGTCTGCGGTCCCTTGAAGATGTTAATAAATGAAGCTTCGGAGCCAACGCAATCCAAATATAAAAAGGTGTTTGCATACAAGTTGCCGTCCATGGAAACCTACAGCGTACTTTGAATTGTTCTAGAAACTTGAAATTTGGTATAAAGGTAGCTCTCATAGCACAACCTACGGAACAAATCTGAAAATCTATTTTTTTTATCTCTGTTTAAACGACCCCACACCGCGTACATGTTGCTTAATAGTAGGGTTCTGCTAACACTAGATTTTCATAGATACCTCCGATTTAGCGTATATTCTGCACGTAAACCCTCGGTGCGCGAGTCCAACTCGCACGTGGCCGGTTTTCTACTTATTGAGATAGAAAAAGAAAGAAGCAATCCCACCAAAAACGGCACTTGGCACGACTTTGTCTAGATTTTATTATTTTTTAGAGATAAACGAGCAGTTCCTTCGAGACTTGGCTCGTTTTTTACAGAATGTTTTTGGTGGGATTTCACTTCTTTTTGTAGAAACGTGGGCATAACCCTTCGATGTTGGACATCACATGAAGCCGTCTACCAAGTTGAATATTTTTTGTAAAGGCGGTATGTCGATCTCTAATAGTTTGGTTGGGCTCTTGTGTTTTCTAATCAGGGTCACCGGGTACTCCAGATCTTCGATTATCCTAGTTTTATAGTTTCCCCTTTATGTGGCCTTTAAACCCTAACTCTGTAATATTTTCTTCTGTTTCCGCGATTATTACTCATTGAAATAAAACAATTTAACGGATTATATCGCGTATATTATCTCATTTTAGTTCCCGACGTTTCGGAAGCTTTCCAGCTTTCCATGGTCACGGGAGTGAGTCCTCCCGTGACCATGGAAAGCTGGAAAGCTTCCGAAACGTCGGGAACTAAAATGAGATAATATACGCGATATAATCCGTTAAATTGCCCTAACTCTGTACCAAATTTCAGTTCTCTGAGTTTATGGGAAGTACTAGTTCTATTCTGATGATCATGAGTGAGTGAGTGTCATAAATGCGAAATTTTGCTTTCGTTAACTTCGGAACTAAATGATCTACAGACTTGAAATTTTGGATTTTAAGTATGTGATTATAGCTTACTGGATGACGAAAATTTCTGCGTTCTGGTCTTATCCAGAGGTTCTTAAATAGGGGCCTGAAAATGCGGCGAAATGGTTCCAGTAAAGGATGGTACGGCAGTGTTTGCTTCGCGCTCGACTTGGCGGGGGCACCGCCGTGCCCCCTGATAAGGTGATTACGAACACCGAGGAATATGAATACCGCGCCTTTTTTTTTTCGATATAACTTTCTACCTTTTTTAAAGTTTGACTCATGATATGCACAATTTTATATACATATGTGTGTCACATTCTATTGGACACAATAACACGTTAAAAATATATACATTATGGATTCTTTTAGTTAACCTTCACCTTCTACCAACCTTACGATCTTTCGTAAAAATACCAATCGCTTAAACAGTTTTTCTTATTTAATAAGAATCATATTAAATTGTGTGAGTGTTTGAGTGCTGAGTTTTTTCTATTGTTGTTTATTTTGAAAACTATAACTAAATGGTATATCGGTATATTGAATACCTATTAAGGAATTGGCTTCAGTTTCGATTGTAAAATTTGACTTTCTCACTTGGTTGGCTTGGCTTTGAGCGTTCGAATTTCACGTTCGGCCGGTTCGGGTACGGAGAAGACACTTCTGCAACCGTCTTTGTTTTGTTGTGATTTTTACACGACTGCGTCAATGGGGGTTATGTTTTTCAATGGTAATGTCCGTTTCTTTGGCACGCTCTGCATACTAAACGGCTTGATGGATTTTAAGGCATGAGGTCTCGATAGAATCGTCTTGGTTGTCGGAGTGACATACGGTATTATATTTTGAAGTTGGGTTTTTTTAGAGCTCTGATCTTATATATACTCTTTCTCATACGCTCTATCATTTTAGATGTGGGGCCACCTAATAACTCTCATTTGTCAACAGTGTTAACTTGTAACACTTGTCAATGTCAAAGTTAATCGGTTAATTTTATTTATGACGTTATGACATCCAATGAGGGGACCTTAACTGTACTGCGAATTTTGAATAACTGCGCAGGGTGGGGCGCAATATTTTAATTTGGACATAAACGAACCCCGATATTGGGGTTCAGGTATGTACCGTCGGCAGAAGCGGCCATTTTTATTAAAACTATTCGTTCGCACAGGAAATTGGTAACTGCAATTAAGTGGCAATGAACCATTTTAGAAACAGATATTTGAAAATATTATTGCCGTCACGATTCTCGCTCTAGGTACGAAATAGACAACTATACAACCAGATTTTTTCAACATAGTACTAACTAGTAGTACTCACCTTTTACAACTTGCGTAACACCTATTGTTTTAAATATGTCTCAGTCTCCTGGTAGTTAAAATGTCCACAGGATGTTATATTTACGAGAAATTACAAATTGAAATTGATGTTTCCATAAATTGCTTACACTGACGCTACAGTCTGTTATTCGCCGTCCGCCCGATGAGCATTGCTCAGTCATTGATTAAGCGAGAAATGCTAGTTTAAACTCTTTGAGCAACTCCACCGTGTCACAAGTGTTACATAAGCTATTTTCTCATCTCTTTCGCTTGACAGGACAATTAAGTTACAGTTGAAAGTAGAACTAGAATTATTTCAATTGGCCCGTGTATTGTAGCTTTAATTACATTTTTACGTGTGAAGAATCATGAAAGATTTTGTGTGTGACCACCACTTATGAATTTAATTTTCGCTTTGGTGAGCGTCGAGAGAGAGGAACTGCCGCGAGGCAGAAGATCGAGCTTCTACGCTGCGCCGAAGGAATCATGATCCGAATTCCACGCGAGCCCAAGGATCGAAGGCTCGCAGTGTGAGCCCAACCAGAGTTTTAAAGTGTTTTCCACAAGCAATGATATATTCAAGGAGGGGTAAACAATAGGCGGTTTAATAGCTGAACAGCGTCTTCTCCAAACAACCTTTGAATAGTGGGAGACGTTGACAAAATTATACGTGAAATATAGACGTATATATTTACACACTAAGCTAAAAAGTATTCTATATTATAATATAACTATCTATGTCTATATTGTCCAGCTTCATTTTGAGTAAAGATAAAAAAAAACCATCCAGTCGTTTTGATATGACGTGGCTACAAAGACACATAACCAACATCCATAAAATTTAATATAAAATATTAACTGCTCGCCCCGACTTTACACGCATGTACCTAGTAAAGGTGGTAAGGTAAAAAGGTTTAATTTTCAGTGTGCAGTGGAACTGCATGGCTGCACGGCGACACTTCTCAGTGCGGTCTGCAGCCCATCTCGGAATGGGCCTCTCTGAATAACCTTAAGGAAGAAGATGAGACATAAACTGATCTTTATTGCATGGACCATGTAATGAAATATTTTTTTGACGATGTCTCTTTATACTCATATCTCTTGTCTCTCTGACTCACTCACTTCTGAAATAATAAATAAAAAATATTACGGGACAATTTTACACAAATCGAACTAGCCCCATGGTAAGCTCAATAAGGCTTGTGTTATGGGTACTAGACGACGATATATTTAATAGATATATTACTTATATACATAGAAAACATCCAAGACTCAGGAACAAATATTTATGCTCATCACACAAATATTTGCCCTTACCGGGATTTGAACCCAGGACCTCAGCTTCGCAGGCAACGTTACTCCCACTGAACCAAACCGGTCGTCAAATGGAGATTTTCAAACCCAAAATTGACACTCTTCCATTTCGTTTTTTGTACCTATATTTTCAGTCATAAAAACCATGTCCAGACAAATACAATAACAAGAAAAAAAGAATTAGTAGTTGGTGGTGAAGTGATACGCGAGCATACATTTCTTAATTATTATTTTTTTACCTAGAAGATAGAAGAAGAAGAGAATAGATAAGAAGATAAATTATCCAATTCAATTACCTCCAAATATCCTATTAGGTTATCAAGTTTAACTTGAAATTGCCCACTAACTATGCCAGTTTGTAATAAATACATTCTGGCGCTACTCTAGACCAATTTGGGAATCCCCGTGCCAGCGAACATTGCCCAGTAATTGATTAAACTTGAGTGCTAGTTGACACGTGAATGAGTATACTATCCACTAGCGTGTACTCTGGTTTCGCCTTGTTTTATGGTATATATAGGGGGCAAACGAGCAGACGGTTTTCAGCTGATAGTAAGCGATCACCGTCGCCCATAGACACCTGCAACACCAGAGAAGTCATAAGTGCATTGCCGGCCGTGCAGGTTGGAGCGTGCTCTTTTCTTGAAGGTTTGAAGGTCCGGAAATACTGCCGGCGACAATTTATTCAAATTTTCTCCATGAATTTTGATATGATTGTATTTATATTTTATAGCAGTATAACTATACATTATTTTTAATAAGTGCTGTTTCTAAACAAGTAGTTGATAGAAAAATATACCAGATCAGGCATGGCCAGATTTTATCGTGTTCAGCCTTTATTGCAAAAATCGTAATTTTGTAATATTATTATATCTATGATAAGATCGCGAAAATTGTTATTACAATCGGGTATTGCAAATAATAGTATGTAAATAAAACTAGTGTTTAATAATAATACAAATTTATTGCTGGTATTTAAATTAGAGAGACCCGAAACGTTTGCTCTTGAGTGTAGATTTTTATAGGCATTCCTTAACTTTAGTGAGAAAGCCCAAAGAAGGAACGGCTTGAAGCCTTGCTGTCATATATACCAGATGTATGTATGTATGTATGTGCGGCCGGCTCTGTCCCACGCATTCTGCGGCTCTCCGCTTGTTAATTTGTTTTCTCCTCCGCGGATCGATAGCCGGCACGCGTTGCGTGTTTCCACTCGCACACGATATTGGAGCTTCTTTGTTTACTTGTGATAATTTTGCTTTGACTTTTAGACCAATCTAGGATCTCACAGTGTCATCCCTAGAATATGTAAGGAGCATAATATAATTTATAAGAACACTAGGGTAGACTTATTGGCTGTGTCACTAAATAAATTTAAGAAGTTCCTACAGAGCTATGATTTAATAGCAGAGTTAGTATAATACTATCTGTAGTATAATAAGTACTAACAGTTTCTTCACATTGGTTAGCTAGCTTATAGGAAGTGCATGCTGTGTTTGCCTGTAATTGGATCAAAAATATACTTTTGTTGTATCTGTTGGCAAATGTATTAAAAAATAAATAAATGAATAAGACCGCCTGTTGTTTACCTTTCCTTAATTGTTTTATTTTCTTTTTGAAATGATATGAAATGAAATGAAACGAACTTTTATTGCGTGATTTTAGGTACATTGAGATATTAATTATATACATGTTCATAACGGTATCACTAAAATCCACCGAATCTCGGCATGCAAACAATAATCTTTGTTTACTTATAATCTAAGTACTCCTGAATGCTATAGAAACATTTTTCACTGAGCCATTTTTTGAGGGACTTTTTAAACATTGCAGATGGTAGGTCTTTAATGGTATCTGGGAGTTTGTTAAACATTTTAATGCACGTAATGTAAGAGTTCTTTGCAACTAGAGACAATTGAAGGAACAAACAGTTTATTTCGATATTGTGAACGTGTGGAATTTTGTGCTCTGTTTGGGGAGGTGTGCAATAAACAGTGTATTTTATTGTATTTAGGTCATTCCTTTTGTTTTCTTCACCTCGTCGCCATGGTTACGTGTCTCGAGTCACTCATCATATTAAACGATATAAAGGCAACAACATTTTTTTTCGGGCTAATATAGTGTTGCGAATACTATATCGTCATCAATCATCGAGTAGTGTTTAATAAATGTGTATCAGTTTTTCGCAGACTAAATTAAGAACCGAATGGCCCTGTCGTAAGACAGTGGCTTAGTGATCGTGAGGTTGGCAGTTCTAATCCCAGCATGGGCGAGGTTTTTGCAAGGTTTCTTCGGATGTTTAGATTTTAGTAAGTGAGACTAAAGTTTCTGGAAAGTTTGAAGAAAAGAACATTCCGTGCCATAGAAGTTTAAAGGACAAATAAATGGGATTCGAATATGCTAGAACCTTCGACACAGACCAATTTACTAAAAAGACGAGGCTACTCAAAACAGCAGAATAACGAAAATATGACGATAAAAAGTGACAAAAGACGAGCGAAATTCACGGGTATAAAAGACGACGACGGTGGAGAATACGGCAGTCTTAAAGTGGCAAGCGAAGGAGAAACAAGTGGAAAGAAGAGGAAGTTAAAAGTGAAGTGATAAAGTGAAGTAATGGAAGTGAGCTAGAAAGTGTTCAGAGTCAGTGACTCAGTGTGTGCTATAAACGGTGTGAAGTCTAGTATCGGTACCGGGACGCGTTTAACAGTGAATCCCTGCTACTGTAAGTCGCAAATAAACTAACGTGGAACTGTCAAGGTGTTTTAACTCTATCCTATACCCCACGCTCATAACAATAGGACCACCCATTTACAAGCCTATTTTAAACCCCCAACAATAAAAGGGGGGTATAAGTTTAACATGTATATCTGCGTGTCTGTCTGTGGCGTCCTAGCACCTAAAAAAATGAACCGATTTTGATTTAGTTTTTGTTTGAAAGTTGACTTTGGGTTCATCAGCCTTTTCAAGATGATCAGGTCAGGTGTTATTTAGGCTCGTCGGGGAAATTTTACCGTTCCAATAAAATTTTAATAACCACCACGAAAAGTTCATGAAGATGCAAACCGGATTTTAACAATCATAACCGGTTTTATTTCGTATTATCGGTTATATTGTTAAACCGGTTATGTTAAAGGGTAAAATGTCATTTTTTAACAAGTTAACAAAATGTGTACTGTCAAGGAATTTAATTTATATACCATTTCGTATGTACCTTGTCACATTCAAAATCAAGATGAAAGCCGATAGAGATTCCATATCAATGTCACTATGACAAGGTACGGAAGGGTACACAAATTAAATTTCTTGACCGTACAAGAGCTATCTCTAAATATATTTAAAAATGCTATTAAAGTGTGAAGGATTTCCTCTCGCATGATATGTTTAGTAATATCTGAGATATTTGCACGCTAATATGTAAGTACAAATAGCAGAATAGCTACCTATTGTCACAATAACATATAATGACTAATCTAATGAAAGAAGAATCGATGGATGGATAAATTAATAGATGGATGGAAGGATGAATGAAAGTAATGAATGGTGTAGATTTTTTCCTAAATGAATAATATCGTGTCTTGAAACAACGGGTACTCGTCCTCGCATCCTAACCCGGCCTGTGGCATAGTGTCAGCGGCGGGACATGGAGGCCCGATCTAGAACACGCGGAGTATACCACTGGACATGTAGACTTCATCTTCATATAGACCTATTATAAACTCATCAATGTGTCCTGACACAACGGGCCCGCGTTGCGCCCTAACCCTAACCATCATTTTTTTATCGCCGAAAACCACACGGGCGAAGCGATGGGTACAATTAGCTACATATAATACAAAAAAACCTCGTAACACCTAGTTGGATAGGATAAATACCAAGAATATGCCCCGGAAAATGAAGCCATCCTTTTTGCTTCAACGAAGTACCATGAAAAACAGAACTTGTCTTATCTATAACTATAACAATCTAATTGGAGCACTTCTAACGAGCCCATTTTATTTACTTAAACTGTACACAGTTTGCACACAGATACAAAATATTTATAAATGGCGCACTTAATGCCAAATGAAATTCTGTGCCAGTCAACCGTAAGCCTATAAGACGAGTGGACCAACGTCAGCCTAGCCTCTTTGCCTCGCGAGCAATGCGAGCGTTACAGATGTCTCGTCAGTCATGCGTTGTAGTATAGAGCAGATAATAGGCGCATTTGTCATAATTTCGCAGCATATTCACATATTTTTAGAAAAAATGGTACCTATATTATGGCGTCTGATAAACAAATGCGACCCATAATATTGAGTATATGTATTAAGATTGTTAAAAATCGAAAAATAAAAACCTTATTTTCGCAATGCCCTATTTAAAAACAATGCAAGGGAATAAAAGGCAGTATCATTCCAAGCGGAGCTAACATCTTAATAGCCCCGCTCCTGGTGCCTCGCGACTTAGAATAAATGCGCCTCGCGAGCGATACCAGCGTTAACGATGCCTCGTCAGCGATGCGTTGTAGCGCAGAACATGCAATAGACATTATATTTTTCAGTAGTTGCAAGGATAAGTTTATTCTTTGCAATTGCATTTTTCGGAATAGTCATACTATTTGAAAGTTTAAAGTTTAAAAATGAAAAGTCTATGCATTAAATTTATTTAAAAAAACCGGTCAAGTGCTAGTCAGACTCGCGCACCGAGGGTTCCGTACATATTTTCACTTATTCCGACTTAACTTGCCGGTTGAGTTGAGTTTGCCTCTGGTACCTATGGCATCACATACAAATGAAGGGCAAACGTAACCAAACCGGGTTATTCAAAAATGAGTTTTGGTGATTTAAAAAAAAGTAACACAGAACAGATATCTATACTATTATAGAGTTGTAAAAATGAAATGTCTCCACATTAAAGATATTAAAATAAAAATGATTGTACCGGGCTATGGAGGTTGCTTAATAGAAAAATATTTATTTATTACTAGCTTCTGCCCGCGACTTCGTCCGCCTTAAATTCGTTTATCGCGGATAAGGGTATTTTTCGGGGATAAAAAGTAGCCTATGTTCTTCCCCGGGACTCACACTATCTCCATACCAAATTTCAACCAAATCGGTTCAGCGGTTAAAGCGTGAAGAGGTAACAGACAGACAGACAGACACACTTTCGCATTTATAATATTAGTATGGATTTAGTTTTTTTTTTGTATGTGTCGTTATAGCTTTATCGCGCCAAATCGGCTAAACGGATATCAACTATTTTTGGTGCACGGGTAACCTTGGTATTCACAGATTGTTAGAGGATACTTTTAACCCGACTAAGTTGTTGAAAAAAAGAGGGGTTGTGACTTCTGCTCTTCCGCGAACGAAGGTCTTTAAAAAAATGGAAACAAAAGAACCACGTGACTTGGGTACTTCAGTCAGTATCGTTGTACAACAGGTTGACGGAATCACTCGAGTCACGTGTTTTTTCTTTACCTTTTATTTACCTAAAAAGACAGACTATATGTCAGAGTCGTTTACAATATTTTTCAATTTCATGCAATCATACAATCGTATGTGGACGATAAACTTTTCCAGTGCGATAACATTCATAATTCATAATGCTTAAACGGATGAACAGATTTTGGTTTTATTTTTTGTGTTAGAAAAGTGACTTCATCGAGAATGTTCGTAGCTACGGTTCAGGAAGATCGATTCAGGCCTTTAAGTTACCATCTTTTTTATAGATGTGTTGGAGGTTTCTGATCGATCCACCGCCAATAGGTTACATGCATGAATTTTGTTTATAGCTTTTCTTAACTAAATATCAAAATACCGTGAAAACTATTTCAAAATGTGAAATTAAAATTGGCTACGAAATACGCATGATATAGGCATTTTAAACTACTAATCAGACAGAGAGGTCCGATATGAACTGTTACGTCATAGTCCACTCCGTCCTTATAAACTCCATATTTAATTCTGTTTTGCTAGAAAGAGATAGAACGAAATGTTTGATGGGTTATATCTTGGTTATTTTTATAGTTATTCGAAAAAATATTTTGGTCTACTGTTTGTTACATGAATGAGACAAAGCAAAAAAAATACGCATATTCCCTATTACTTTTACTGCATATTGATTGTTGTTAATAGTATACATGACAGAGACGAAGATTGTGTTCGATAATTTCAAGCCACGTACGTAAAGTTGCGATAGCTCAGTTCGTCAGAGCACTTCTGCGTTAAAGAAGAGGTCGCAGGTTCAAATCCTTCTTGCAATTTAGTAGGCCGCATTGATTTTTTCCTTTACAATCGAACTCTGTGTTATAATATTAATTTGTTAATGGTATAGCGTTTCAGTTGTTATTCTAATAAATTTTATGTATGCGTATTACCACTAATTAATATTATAATCTATGCCTGAAGACATAACATTATGTAAATCATGTTATTATAATTCTGGAATAATGTGATATTTATAGAATATTCATTAGGTTGACTCAATATTCAATACTCACGAATTTTGACAATATTTCGTAGGAAAAATTCAGTAATCAATTAATCAGCCATTCAATGGCTGTTAAAAATGAATAGAGCATTGTGAAATTCGGTGTGATTCTGTTAATTTGGGCGAAGTGAAGTGATTTAACATAGCAGGACTATATACTCATACAATGTGCCCGCGAAGAACCTGTAAGATTTAAACCACGTATTTCTTAGGTCATAAGAAACAAAAAAAATGTACATAAACCCCAGTCAAATTGGGCTTATTTCGTTTTGAATAAATTAACCATTTTCATGTAATCTTCGAGTATATATTGTGATTACTAAAGTGCGTTAAGCTCGCGACGTTGCTAAGTATGTTACCAAGTTTCGCGTCGATATTGACAGACATCAAAGTGACAGTTACCACTCACTGTCAGTAAAGTAATTTAATCGTGTTCAAAATTCCTTTCCTTTCATTGTTGTGGTTTTTTATTAGCGCTATTGTGGTAATTTGTGATACAATCGCGATATATTTAGTCTTGTTTTCTCTTTGTTTATATCGGTGACGTTGGATGACTTTCAACGTCAGTTGTCAAAGACAGACTTGCGGGTAAAATAAATTAGTACCACTAAAAATCCGCAATGTGGCGAGGGCAGTAAAGCAACTCGGGCTATACGGTGCGACCAAAAAAAGTAGAAATTAATTGAGGGCGCCACTTTCTCACTTTCTACGTAACTGTCACATTTTTGGCGCAAAATGCTTAAACATGGCAACAATTTTGAATGTTTTTTTTTAGTTCCATTTTATTTAATTTCTACTCTTTTAAGTCGCACTGTACGTGCGTAACGTATCTAGTGAAATGATAACACAAGCTGACTTTGCGAGATCGTTTCGTCAACTCACTGACGTGTTTCAGAGATTTTATCAAATCATTAAACAATTCTGGTGAAATTAAAAAACGAGGTGCCTTTTTTGGCTGATTTCATCATTTCACTAAACAGATTCTAGGATTTGATCAAATGACTTTGACAGTTACTTTTTCTAGGCAAATCATAAAATGGATTCGCCATTTTAACATCGTACATGATTTGTGCATATCCTAGGGTTGCCATTGCCAACCGTACTATAATATAGTATTGTACTATATCTTGACTCTGTGTGAAGAACTATATAGTACGCAAAATACTACATTTCGGTCAGTCCTTACGCATATCAACTAGATTTTATGCACCAATCAATGTTGTTAGAGTGGAAAAATTGGCTTTTATCAACTCAGACAGTTGCTCCACCTAATTGCAATAACAGGCCGTTTGTTAGTAAGTAGGTAGTAAATATTATGCATTATGTTTAATGAATCAATTTTCACTTTTAAGTATTTTGTACTATTTTTTTTTTTCAGAGTACTATATGTTTTGTACCTTGGGCTGGGACATGCTATATTTGCTTAAGAAATAGTTGGCAACCCTATCATAAGCCTTAGAGATTTGTTAAAATCTCTGTTTTGGCCATTTCCCTGCGACATATATAAATTGTCCACCTTAGTTTTCTACACTCCATATTCTAAACCCTCCAAAGTGAATACTAGTCAATACTCCAATAATTTTCAACAAAGTAAATGAACGAATGAACGAACGACTTGTTAATTGAATGGCACTGGAATATTTGAAATCGTTTGAAGTCGCGATGTAATTTGAAACGTACTTTGTGTGATTGGTATTTGATTTGAGTTTTAATGTGATTCTTTGAAGATAAATCTATACTACGAGTATCCATATGTATGGCTCAACTGTGGAGTAAATTGTTGCCGGCAGTAATTCCGGACCGATACGACCTTCAAGCCTTCAAGAAAAGAACGTACTCCCACCTGAAAGGCCGGCAACGCACTTGTGACTCGTCTGGTGTTGTAGGTGTCTGGGCGATGGTGATCGCTTACCATCGGGCGATCTGTCTGTTCGTTTGCCCCATGTAACGAAAAAAAATGTAAAGATTTTCTAGGTCGTCCGGCCATTTCATTATTGTCTGCCTGCGGCTCCTACTGTTCCGAATCAAATGCCGATTCCGAAAAGAAACAGTTGAAATACAGTAAATAAGAGAAAAATACGTCTGTGGTGAATAATTTAAAGAAGTATTCCTAGACGAAGCCATAGAGGTAATACGTCTATAAAACACTATCCAATGCAATGGCACTTTTACACCCTGTCGGCCTAGATGCGACCAGTCCCGTCTGCTTTATACCTCGTAAACTCGGAAAAACGGCAAAGTGTAAAAACCCTAATATGTATACAAAGTGTCCCACGGCTATGCGATATGAACGGAAATTAATTTGTAGATTGTAGATAGGATATTTTGCTCAAGAGACATTATTTTATTATTAAAAACGAGTTATACTGTATTCAAAGATTTTCTAGAAATCGCTTGATTCGTCTAGAAATGGAACCGAACAATTGCAAAAAAAACTAGCCCGTATTTTTATGATGCTAATCGTAAGGATAAACAATAATTCCTCTTAAGTAATATAATATTTTTAAATAACGGTACAACGTGAAATGTTTGATACCAATTAACTTACTGCCGGCGAGGATTATTTAGAAAATCTTTGAATGCAGTATTATTTACTTATATCCTATCTTCAATATTTACAAGTGGCAACTGTTGAATATACGTGGGGAAACATACGTGGATAGACAATTAGCGCACAAAGGTGCGGGGTTGATTAGCCCTGGTTGGTATTCAGCTGCCGTCCGTGTAACAATCACACACCATTTAGAATCACAGAAAGTGTGCTTTTAACCGCTCGATAAACGCCTCTCCCTCAGCTATATGAATAAATAAATATCAGCGACAATTAAATTACACAAATCGATCTAGTCCCAAACTAAGGAAAGCTTGTACTATGGATACCAAGGCGACGACATACATACAAACTTAAATAGATAAATATGATACTCAAATAAGTGACCCAGAAACAAACGTTCGTGCTCATCACACAAGCACTATTGCCCTGGCCGAGATTCGAACCCGGCACTGACAGCTTCATAAGCCGTTGTGAAACCAAGTTAGCCAGACGTGTCGTCAAATACGAGTAGCCTATGTCACTCTCTAGCACATTTTTATCTTTATATAAAAAAACACTATTTTGTTTCTCCGCTGTTGGATGAAAAAAGGATAAATTAACATACAAAACACTCTTTCGTATATATATAACATAAGTATTTGTTCAGTAAGGATGAATCACACGAAATTATCCTAATTTTGGGATAACACAGTGTGGAGATTTTTACTTATAAGTTGAAATAAACAGCGTTGAATAAACATACGTGGTGAAATAATTAGCGCATAATAATGGGGTTGGTATTAATCAGTTGAGTTCTTAGCAGCTTGACGAAAGCTTTATCATTTTCCTGACCCGAAAGACATCCTGCTGTACATAGGTCTTCCGACACATAGTCCTCATCGGTACTGTTAGCAATATAAACCACACTTTCGGAAACCGTGCCTTGTTGGTATCAAATGTAGCTTCAACACGTAATGATCACGATATTATACAACGTAAGAGTATCATTGTGAATTTTGTCCTGGTCCTTATCTTCTCCCATGGCGTCACTAACGCACAAATAAAGAAAATACTTATATCAGTGGTATTGGAGACGCATGATGAATCAACAAATCAATCCTGTGACAGTTAAAAATCAAAACATTCGACAGCAATGTGCTATCAACGAATGGATACTTTTTTTTTCCGACCACGTAATACGTAGAGGAGATGAAAGTCTGGAGAAGATGAAAACACGAATGGCAAAGGAGCTCGAGGTCAATATCCAACTAGATGAACTGATCAGGTAAACAAGTTATCTTCCTCCAAGTTTTGCTCAGTCGTAATTTACGACTGGTATAAGACGCAATGGACAGAACCAGATGGAGGCAAATCATTCACTCCAAGTGTAAACTAGGGGAGACCGGGTAAGGTTGTCTTACGGGTTGGTCGTCACAGCGGCCATAATGGACTATGAACTGGTGTCGAGAGATCGCGTCAGCTATGTCTCCCACCTAGATAAAGCTCTTGCGATCTTTCGACACCGGTCGATGAACTTATTCATTCGTTTTGTTTTGTGTTATGACCGTCGTGTGACAACCTTACCCGGTCTCCCCTATCCAATGATGACCTCGATCCTCAGTCAAGAAGGACCGTCAAAAGAGAGAGAGATATCGGTCGTCCTCTCACCGAGTACTTTGTATATAATAGACCCTTGCGTTTATTGGTGTCAAGTGAATTCGTTGTAACAATGTTCCTCTATGCGTGTACCCAGAAACTTATCAATTGTAAACACTATTATCGTCGTGAATGAGTTCGTTTGTTTACCGATACGGCAGTTAGTCAAATCAGGGGCACTATAGTGTAGAGTGACGTCATAGATTTAGTCCAGTCAACAAGGATGCTGGAACTTGTACAAAATGATTCGTATGTGGTGGATTATTACTGTGTCTCTGTTAGAATATCCATTTTTTTTTTTTTTTTTCATAAATATTACGGGACAATTTTACACAAATCGAATCAATCACCAACATGATTAGCAATATCGATGTAAAATTGCCTGCATCTAGATCCACCCGTTTAGCCTGTATTTTGTATCTCAATCGCAGGTAAAAACACATTTAGTACATTTTACTAGTCTAGAGGGGTATTTTTTTTTGCTTAATCTGTATGAAAATTTGAAAATATGCGCATGTGAGCACAATTTATTGTCATATCTGACCAAGACACTAATTTCGCGGGAAAGCAAAGAAACTAGCTATAACCTATTAATCTAATATGGAATTCCGCAAAGTAACGCCTGAATGTATCATTCATTCTACTAGTAACATTGCCTTTAAGGCGACGCATCGCTAAACTATCAATTGTAAAACATGGTTCGCATCCCGTTCTCTGATTGGTCCGCAGCGGACTGAGGGGGGGACTGATGGCATACAAATACGCGCCAGCGCTAGCTTATACCATAACGACAAAACGGCTTTTGTCGTTTCAATTAAAAACTACAAATAATTTTAAAAAATCCAACTAACAAACGAAAGTGCGTAGTTAGACTAATGTACTAAGAAAATTTTGAGGCTTTGGTCTGGTTAGCCTGAAAAATGAGAATCTCTGTTTTAAAAGAGTTTTCTTTGATATTATTTTCTCTGTTATAAAAGTTAAAGAATCGTGTTTCTGCAACTAACAAAATAAAGTAAATGAAATGAAGAACCATGTTATGAAATATCACTTTCATATGTTTTGAAATGGCTGAGAAATGTTAAGATCTCTGACACCTAAATTTCCAATTCGTCGTCTTAAGATTGTCCCATCCTAGGAAGTGTGTTTATTTTTTTATATAGTAGTGGTAATAGAAGAACAATTCATTGTCAGTTTAGGTAACTATTAAGAACAGGAACAGCAAATTAACCTATCTGCGTGGCCCTTAAAGGATAACATTGTCTTCTTTCGTATCACCATTTAGTAGTCCTTTCAAGAGCCGTCTATAACTCCTCAGACAAAAGGTATTAAGTTTCTTCTTATATCTTTGCAACTTACGTCTCTTTTAACTATGGTTACATTTAAGAGCTATCCAATAGTCAAGCAAAAGGTACTAAGTGTCTTCGGACTGTTCTGGCACTTAAGCCTCTTTTGACATGGGCTACTTGTAAGCGATCGAAAACTTATCAGGCAAATGGTATTAAGTGTCATCGGATAGTTCAGGTACTTAAGCCTTTTTTAACGTGGGCTGAAGGTAGCTTGGGTTGTTAAGTGCACCCGATATCTGCAGTTTAGTGGTCTTGTGTCTAATGTCCCGAGATGTGCGAGGATAAGGGAAAGATTGTTAGGAAACTACCGCGATCGTTCGTGTATAGGTACTAGAAAACCCGCAACTTAGTTTGTGGAGAAAGATAAAGGCATAGCCCTCCTTTTTATTTTGGGTAAAAAACCATCCTTTTCATGTGGTACCAAAAATAAATCAAGTCCTCGTTTTACTTAATGAGAGTCGGTTAATGAGTTGAGGTCGGAATTGGTAGTGCCTATTTACCTAAACTTCGCGGGAGGGCTTAATTAAGAGTGATTATAACATTTATAACTACCAAAAATAATAGTTTATTTTTATTGATTAGTTAATTATCTATGCTATTATAAATAAAGTTGTAAAATGAAATGTCTGTACATTGAAGATATTATCAAAAAAATGATTGTAACGGACCATTTGGAGGTCACTGAATAGTTTTTTTTTTGATGTTTTGTATGTTCGTATGTGTCGTTGTGGCTTCATCATGCAAAATCGGCTAAACGGATTTCAACCATTTTTGGTACATGGGTAGCTGGGTATCTCCAGATGGTTATAGGATACTTTTTTTTCGACTATGCTGAAGAAAAAAGAGGAGTTATGACTCTGTCTTCTCCGCGAACGAAGTTGTGGGCGGCTTCTAGTCTAGTTGCTAATAAAACACAGACGTGACGTGTGTGATTGGTTCCATTTGGGTGCTCCGTAGAACTTTGTCGCGTTAAACCAACCCTTTCCAAAGAAGCTCTTTGAGACTGGATTAATTGTGTCAGTTGGAGTTGAATTTTTTTTGTCTAAAAGAAACGTGAAGAGTGTGTGAGACGTACACACACTCTTCACGTTTCTTAGCAAAAAAAAAACAATTAAATAAAGTATTTTTTTCTTTTGAGTTAATTAAAAGAGCATGAAACTCAGCTGGCGTGCATTATAATACGTGTGCTTCCAACTCGATGTGAGAACAAGTCGATAAGTTATTATATCCATATTTTTGCGTCTGTTTTAGTTTGGGGACCGGTTAAGCTCAGCGGGAGTGTGTGTGTGTAACACGTCAGATTATTCATGAATAGCAATTGTCTAATGCAGAAAATTCAAATTCGTTGACAGCCCAAAAGTGGTCATACAATAGGTCCGTCTGGCATACTCGTAAGGCTGACCCCTACCTAGGATTAATTTATGTGTATTAATTATATTAACTCGACTGGGAAATCCCTCATTCAATAAAAACAAAGCATTATTTTTGCTGGATATAACCACTCTTAATTATGTCCTCCCGCGAAGTTTAGGTAAATAGGCACTACCTATTCCGATCTCTGGTTATTAGTAACCCAAAAACGATTATTCTTTGGGTGTCGTATCTGTGCCTGAGAGAACTCTCGGAGAATCTGTAGTTATGATTATAAAATCGATTGTTTTGAGTTGTTAATTCATTACTCATGTTTTTCTGCTTTTTTTTTCAGGTAAGTTAAATGGAGTATCTACGTATAGCTGTTTGGTGAGATAATAATTATAGAAAACTAGCTGCCCGACCCGGCTTTGCTTGGATGTACTAAGGATTAAAGAAGGAATATGACACCTATACTTTACTATATGGACCATGTAATGAAACATGTTTTTGAAGATCTTCCTTATATCTTTTGCTTCACTCACTCACTCACATCTTAGATGGAGATTTTCAAACCCAAAATTTTCACTTTTCTTTGCAATTATTTGTATATTTTTGTTTATGTATAGGTATATAAATATGACGAGACAATTTCACACAAATTGAACTAGTCCCATGGTAAGCTCAATAAGGCTTGTGTTATGAGCCCTAGAGGATATATTTAATAAATGCACTACTTACACTATAGAAAACATTCAAGGCTCAGGAACACATCACACAAATATTTTCCCTTACCGGGATTTGAACCCAGGACCATCAGTTTCGCAAGCAGCGCCACTCTCGCTTAGCTTAATCGGTCCCCTAACTATAACAGACGCAAATATAGATAAAATAAGTTATCGACTTGTTCTCATGATGCTGAGTTTCATGCTCTTTAAATGAACCCAAAACAATTTTTTTTAATCCTTTATTTAGTTGGTTGTTTAGCTAAAAAAGGTGAAGGGTGTGTGTGACATACCTTATACAAAATCTTTTCAAACTCCAACTAACAAAATTAATATAAATCCAGTCTCAAAGAGCTTCTTTGGAAAGGGTTGGTTTAACGTGACAAAGTTCCACAGAGCACCCAAATGGAACCAAATGGAACCTTGTTTGATTAAGTTAGCGGCCAGACGTGTGGCCAGACTGTCATTCACGCAGTAATGTGGTTAGAGTGTCTTCAAAGTGTTCAGACGCAGTCCAGATAGTGTCTCATTAGATACATTGAGTTACTAGAATTACCCGTAGCTTTCTATAAAATAGAAATAAACCTTTAGTTGCCATCTATCCACCAATGCCGTAAGTTATACATATACAGGGTGTCCCAAGAAGTAGTGATATACTGAAGCTGGGACGTAGAGGACCTAGAGGGCTATCTAAATCTCCCCCATGTATGTTCCGCGATTTTTCGTATTTTCGGAGTTATGACTTTTTTTTTAATTCTTCACCTATCGCCGAGTACGATGAGATTTTTATTTATGGTGACGTGAGTTATTGCGGTAGATACTTGATTTTTTTTGTGTGCTAAGCTGATAAATAGGCCAATTCAGTATGGTAACATTTACTATCGTTTGATTTTTAAATGGAATAAAAAAAAATTAAATGCTAAGAATGATAAAATTACCCAATATGTTCACAACTTCAAGGGGCTTTAAAAAGATAAAATCACATAAAAAGAAAATACCGTTTGGCTTTTAAAAACTTGCTCTATCTATCAGGTAGCTACCCTGAAAATTTCATTTTATTATTCATAAAACATCAATCATAAAATTGAAATCTAAATGTGGCAAGTGCAAAATTAATTAACTTTCTAAATAAATTTCGTTCTAAATCACGCACTGGCCATCAATAGAAAAAGAACAAAAAACAAAAGACGGTTGACGCATGAGAAAATGTTCACGTTGTTTGGTCATCGTTGGTACTTTTCAATAATTTAAAAATTGTGTTTTAATACTGGTAATTGTTCGTTTCTCTAATCATTTTGGCTATTCGTATGGACTTTGACTTGCATTACGATTTGGATTAGTGTTATTACCTGGAATCGACGACTTGGCATTATTTAACTGGACTTGAGTTTGCGTGTAAGTGATCATGTTTACTTCACGTGACTACGCAGAAATGCATTACTATTACGGTTATGCTAGGGGGAATGCGGCGGAAGCTTCAATTCATCTGTACCAGGAACATGTGGAACGAAGAGGCGGGCCTCAACCTGAAACGTTTCCTGACTATCGCATGATCTTAAGAGTACATAATGCGTATTTGGAAGGTACCCGGTATGTAAATACCGGGTACCAGATCAGGCCGTATGGCCACTATGCCGGATCCTGATGTAGTAGATGCAGTGGTTGAAGAAGTAGAAAGAGACCCGTCGACCAGTGTGAGAGTTATGGAACGTCGTACCGGACGTTCTAAATCTCATACACCGTACACTACAGAGCGTAGGATATCATCCGTTTCACATTAGAAAAGTGCAACAGTTGAAACCGGAAGATTACAATCGGCGAATTGAATTCTGTCAGGAAATGCCGAGGAGACAAGCTGAAAACGAAAACTTTTTTAACCAAATCTTGTGGACGGATGGATCCCACGTTAGACGCAATGGGATTTTTAATATGCACAATTCTCACTCATGGGCAATTGAAAATCCAAATTTAAAAAGGGAATCGACATTGCAAGAACACTTTAGTGTTAACCTTTGATCTGGCATATTTAACGGTCAGCTAATCGGGCCCTTTCAGCTGCCAGACCGCTTGGGCGGCAATCACTTTTTAAATTTTCTACGCGTCGATCTGCCCCTGCTGTTAGAAGATGTGGACTTGGAGACACGCAGAAGCATAGTACTGCAGTGTGATGGTGCACCATGCCATTTTGCCTTGGACGTAAGAAACTATTTCAATCAAAGATACCCTGAAAGATGGATTGGTCATTGCGGCCGGGGTGAGCCTGGCCTCCACGGTCCCCCGACCTAAACCCATTGATTTTTTTGTATGGGGATACTACAAAGACCTCGTCTACTCAAGAGAATGCCGCAATTTGGACGAGTTAACCCGGAAATTGAGAGTAGCAGAAGAAACCATTAAAAATAATAGAAGTGCATTCAGACGTTTAAGACAACTTTTTCGGCGATGTCGCACTTGCATTGAGCAACAGGGGGGCCATTTTGAAAATTTCTTGTAATTAAACACCTTGTAATTGGTTTTACTTTGTTTGTATTAATCATCATGTAAATTAAAATTTTGCACATACCACATTTAGATTTCAATTTTTTGATTGAAGCCTTATGAAGAAATTTTCAGGGTAGCTACCTGATAGATAGAGCAAGTTTTTAAAAGCCAAACGGTAATTTTTTTTATTGTGATTTTATCTTTTTAAAGCCCCTTGAAGTTGTAAACATATTGGGTAATTTTATCATTCTTGGCATTTAATTTTTTTTTATTCCATTCAAAGATCTAACGACATTAAATGTTACCATACTGAATTGGCCTATTTATCAGCTTAGCACACCAAAAAAAATCAAGCATCTACCGCAATAATTCACGTGACCATAAATAAAAATCTCATCGTACTCGGCGATAGGTGAAAAATTTAAAAAAAAAGTCATAACTCCGAAAATACGAAAAATCGCGGAACATACATGGGGGTGATTTAGATAGCCCTCCAGGTCCTCTACCTCCCAGCTTCAGTATATCACTACTTCTTGGGACATCCTGTATGTAATATATCATGCTCAAAGCATTGTTTGGAAAGCGATTGCGGCATCTGTGAGTTCATAGGCAATGCCCTTCAATTTAAAGTGTCCGCTTGGGAAGTGTGAGCATCTTCAGTGTTCAGACGTAACCCAGATAGCGTACATTAGAAAGAAGGCATGTGATAAAGTTTTCTTTCATTACATGTCTATTAATAAAGACTTGCCTACCTACTTGTATTATTTATTCATTAAATTAAAATAAATTTCCATTATAAACATACGACATGGGATGTGAGTTGTTATTAATTCATAAATATAATATCAGGCTCAAAGCATTGTCTGGAAAGCCAACGGGGTTAGTCCATCGATGTTTTTTCACATTTTATAAATTTTATATAAAAACATTTATGCGAGACTTGACTACCATTGAAGTTTTTAAAATTTTCATTGACAGCATTCTAAAGGGAACTCGGTGCAAAATTGTTGATGAGTTGATGTTAAACCATTTTATTATTTCTTTCTGTGTTTAGATCTTGGCAGTGAACTACTAGGTTAGCTACAAGTAGCTATTCGAGAGCCGATAGAGCTAGTAAGTAAACAAGATGGCGCATTCCTTTCACCCTTGCCTCGACACTATTGCTAGAGGCGCAAGTAACAAGCGAATTGGAAAATTGAAATCTAATGTAAACAAACAAATAAATCAAGTCTTGAAATGGGGATTATAGGAGTTTCATGCTTTTGGCAAAATGCACGTTGTCCCTAGACTTCAAGTTTTATTATTTTAAAAAGGTGTTTATAAATAAATTCCTATCACGCAGGATGTTTTATCTCCAATCACGTTCGATCGAATAAGAAGCGTTTTCAAAAAGGGTTCAGTAAGAGATCAAATTTTCTTCAGTCTTGGGTTTGGATTTTTTTTTTTAGAAAGCTGGCCTTTCAGGTTATTTCTTAGTTGATCGATTGTCGCCACTCGTCCAAATTGGTGTAGAAATGTTTTTTCTGAAGTTTTGAAGTAGAATTGGCAAACATCCACGGAAATATTTACAATCTTTATTAGAAAATTACCGAGAGACTTAACATATACTTATTTCTTCCATCGGTACTTTTTTTTAATTATTTGACTGCTAGTCATCCTGCGCCCTTTAACGAACGCTTATGATATGATTAAGCACAGATCGGACCATGTCAAGAAGTACCTAACTTTAATGACGTGAGTAAACTGTCTGTATAATAAAATGAAATACAATACAATTTTTATTACACACCTCACTAAACAGAGTACAGAAAACTAAAGTATATATTCAAGAAGAAGGGCTGTAATTGAGATGTTTAAGTAATATTTTATTACGTAGTTTCTAGCAAGAATTGTTTTACGGCCAATTCTTTTTTGGTTTTGTCTGCTACATGCAATGCGTTACACCACATTTGGTCGTAAATATATTACGGTGTGGGCATTACTATTCGCGTCACAGAGACCGGCATTAGTATGTTTTCAGTCGCGGCCTTCCTATTGCCGAATAACCAACAACTCCACTACTCTGTATATTTACAAGCCATTTATTAAGACTCATAGTAAACAGAGAGTACGTCAAGACGCATTTATTGTCTCTTTTCTTTATTACCACGAAAAATACATCAGATAATTATACCTCTCAATGATTTATAGGTTGTCTGAAACATTGATTGAAAAGCGGACGGAGCATTTTATAGTCCATCGTCAATACTGTTAAACTTATATAAGCCTAAAGAAGTGAGTGTTTGTCGAATAATCGCACTCTGTGTTTTATCAAGTCTTGAGTGTGTTTAGAGTAAGTTTCGTCTAAAACTCCTATTATATTCGTTTAATTTTACTTGTCTGTTTTTAGAAGTATTGTTTATATATATGTAGCATATATAAGATAGCGCTAATATCGGTTTTCTGTGAATGTATCTCCTGAGGGATTTAAGTACGGATTAATATATAAATTAAGGTTAAATGTACCTTCTGATGGAGTTACAGTTAGTTGGTCCCAATGGGTTTACGGTCATCTAAAACGGGTTTTTTAACAGAAACTTAGAGACTTGTTGCTATAGACAGTAATATAAAGTTGCGCACAAACTCACCTGGACTTGTATAAAACTTGCCGGTAAGTGGTTTCCCGTGTATTGTTAGCTGACCGGTGCCGGACATCCGGCTAGTTTCCGGTCGGTCTCCTCTGGGATGCAATATGGATTGAGGAAGGGTTGATTTGTTTACCTGGTCCCATGACTAGCTCTCAGGTCTCAAAAAGAATATTTTGCGTATCAAAACAGATGTATCACTCAAAGAAACCCGACTTGTAAATAATTTAGTCTACGTTACTCTCACTACTAAAACGAATCTAATGAGACCTCGTATCGTACGCCAAAATCCGTCAAGTTGTTTAGGCAGAGTGTGCCAAAGAACGAGACATATATACACTCGAGAAACACATCCGTCTTTTCAACGCAGATCCAGATCGTCGGTCCATCTGGTTGGGGCCATTCCACGCTAGGTTGTCCTGTACGCGGTCGTCCAACTCCAACTGTTCTACGAGCAATGTGCTCCGCCCAAGTAAGTCTAACAACTCTGCGCTACATATGAATATGTCTATATGATATCTATTTATTGCTAATGTACGGGATATATATACAGGTCGCTAGTTATTGCTAAGGAAACCAATTCACTCGAACCGTCTGATAGAGTACAATGCATACATTAGTGCCGACTATAATCCTCTATCACCACAACAGTCCATCTACAGCCACTCCAATTCCGGACGGGCGTATGGAGTTCTAGTAGCTGTGCACATATGGGCTTTCAGCCGAGTGAACTGTAATAGCGTTATGACCGGATAATAAAATATTCTAAGCGTATTGCCGGACGGTGTCCCGTCTGTGTGTCATCGATTGGGGCTGCGGTTGGACTATTAGCGGGGGTATGAGTGGAAGCGGGAGCGGATATTGATCTCAGATAATTAATAGTCAAATTAATTTGACTTTATGCTAAGACTGATGCTGAAATAGCGGACTACATATTCGACACCGTAACCACTTACCGTCAGGTACTATGTGATAATGATGGTCAATTATCGGTAAGTTCGTAATAAAAAAAGCGCTATGTTGAAATAAATAGGTATGCTCGGAGCGGGATTTAAACCTACGTAATATTTTTTAATTAGGTGTGAATTAGAAACATCATATAGCTAGATTTCTCCAGATAAAGTTACTAATTCACATGTGAAAATAAGTATTTGCACGCCAGTCCTGCAAAACATAGTGACTGAAATTTCAATGGGCTGGTCATATTTGCTTTAGACAAGACCAAAGGTAGACTTGTCTTAGAGTGGCAATCGCGTCACGGTAAACGCCGAAAGGCAATTCTCAGGCAGGAAGCTGTGATATTCGCTCGGTAGCTGTGTTCACACCACCAACGAAGTTATAAATACTTTACCTAGAGCACGGCCTTGAATGAACACCGTAGTACTCGCTCCTCTTAATCAAGACCACACCTTAAGTCCAGACGCGGCCATCAATATGCGTCAGCCATACTTGCCTTTGACGGCTTAGCGCTAATTGATAATATTATCGGCGTGAAGTTGCACTAATTGGTAGGACTCGGGGCCTTTCTAGAATTATAGACTAACCTAATGTATCATAAATTGCCGACATAGCTTAAAGAGTTAGAAAACCAAAATGGCAACTGCCTTCAGAATCATAGAATAGACAATAGTACCAACAGTGCGTGCAAGGTTTTTGAACAAGGTAGGCAGTTTTTTCGTGGTTATATGGAGCCATAGTCGTTCAAGGCTTCAGAGTAGGCAGTTTCTCTGTGTCTTGGCAAGCCGTGGTCGTTCAGGGTAGGTAGTGCCTTTGTGCTTATATGGACCGCACGCCACTGAGTACAATGTACAAGTAAAGAAGGTTTCATCTTGGGATTTTCGATAACTACGCATGCGCAGGTGTGCGTGCGAGTGCGAGAGTGGACCGCGTGCGACCTAGAGCGTGTTTTTTCATACCACTGCGTCGCTCAAGAAGTGAACGTTTGTGAAATACTCACCTTGCTTGTAAATGTCCTCAGTGTTAAGGTTCCCAATGTCCCCATTACATTAGCGGCTACTCATGATGTAAAAGCCGATTACTGCTCGACATGTTTCGGTCCATTACGAAGACTTTAGTCATGAGTGACGTGGGCACCGACGCTGTCCGCCTCGTAATGGACCGAGACATGTCTAGCAGTACTCTGCTTTTCAGCGTGAGTAACCGCTAATGTAATCTAAATATATATGAGTCCCACATAGACGTGTGCGCCGCGCCGGCGCGCCGCCGCCACCGAGCAATCACGCGCCGCCGCCGCCGCCGCCATTTTGAACCGGCGTGGATTAGCAACTAGCGTCGCGTCAAGGTTGTTAGTCAGTACTGTCAGTAGTCGTGTATGCCGTGCCTGGTGTGTGTGTGTATTGCGCCTGAATATCAAAATGGCGAGTGACATATTAAACATAAACTATTTAAACAAAATTAAAATTATTAACTCACCCTGAGTCATACGATGCGAGAAAACGTTGATTGACATTCCTACTGATGACAGATGAACACTGATCTCTATTCGACGATGACTACTAGCCAAGCTAGCCGCTAAGAGGATTTTAACTATCATCATCATCATCATTATCACCATCATTACAGCCATAAGACATCCACACTGGACATATGCCTCCTAAATACATTTCGACATGGGCCGGCTAGAGGCAACCCGCATCCAGCGAGTCCCCGCAACCCTAACCAGGTTGGCCTTCCCACGCTGCGCTTGCTGGTACGTGGTCCCCACTCAAGAAACTTTCTGCCCCAACGGCCATCGGTTCTTCGAATTATGTACCCTGCCCATTGCCTTTTCAGTTTGCTTACCCTGTTTGCCACGTTGGTGACCTTGGTTCGTCTACGAATCTCCTCATTTCTGATTCGATCTCGTAGAGACCCCAAGCATAGCCCTTTCTATAGCTCGTGAGTGACTTTGACCTTCCTTAGAGACCACGTCTCACACCGTAGGTTATCACAGGTAATACGCACTGGTTGTAGACTTTCGTCTGAGGTATCCTAGACGACAAGACACTTCGCAGTTTCCCAACCACTGCCCATCCGAGTTGGACCCGTCTATTGATCTCTTTCTGGAAGTTGGACCTGCCTAACTGGATTGTTTGTTCTAGATAGACGTATTCGTCGACAATTTCGAGGACCGAGTTACTAATCAATTCTGGGGTGGGCACTAACTAAATGGACATTCGACATGATTTTCGTCTTGTCCATGTTCAACTTAAGGCCCACCTGTTGGCATACTCTGTTGAGATCTTGGAGCATCATACCGAGATTCTCCAGCATCTCTGCCATGACCACGATATCGTTGGCAAACCGAAGATGCGTGATATAGGTACTCGCAATTAATGCTGATGCCGATTCCTTGCCATTCCAAGAGCTTAAGGGCGTCTTCCATTGCGTTGGTGTAGAGCTTCGGAGATATTACATCTCGTTGTCTCACACCTCTCCGCAACGGTATCGCCTCCGTATACTGGTCTTGTACTCGGACTGACATACTGGCGTTGTTGTAATCACTGCTCAGCACCTCGATATACCGATAGTCAATCTGGCACCGCAGTACTGTCCATGTATCGACGGAAACAAAGGCCTTCTCATTGTCAACAAATGCTAAGCAAAGTGGCAGATTATACTCATCGGTTTTCTGTATAACCTGCCGCAGCGAGTGTATGTGGTCTATGATACTGAAGCATTTTCGAAACCCGGCTTGTTCGGGAGGCTAGAATTCATCAAACCAGCTTGAAGATGATTCGTGATGACCCTGGAAAACAGCTTTTAGATATGGCTCAGAAGCGAAATGGGTCTATAATTCTTGAGCAGCATTTTACTGACTTCCTTGAAAAATTGAACCACCTAACACCGGTTCCGGTGCCATGCGTGATGCCCTCGAGCAATACGGTATTGAAGAGCTTCTGAAGGACTTTAATTACCGGTGTTCCACCCGCTTTTAGAAGCTCTGAAGTGATTCCGTCATCACTCGCCGCCTTGTTATTTTTGAGCTGTTTTAGGGGCATCCTACAAGATTTCGTCTATGCTGATGTACGGGATATCTTCTGTATAGTGTCGGGTAAGCTTGACTCTCGGGTCTTTTGCCAAGTTATGAACAGGTTTGGCAGCCGACGTATATAACTGCCCATAGAACCTCGAACTCACTCAACACCTCTGGCTTCGTTGACACTATACTGTCGTCTTCTGTCTTCAGCTTTGTCAGCTAGCTTTGCCCAATAGACAGGTCCCTTGCAAAAAGTTTGGAGCCCTTGTTCCTAACTATCGTTTCTTTAATAACGTTAGATAAATATCGTGTCGCATTTTTAACTATGTTGATTGTTATTATTATGTTTGTAGGATTTTCTAATGAAAATAGTAAAAACGGTGTTTCTTTTTCCTAAGCCTGAATAAGACTGGATCATTTTTTAATTATTATTATAGAATTAGATTAAAATATACGGATTTTTTCACGCCGCCGGCGTCACGCCGCCGCCGAGTCTACATGAGCCGACGCGCCGCCGCCGGGTAAAATGTGGTCGGCGCACATGTCTAGTCCCACAGTAGATTTATAGTGAATACTAATTCAGAATCCTACCACAGAATCAGGACCGAGGCCACCGATAACCTTTTGCTGCAAGGTTACACGTACTAGGTTCTTCAGCTAGCGCAAGACCCATTTTTTTTATCGGAGTGAAAATGCTTAAAGCATACCCTCCGCATAGCCATTTAGGGGTTATGTGGGACTCTCTTCTCCCGGTCCTTCTCCTAGCAAGAGGTGGGGAGAAGTCTACTCACTAAAAACACTCTGTTTTTGTCGTGATAACGTCTTATAAATCGATGAGCGCTGGCTGCACGCACGAAAAAGCATGACTCATTGTCACGTTCCGCGTGTAAGCGAGAGCGCGGAACAAGCAATAGAGAGGCACGATCGGCCTAAGCGTTCGGCTTCTCCTACACGTTATCAAGCAAAATCGTCCGTTTTTTTCCCCGCACCTGTCGTTGATTGGAGCACCATGGGATAGCTAACGAAACACCTTGATCAAGTGTCGTAATACTCCGCTCCTCCTAACCAAGACCACAGCCTGACTCCAGACGCGGCCATCAATATTCCGTCAGCCATACTTGCCTTTGACGGCCTAGCGCTAATTGATAACATTATTGGCACGGAGTTTCACTAATAACTTGGTAGGATAAGGCACCTGCCTAGAATCCTGGACTAGAATTCTAGAGACGTCAAAGCAGGAATGGAATTTTCATGACATGTCTTGTACAGTAAAATATATATTACGGGATAATTTTACACAAATCGAAATAGTCCCATAGTAAGCTCAATAAGGCTTGTGTTATAGATATCTACTAGAACGACGAGGATATATTTAATAGATATAATAATTTATATACATAGAATACATCCATAACTCAGGAACAAATATTGATGTTCATCACGCAAATATTTGCCCTTACCGGGATTTGAACCCAGGACCTTCAGCTTCGCAGGCAACGTTACTCCCGCTGACGCAAACCGGTCGTCACGTAACAATTTATCATTGGATTAAGTAAATCAAAATCGGTTGACCAGACGAGTTTTAGACGTCACAGACAGATACACAAATACACACGTGAAACTAATAACACTCCTTGAAATAAAACAATTTAACGGATTATATCGCGTATATTATCTCATTTTAGTTCCCGACGTTTCGGAAGCTTTCCAGCTTTCCATGGTCACGGGAGGACTGAGAAAAGATGTATTTTTCTCTGTCAAAGTTACAATTTGTGCAAACTACCCATTTTTTGAAAAAAACACAAATAAAGGTGTACATACATGCCAGATGGGCCTAAGCTGTAAAGACAGTTACACATGTGGCAGAAGGGCTTAATTATTTTATTCTAATAATTTACCAAGCAGCATTTCACAAATGAGGCGTACTGAGGAGAAAAGAAACGCTGCAAAGAAATACTCCCAGGCTACCTCATTACTAATTATAATATTTAAAAAAACAGAGACTATTAAACTACTTTTAAACAGATAAGATATTTTACACCGTTCGGAAATTAAGGTTTTGCAGTCCTGTGTCTCGCTTGTTCCTTGATGAGATGTATTACAGGATCCCAAGCTGGTGGTAGTGACAATCCATCTTCTCTATTGAAATTAGGATGCTTTTTAATCTCAATAGCCTCGCGTAGCATCCTGGGAAAATATCTTTTTTCTTTGGCAAGGATAGAAGGTTTATCAAACTTAATTGAGTGGTTTGGTTTGT
This sequence comes from Hedya salicella, assembly GCA_905404275.2. Taxonomy (NCBI): domain Eukaryota; kingdom Metazoa; phylum Arthropoda; class Insecta; order Lepidoptera; family Tortricidae; genus Hedya; species Hedya salicella. Next base: position 5,245,683 of record FR990099.1, read on the forward strand.
CAATGACATGTTCACAGACTGCAGACCTATTACACCGACGGTGCTTGACATCTGCGGAAACAGAAGAAAATATTAATAACACTCCTCTTTTACGTCGGTACATAAAAATGAAAATCAAAGGTGTTTCAAAGTCCAACAATAAACCAAGGCCTGATATTGCAGGTACATAGGTTCAATCCCGCGGGGCGCTCGCAAATGGAAGAGCCGTGTCGGGCCGCCGGGCCCTTTCTTTTACCTTTCATGTGGAATAGTTTTTTAACGCAACTCTGTAATGGTCAGTGTTGTTAATTGTAATGCGGGTCGTGACAATTAGGAAAACAAATGCACGGAACTTGTGACAATAAACGTATGTTACTTAATTTGAGGACTGATTTTATTTATTTATTTTATTTACTTATTTATTTGTTTACTAGCTGTTGACGGCACCTTCGTCGGTGTAGAGATTAAATTTATAGCCTATGTGTTGTTCTGATGTCTAAACAACAACACTGGAAGGCTTCGTTGAGATCCATTCACTAGTTTTTAAAATTAAGACGAACATAAAACATACATACATCAAACTTTCACTTCTTCTTCACTTCATTTGCGGAGGAGATAAAGGCGTAAGGCCTCTTTTTTTGCTTCAGCGTAATCGGATAAAAAGTAGCCTATAACCATCTATGAATACCCAGCTACCCTTGTACTAAAAATAACTGAAATCCGTTAAGCCGCTTTGGCGTGATGAAGCCACAACAAATCAAAATATTCAAAAAATATATTTTTTGAATTTAGTGAGCTTCAAATAGTCCGCATCAAATTTTGTTTTGAAAATATCTTCAATGTACAGCAATTACATTGTTACAATTTTACAATAGTATATATGAGGATTAGGATTTAGGCACAGAATAAATACTAGTACATGTATAAAAGATTATTTTTGTAAAAGCTTTTATTTCTAGCAGTATATAGTATTAGTTATTTGGGTCAAATATTGGAAGCTAAATTAAATACAACCGCTTTCTGGCGTTCGATTGGGCTCAAATTTGGTATACTTAGGGCTGGTGACGATGCAATATTATGATACCATCGTGCTAATCTGATAATGCAGCTGGAAGATGGTCATCTCATAGGAACAAATAAAAGTACAATCCGCAGTAAAACCTTGTCACAAAAATGTAACTTTTGACAGAAACTTATGTGGATCTTAGTCTTTATCTTATAGGGGGCAAACGAAAAGACAGATCGCCTGATGGTAAGCGATCACAGAAACAACAACCTGCATTACCAGAGAAGTCACAAGTGCGTTGCCGGCCTTCAGGTGGTGGGAGTACGCTCTTTTCTTGAAGGCTTGAAATTCGCGTCGGTCCGGAAATACTAGTGGTGACAATTTATTCCACAGTTCAGTAGTGCGAGGCAAGAAATTTTTGTTGTGCTGTCTGAGAAAATCGGCTCAGTTGTAAAATTACCAGATTTTGCTAGATGTGTTGGGTATTTTTTTCAGTTTATTTCGTTTTTCGTGCGTAAAATTTGATCCAATTGATGTTCGCAACTTCAGCCTTCTTGGGAACCGTAAAAATAATAATAGTATAAATCATAATGGCTACCTATTTATAAGAGTATAAATCATAATGGCTACTTATAGCCCGACGATGCGCAGTGACCGAAATCGCACCAGCGGCGATCCAAAGCCGATTGACGAGTACAGTGACCGACCTGTTTTGATACTTGTGTCGTAAATGGATTAAAAACCCAACAAGTGCGAGTTGGATTTATGCACGATGGTATTGGACCACCGAACACAAAACGGCGAGAAAAACAGTTAGACTAACAAACAGAAAAACAGACAGCGGAAAGCTTAATAAGATTTTTCCGGTTACTGTCACCAACATTTTGTAAAGAAAATCAAGCTTCTACCTATTAGAAAACATAGAAGAAAGAAAACATATGCATGGCAACAAAAAAAAAGTAAAATTACCTTAAGAGTCGGTTAGCTTGGTTCTCCATACAACCGTAGCTACGCTCTCATTTTAAAACGACTAGCTTAGTTTGCTCTAAAACTGTGTACTTAGAATAAGTTAAGGTATATGCAGGCCTGTAATTAGTTAATGTAGCTTCAGATACCATAGTAAAAAAAATACAGCGAATTTAAGTTTTTCATACAAAACTTGTTTTTATTGTATTTCGTTTGTTTTGTAAACTGGAGCCATATAAAGTAATTACAGGCGTAGATATACCTTATGTCATTGTATACGCAAAGTTTCGTTACAATCCAACACGTAGTTTTGAAATAAGAACGAAACTCCGTTTGTATGGGAAGGTGAACTTCGGCCAAGCTTGCCGGGGACTCTTAATTGTCATTAATACTTAATATAAGGATACAAATGGTGCCATCATGTCCACAGCAAAAGGTCACCACTCTGCTTAATGCTGCGATATGTATTGGGGCAATATCGCAGCGCTGGTCTTTCTTGGTATTATGATTCAAGAGTTCAAGACAGACGTTAGTACACTAGTACGGAACCTTAAAAATGATAACACTAGAAATCATTATGGCTACCGATCGCCACGGAAACCGAAATCGCACTAACGGCGATCCACTAAAATGATTGACGGGTACAACGATCGCGTTGTTTTGATACTTGGTTTATAAATAAATAATATTAACGTGTGTGTTCAATAAATAAATAATGTGCAAACAATTATAAATAAGGCCAAGTACGAGTCGGACTGGCGCACGACGGGTTTTATTCCGATGTCTACAAAAAAAAAACCGCTGAGATAAAAACAGTTTTGAGGTGAACTGGTGCCCAGGTGATTTGAGGATACTCTCTAAATTTTCACCTTTATTTCATTTCTTATTATTTTTCGTTATAGCAGCCGTAATACAAATTCAGTGAAAATCCCATGTGTACACCTGTAACGGTTCAAAAATATTGCGTTTTAAATACATATGACGAAAAAACTCATAAAACATATTTTTGTGTGGAAATTTTTAACATAAAAATGTTTGGATGTTTGTTTATCAATAACGTAAAGTCGAATAGATATAAATGAAACTTGGCACATCCACATAGATCTGATCATTAATTAAAATATTGGATACTCTATATCTACGGTTTAAAAGAGAGCTGTAGCAGACCAAATTCCGTCTTACTTGTATTTGAGTGTTTTGTTGACACTTAATACTTTTTACAGACTACTGGACTGGACTAAAAAAGGGAGTTTCGATATTTTCTCCGCCGCAGACGTCACGTCACGTCATCGACTAGTACTTCTTATTGTTTTGTTATTTTTTCTTTGATATCATTTTGTTAAAATATCAAAACTGTTTAGCTTAGCGAGTCGCTATCTGTCGTTAAGTGATTGTGTGTCGCGGCTGCCGGACAGGCCTCCGCGCGTGTACATAAATATGGCGCCGAGCGCTGGTTGTCAACCTGACAACTGTTGGGTGACACGTGACATGATAAAGTTATGAGTGGTCAAGCATCCAATTTATCTTATTTATTACTAGAATTTTCCCCCAACTTCGTTCGCGGAAGAGAAAAAAGTCATAACCCTCTTTTTTACTTCAGTGTAGTAGGGTAACGTATCCTATAAACATATGTTATGCCCGTGTACCAAACATATTAGTCGTAATCCGTTTCGCCGTTTCGGCGTGATGAAGCCACAACGACACATACAAACATGCAAAAAATCAAAGATATACATTTTTCCATTGAATGATCTTCAATCAATATACAGACATTTCATTTTTACAACTTTATAATAGTATAAGTAGATTATTATGTATGTCGGTACCGCTCACAGCTCAATGGTGTCCCGTACATTGGGGAGGCGTGTGCGAAGCCAAAGCCAAAACGCGTAGATTGAATGGAATGTAATGGGTGCACTGCGCGGGTGCTGTTCCTGTCCGTATCTTGGGATACGCACAGGGACAGCACCCTCTAGACGCAAGTACTATACTGGGTTATGGGATGGACATGATGGACTAAATACTGGGCTATTGCTTGAGACAACAGGACTTCTACCAGGAAAAAGTGTCTGTAGACAAACTAAAGACACTGATAGACGAAGACTTGCCTCCCGCTAGATGGGTCCCCGTAAATATAACATCGACGCATATAGTGGCCTGAGCGCAACATCGGTGCGAAGGGCTAAGAGAGGAGCGTTGTCACTGGGCTCTCTACCGAAACTAGCTCACCACTTACGTTCCAGATCCACCCTCGAGTCGTAGCTTTTGCGACTTCACTCTGACCTGCCGGTCAACAAGCCAGAGGAGGGGGTCCTAACGGCTAAAGCCAAGGTACTTACTGTATAATGTTTAACATATTAAAGATGGCAGACAGAAATTCATGGGAATGGTTACAGGAATTTACCGACCACACTGTTAGAAAAAATAAACTTATGTATACTTTTTCAGTTTTGCGAACGAAATTGAGTAGAGCAGTTGCAGTACTTTTTGTTGATTTTTGTTTCTTCGATTTTAACCATTTTTGAACAGAGCTGGACATCTAATTACATCCACGACAAAAAATAGGATTATGTATGAGTTTTTCCTACAAAGTTCCTTCTAGTAAGTATTATGCGTATACATCCTATTTTTCCTTTAAATATCAATAGAGAATTTTGTGTACAGTCCCTTGTCTCATTTTGTAAACATTCGTGAGCGATCAACGGTCTCATATCAGAAAGGGTATAAGTAACAAGCGTGACTACTGACTTACTTCGTTCCGTTTCTAAAGTTGTACTTGGGTTCGCAAACTGCTAAAGGACGCAAGTGATTAATACATGGTACTGACTTTATGTCTTTTTGGATGGATGCAAAGCCTAGGTGTCCGTGGTGAGTCGCCCATCAATTACTTGAGCAAAAACGCCCAATTATGCAAATTTGCCGCGAAGCGATATTTCAGCGGTAGGGGCCGTTCAAATGTTGGGAAACCCTAGAAATTTGTTTAGGCAAAGATAAGGAAACTTTTGTACCTATTTACCTATATATATATATATATATATATCGACAACAAAAAGCGGAAACGTAGCAACCGCCAATGAATTAAGTTGACGATTATTACGTTTCCGCTTTTTCGCGTCAATATGTAAAACGCACGCTCGCTCGGTACGGCGATTTCCGCGCGTGCAGCCGATTATTTATACAACTTTAGATAATTACGAATTACTGACAACCTTTGATAGTGATTCATAGATAAAGCTATTAAGATTAAATAAAATAAATATTACGGGTCAATTTTTTACCGAACTAGTCCCATGGAAAGCTCAAAACGGCGTGTGTTATAAGTGCTAGACGACGATATATTTAGAAGATATATTTACTTATATATATTAAAAACATCCAAGACTCAGGATCTATGCTCATCACTCAAATATTTGCCCTTATCGGGATTTGAACCCAGTACCTTCAGCTTCGCAGGCAACGTTACTCCCATTGAGCTAAACCAGTTGTCAAAGATTTTTAACCGACTTCATTCTTGGATACATAATATAACCCCGGTTACGCGTCTGTTTATAATAGTATTCATGTAAATCTACTTCCTGTGCGATCTCCTTTGGCCACTAAAACAGCTATAAAAGAAACATACAGAACCCTCCTCAAACTTCAACATCGCCAATTCCCTCTACGACAGATGTCATTGTCTTAAAATATCGTTCACTTTTGTCCGCCGTGAATACCTCTTATTGTTTACGTCGGACACTGAATGGCAGGTTTTTTTCAGAATTAAGATCTTTTGTGAGCACCTTATTTAGTGGGGAACTTATAACGGTGTTTTAAGTAACTTTGGACAATGGTTTTTTGTTTTTCCGTATTGTTTTCTCTTAAATGCGTCATCATTGTGAAGTCTCTTAAGTTGTTGAATAATTATGGATTGTTGGGTTATTGTAGAGCGAGTGTTGTGGAAATTTATTTTTATTTGTAACTACAGTTTTTCAGATGCTTTACCTGTGCGGTGTACAAATTTGCTTATCCTTCTAGAAAGACGTCTGTTTTCGGGATAACTCACTTTCCTGTCCGTATATCTTCTTTATCTCTATTCATGACACAGACGAGTTTGATGTACCCATTAAGGTAAGAATGAACATAGATTCTTCTATGTTTGATTCTAGTTAAGGACACTTGTCTTGAAAGTTCTAAAAGGTTTTTGACAAAAAAATATTTTTCGTGATGCCGACTGTACTTTTAATTGAAATTCCATTGAGTACAAACTGAGATGTTTCTAAAGTGCCCACACTTGGTAGAATTGCGTTATTTTATTGCAGGGTCCCTATGACCATGTCCACCTTCCTGCTCCGTCAGCTCTATAGTATCATACTGTTGCATTATCACCGAACTTGAATAAGTATGCTAAATTTTAGCTCAATCGAGAACCGGGAAGTGATTCCAATTTAACTTGCAAGATTCTTTTACATAGACACTTATACCTAACAAACTTAAGTAAAGCCCCTCTTATATGTAGTAGTGTACAAAATTGATATGAAACTTATGTCATTTTTCTAATATGGAACGTCAAATTGCCTGTACTTACCCCAGAGGAGTCGCAAGTGTGACTCCTCTGGTGATGCAAGTGTCTAAGAGCGTCGGTGATCGCTTAGCATCAGGCGACCCGTCTGCTCGTTCGCCTTCTATATCATAAAAAAAAGTAGATCATATTCACTTTTTGCATACGTACTGTAACCAGCACTAATATCTGCGATAACAGCGCGTAAATATCTGAAACGACCTATCGGCCCTAGAAATAGAGTAGCGCCGGATACTTATGCGCGCTTTGTTGTGGCAAATATTAATGCCGGTGACTGTACGTAATTGGGATTTATATGGGCTATATGGTGAGTTACAGATGTATGCAAAACAATGAAAGGGAACGTAGTTCAGTCATTAATCAATCAATCAATCAAAATATTCTTTATTCAAGTAGGCCTAGTTACAAGCACTTTCGAAATGTCAGTTACATTAGAGTGAATGTTTGCTAGGAGACATACAATATGATCCAACATTTGCTGCAAGGATTAGGGAAACCCAGAAAAACCAAATCAGATCATTTAACTTAAGTATAATATTGAAATAAAACAATTTAACGGATTATATCGCGTATATTATCTCATTTTAGTTCCCGACGTTTCGGAAGCTTTCCAGCTTTCCATGGTCACGGGAGGACCAAAGTATAATATTATATTAAGTATAATATTATTGATAAAAACATCATTTTAAAAATTAAAATAATCAATAAGATAAATCCCAAAAGGATTGTCAATAAAAAAGAAAAAAAAATCTAGAATGTGTCTAGAATAAAATTCTAAATGTCAAGAGTATATAAAGCAATTAATTAATTAATAATAATAATACCTTAGGTATTCGTTAAGATAATTATACATATACCTACATGACGCTATAATTTACATTAATCCCACGCGGCTTTATCATTCATGCAGTCTTGTGTGCTATAATAAGCTTTAGAAAATAATTTTCGTTTACAATATTTTTGACTTTACCAATAGACAACTCACTTATTGCTGCTAGGAAGTTTATTATAAAAACTCACACAGTTACCGATGAATGATCTCCTTATTTTATGGAGCCTAGTTGCAGGCACTGCGAGCTTATGCTTAGTTCTAGTATTAAAATTATGTACATCTGTTCTTGTTCTTCTTAAAGTGGGTAATATTTTTATGTACATATATAATATTCTCATAAATGTATTGACAATGCACTGTCATTATATTAATGTCCTTAAACGTATCTCTAAGCGAGTCTCTATGGTTCATTTTATATATCGCACGAACAGCCCGTTTCTGCAGAACAAATATAGTATTAATGTCGGAAGCACTGCCCCATAGTAAGATGCCATACGACATAATACTGTGGAAATAACTGAAATACACTTATCGAGCCGTTATCACGTCTGTTAATTGATGAATCTTACTTACAGCAAAAGCTGCACAACTCAGTCTATTCGAGAGATTAGCAATACCTTATACCGGTTTTTAAATCCCTTCAGGGCCTTGTTATTTCTGACAGGAGGTGGCAAGTTATTCTACCATTTAGAATATAATATGTGTAAGTTATGCTTTCATATCGCCCTGCCACGTCCATATAAGTTAAACATCTCAATAGCATTCACAACGCATCTGGTATCGGAATATATTTCGCTGCAAGCCTTATAAATATCAAAGAACAAGCATCTTACCATATCGCTTTATCAAAAGCTTTTAGCCGTGATTCTAAGCTTTACGAAAGCTTTGAGAATACGTTTGTCCACGGGTTGGTTTTCTTAGCTGCCGGTGCCGTTGGTAGTGCGTCTATACTATTAGAATATAATAACTCTCTATTGCGCTAAACAGAGAGGTAAACAATAGACAATTTTATCGCTAAACCGGGATCTATTCTAGTCAAAATTTCCTCGTTATAAATTTGTAATAATGAGACGCATATATATTGTAGATATCTTCAAAAAGTAAGTGAAACGGTTTTCACTAATAGAAGTTGCGCAACATCGTTCACGTAAGAGAAAAAAAACACAAATCTCTTTTACTTCAGGGTAGTTGAGTAAAAATTATACTGTAACCATCTGTGGATGACCAGCTACCAGTGTACCAAAAAAAGTTAAAATCCGCTAAGTCGTTTTGGCGTGATGAAGCCACAACGACCGACAATTCGAAAAATACAAACAATCCGAAAAATTCAGCAACTTTCAAATAGTAGGTACGGACTACTATTTTTTTATTTATCTTCAATGTACAGGTCCTTTCACAAAAGCTGGCCCGGATGGTTATAGGTTAATTTTTACCCGATAACACTGAAGCAGAAAAGAGGGTTATGCTTTTTTTCCTTCACGAACGAAGTTGTGTTTACTTTGTTGTGCAGTTGCGAGCTTAGATAAATTTAATTCTTAAATACACAAAAAACAACCAAGAACCGGGAACAAACATTCATGCTCATAACACAAACACTTGCCTCGGCCGGGATTCGAACCCGGGACCGCCAGCTTCATAGGCAAGTAACTGAGCCAAACGTGTCTACTAAAAGTATTGTAAGAGGAAATTGCTTTTAACTCGATCGCATAACAACGGCGTATCTTATCTGAAATCGCTTAAAAGTCAGCCAGTGTAAACGTATTGAAACACTCACCAAAACTGTCCAATCTACCAACAGCCAATCATATCGTCCGGCGACCAAATTAGTTTTGAAGCCGGTGTCAGCCAGTTAACTGATAGACAGACAGAATTGGCGGGATGATCCATTTTTGAGCTCTTAATCCGTGTAGATATGGTTGATTGTTCAGCGGCTGTCTATACGTATCATGGGATTATTTTGGCGATATTTAATCATCCAAATAAAACTAGACACTCTATTTTGGAGAATGTACGCAGGAATGAGGGTTTTCTCAAATGGAAATATCACCAGATGACGCCACCATGACGTGAGGTCTAACTGACAAGAAGTGTCAACATCCACCAATCACAGCACAAGATTTTGACACTTCTTGTCAATTAGACCTTACGTCACGTGGTTAGGGATGTTGATAACTTTTTTCCTGTGGTATGTTATAGAACGACCTTTCAATAATAGAAATACTGGTGAAAAAACTACTTCAATATCATAAAAACCACGAGATACAACAACGTTAGAATCACATTGTTGGACTTTCCCAAAAACGCTCCATACTAAACCCTAGGAAGGCGTGACGTCACACCGTCCTACCTTATATGGGGAAATTAAGAACTTGGTTCTGCAGCTATGTTAAAACTTGCGTTTGTCGAAACGATTTCATAACATAAGTTACCACATATTTCATGGGTTATTTCATTGGTATTATTATTTATTAATATTTTCATACTTTAAAAAAAGGTCCCGACGAATTGAGAACTCTCCTTTAACTTCTTTTTCGGGAGTCGGTTAAAAATGGACTTTCCCACCTATTTTTAAAGGCTCATAAAACAAGATACACGTAAGGTATCGAACTCTCAAGTTTTTTTTTAGGATTTTCGTCATAAAAACTACCAATTCGCATCAAAATTTTATTATTATTGGAATAAAGTCAACATCCCTACTGACAACGTAAGGATGAAGACGCTCCCCACGCGTGGATGTCCGATGGCCGAACAGGGATGGAAAAAAATAATCGTGCAATGAGGGTTTTCTAACATGGTAATATCACCAGTTGGCGTCACCGTGACGTAAGGTCTAATTGACAAGAAGTGTGAAAATCTTGTGCTGTGATTGGTGGATGTTGACACTTCTTGTCAGTTAGACCTTACGTCATGGTGACGCCAACTGGTGATAGTGATGATATTACCATGTTAGAAAACCCTCATTGCACGATTAAATTGTTCCGTCCCTGTTCGGCCATCGGACATCCAGGCGTGGCGAGCGACTTCATCCTTACGTTGTCAATTTACCATTCAAATGCAAAGGGATTTGCCTCATTTCTATGCGCTAAGGAATGGAAGTCGCTCCCGTCGTGTGTATTTCCTGAAAATTATAATTTTGGTCTCTTCAAGGCAAGAGTAAATAGGCTATTACTGAACTAGCGAGCTACAACCTCGACCTCGTAATCTCTTACCATCTGTAATGGGGTCAGTCGGCGGTCAGTTTATGAATTAAAAAAAAAACCTGAACACATCTGATATATTGAATTGTCCCTGTATGAAACCACTTCCAGTTAACAAAACCTATACCCTTTCCCCTCCATTCCTCGTCCTTCCCTCTTCAGTCAAGTCAACAAGTCTTCAATTTGTCCAAAAATATTACGCACAATATATGCCCTGCCTTTAAACCCTGGTTCTTTTATGTTGCACAAATGTATACCTTAATACTATAATGTTGTAAATATATGAAAATATCTGTATTTACATTGAAGACTTTGTTTTTAATTTTTTGTATGTTTGTGCATTTCTTTGTAGCTTCGTCACGCCAAAACGACTAAACGAATTTCAACTATTTTTGGTACACGGGTAGCTGCGCATCCTCATCCCAAAATACTTTTTACCCGAATACGCTGAAGTTAGGGTTGTCACTTCAGTCTTTTTCGCGAAGTTTCGGGCTAATGTCTGTTATGTACATTTAATTTATACAACTTTATATTAGTATAAATAAGTATGTTTCCTACATATTTCCGTGTCTTACATAACAGTGTGTCTGTCGCGTATGCGAGTCGAGTCGTGTGCCGATGCGGTCATATTTCCTTAACCTTGTCGCGTGACCAGAAGACTTTAAGGCAGGCCCGCCTAGCACGAGCGGCGATGCCCAACTTTATGCGACCATGCCGGTTGCGATGGCAAAACTTATGATATTTTCATACAGATTCACATTCTCTTGAGGCCTTAAAATAAAAAACCCGGCCAATTGCGAGTCGGACTCGCGCACCGTGTGTTCCGTACAAATTATACTACAAACGGCCGTATCTATGAAAATTCAGTGTTAGCAAAGCTCTACTCCTAAGCAAAATGTACGCGGTGTTCGACCATTTTATATTGGTTACTGATATAGACAGACAGACATAAAATTATACTGTTTTTAGTATATGTTGTTATAGCGGCAACAGAAAATACATCATCTGTGAAAATATCAACTGTCTAGCTATCACGGTTCATGAGATACAGCTTGGTGACAGACGGACGGACAGACAGACACACAGACAGACAGACAGACAAACAGACAGACAGACAGAAGGACAGCGGATTCTTAGTAATAGGGTCCCGTTTTACCCTTTGGGTTCGGAACCCTAATAAACAGGATAACACAAATACAACAACGCCTGCATCTAGCAATAATTGTATTGTAGAATACAATTATTGCTAGATGCAGGCGTTACTTTGCGGAATTCAAATTAGATGAATCCTAATAATATTATAAACGTGAACGTTTGTGCTGATGTGTGTGTGTACGTTGCTCTTAATTTTAAGACCTACTGAAAGGTGTCAACGTAAGTTTCGAGTAATGTTGTTTAGATACCAGAATAACACATATATACTATTTATTAAGTTGTAAATGAGAAATGTATGTACATTGAAGTTATTTAAAAAAAATCTAGGTTAAACGACTATTTAAAGGTCACTGAAGCGAAAAAATATTTTTTTTGATCTTTATATGTCTGCATGTGACGTTGCGACTTCATCACACAAAATCGGTTAAACGGATTTCAACTATTATAATACACCGGTAGCTGGGTGTCTCCGGATGGTAATAGGATACTTATTACCCGACTACGCTGAAGAGAATAAGAGGGATTATGACTTTTTCTCCTCCGCGAACGAAGTTGCGGGCGCCTCCTAAGTAGGCTATGAATTGCGTCTCTACGCGGACGAAGTCGCGGGAAATAGTGGATTATAGTGCCTTTGCTATTCCACGAAATAGTGTCTTGATTGTGCTCATATGCGCCGTGATGTGTTAAAACATATCTGAACATTGACCCTAACGGCTTGACAATATAGTCGTGTTCAGATATGTATTTATTTAATATTTAAAAAAAGTTACACTGCATTACAGTTAAAAAAGCCGACGAATTGAGAACCTCCTTCTTTTTTGGGTGTCGGTTAAAAGCTAAGGCACTGTCAACTACAAATGACAAAAATGCACAGAAAAACCTTAAAACTAGTTCGATTTAAGGTGCGTCCACATTTGTATCATTTGCCCGTATCAGATCATCGTCGCGTGTCACGAGCACGCGTTTGGACGTTGCGCCGATCGGATCGCTCGAAATCCATTTTGCTACGCGTATCACATAGATATATCGGATGAGTACGGCATGATCGGCGCGCCGACTGTAAGCGTCCAAGCAGCGCGATACGCAGTCATCACAGCACGGTGATCGGATACGAGCAAATGATACAAGTGTGGACGCACCTTTACGCGACGTAACTCCGTGGCTCCGTCGCGTCGTCTGATCTGGTGTAGGATTCGGCAGATTGCCCTGGAACTACGAAACACTATATTATATACTTGGGCCAGAAGTCTGAACTTGCAATGGTGTTCTGCAGCGGCCGCGGCGCGCGCACCACAAACGAGCTGAAGTGCACGTATGTGAGCTCCTTGTTTTCTGCGATATATCTGATGGCGACTGTACCTTTGCTGTACGTAATTGTGGAGTGGGTCGCCCCTGCCCAAACTTTCAATTCATGCTAGACTGGCAAATGTGGGCATATTCGGTGCCAGGCACTACAATGCAATCATGTGCAATAAATAATAAGATCCTACGAACACGTAAATGTTAGTTCTTGCGTCATAACACGATACGACTATTTATAAGAGACGTGTAAATTGTTGTCTCTAATTATGGATTTTTTTACTACTTTTGCTCGGGATCAAGGGTATTATCTATATAGCTAGCTTTCAAACGTAAAAAATTAAATCAAAATCGGTTAAGACGTTCAAGTGCTACGATGTCACAGACTGTCACACAGATACACAAGTCAAACTTGTAAAACCCATTTTTAGGGTTCCGTAACTCAAACGGAAAAAGCGGAAGCCTTATAGGATCACTTTGTTGTCCGTCTGTCAGTCAAGACCTTTTTCCTTAGGAAGCCGTCGTGATATCAACTTGAAATTAACATCAAATACTTATGTCTGCGGTCTCTTGAAGCTGTAAAAAAATCAAGTTTGTAAGTCAACGCAATCCAAAGATACAGTCGTTAGTTTCCATATAAATTGCCGTCACAATCAGAGAAGTCTTTGCTGGGAAACATACAATATGATCCAACATTTGTTGCAAGGATTAGGGAAACCCAGAAAAACCTAATCAGATCATTTAACTCAAGTATAATACTTACTTATTATTGATAAAATCATCATTTTAAAAATTAAAATAATTAATACGATAAATCCCAAAAGGATTGTCAATAAAAAAGAAAAAAAACTACAATGTGTCCAGAATAGAATTCTAAATTTCAGAGTATATAAAACAATTAATATGCGTGTACCAATTAACTATTGCAATATTATGTTAATTATACTTAAAACTTTTACAATTGTGTTATAACTAATTTATAATTGATACACGCAGAGGAGATGTAGAAATTCTCCAGATCAATGTTAATATAAAATATAACCTTTTTTTGTATAAGGTCTCTAGGCGTCACGAAATGCGATAAAATTAAATATTATAATTTGACTGAATTCTACTGAGATGTTTAATATCTCTTAGGGGTCAAAGTGAATAATACATTAAAAATAATTATTATTAAATCTAAATTTCTTAAGAGATGTATATGGTCTCTAGGCGTCATAACATGCAAAAAGATAAAATTAGTTAATTAAAATCCTCAGAAATGTTTAAGGATATATCTCTATAAATAAAACAAAACTTTTAGAGGTGTATACAGTCTCTAAATCAAATAAAAAATGAATAACTTCAATCGAGTACAATAATTAGTTATGTCTGTCTATGTCTTTATTGGTGAAAAACTTAAGTAAGTCACCTGTTGTATGTAGTAATAGCGTATCCGTATAGGCAATTTGAAGTTCCATATTAGAAAAATGACATAAGTTCCATATCAATTTTGAACAGTACTACTTACATACAAGATTACTTAAGTTTTTTACCTATACCAATATTAAATGACCGAACACCGCGTACAAATGTACTTAGGAGTTGGGCTCTGCTAACACTAGATTTTTATAGATACGGCTGTTTTTAGCGTGTACTTTGTAAGGAACCCTCGATGAAATCTGACTCGCACTTGCCCGTTTTTTTTTTGTTTAGTGTGAAAGAAAACCTTCAAAGTGCGAGTCGGACTAGCGTATGCAAATTCTGTACCCACCTTACGCAAAAACGCGTATGGTTCCCACACTCTTAATTTTTGTTTGTTGTTATTGCGAGTATAGTTCACGTTAATACTTTATGCCCTTACGGTGAAGAAAAGGATGAAGACTAAAGGCCGAAACACACCGGATGCGTGCGCAGCATGTGCACGTGCGCGTGTGCGTGGCTTGCGCGTTGTATCGTATGAAATGTCATAGTAGATGGCACACCGCTTGCGTGGCGTGCACGTGCGCAGCGGTGTGTCATCTCTTATGGGTATTCGTACTTTACAACGCGCACGCCACGCACACGCGCACGTGCACGTGCTGCGCAGGCAGCCGGTGTGGCTTGGCCTTTACTCCGTCGCAAACGAAGTTGTGGGCACCTTCCAGTTGCAAATAAAATCTCTAAACAAGCCAGGTTCTTAACGAGATTTGGATACAATTTATTTTTATTGCTTGAAAATTAAGACGACTTTCAAAGTGTTCCGCTGGTTCGCTTAATTATGTTGTTTTACTTAATAGCTGTTGTTTCAAATGTAAATTGGCTTTAGGTACAGAGTAATAATTAACAGCTGTAGTATTTACTGTCAGTGTATTTATGCATATATATAATGATAGTAAATACTGTACACAGGGTGGGTGGATGGCAGTCCGTGGATGCGGGCTGCACAAGATCGCACTCTGTGGCGAGCTATAGGGGAAGCCTATGTTTAGCAGTGGACGTCCGTGGCTGATAAATAGATAGTATTTACAACAGTTAACGACTTAACATTGATAAACCTATACGATTTTCATTCATTATCACAACACAACAAAACGGGGCCCAATCGCGTATGTATATCACGGAACAAGAGAATAAGGTAAGAACTGCGATGAGGGGGGAGTAGGTGCGCCACAAGTTAGAGCAAATGCTCTTAACTTGTACCGACAGGCACGTGGCCGCTCGCAGTTGCTCGCCGACTGCGGCAGATTGTATCCATACTAATATTATAAATGCGAAAATTTGGTATGAAGATAGTTTTCGTTTAGTAAGTTCAGGGGAAGGATATAGGATACTTTTTACCTTTTTACGCGATAAATGAATTTAGACGGACGAAGTCGCGGGCAGAAGCTAGTAATAAATAAATAAATAACCCTGGGACAATCTTACACAAATCAACCTAGTCCCAAACTAAGCAAAGCTTGTACTATGGGTACTAAGCGACGATATACATAATATATAGGTAATAGTAGATTGTTTGACTAGGTTTTTAGGTTTGGTAAGGGGCTAAAATAAGTCATAATGACTTTTAGCCACGTGTTAAATACTCTGCTTTTCACCTCGACTGCGAGAAAATAAAAAAATACTTAACATTAAAATTGTAGGTATATTTCACGAAAAACTAAAAGTACAGTTTGAGCAATTCTATCAGAAACTTTGGCCAATCTGATTAGGTTGGTTTGTTTGTTTTTAACTATTCGTAACGAGTATGTAGCTGGCCGTAAGTTTTTTTGAGTATCATAGAAATTTGTACGGAGTTATATGGCTTTCTTTTATACCCTAGGACGCTAAATGTACTATTTTATCTCGCTTCGCGAAGCTAATATGACGTACTTTTTGAGCAGGAGAAGTGAAAAATATAATACTTAAATACATAGAAAACATCCAACACCCGCGAACAAACATTCGTGGTCATCACACAATCACTTGACCTGGCTGCGATTCGAATCTGGGACCGCCAGCTTCGTAGGCCGTTGTGCAACCTACTGAGCTAAACGTATCGTCAAATATCTCGAAAACTACTAAAAATCGCAGAACATATTTAGGGGTCCAATCAATAGCTGCTCTATCAATCCTCTTAAGATTATTTTTGACTTTCGCATTAAGTATTTATATAATAACAGTCCGTCGGCGTCGACCAAGACCGTCGATTAATTGTTCTCATTAAGTATTTATGACAGTGTACATTTTAATATTTTTTTATTTGTTTCAGGTACGTACGAAACTCGCCATACAATATTTACGGGAGGTAATAATGAAATAATGATTTTAATTCTGTAAGTCGACCACAATGGCACTTTTAGATACAAGTCTAGTCTTCCGGCATTTTCCACAGAGGAGATCACTGTTGAGAAGAAAGCCGAAACAAACCATTCACACCACTCCATTCACACTAAACAAGCTTCCAACGCATATACTGTACGATACCATAAGTGTTGTTAAAAGCACTGCGGGCCTATGATGGTTGCGTTTGTCACGCAATAAATAAATGACATAGCTGCCGTCACCTTCTGACACGTATGTGAGTGCGAGTGTGTCAGGCGCGTTATCGTATCATTTATCGCGTGATAAACGCTACCATCATAGCCCGCTGGAAAGTGTAAAAAAGTCTTAAAGCATTACTTCTTAGAATATGAATCTCAAAATGACGATTAGAAAAACCACTTATTTAAATTAATAACCTGAAACAACCGACTTCAAACAAGCTTATCACCACCATTACGCACTATCGAACATGTTACGTACCTAGCTAACATTATAAATAAATGTAATTATTCAGTAATTTCTGTCTTTTTGGAAGACGGTTAATGAAGTAGGTGCACTGTAACTAAGTAAACTTTATGCGGACCGAACCGCGCGATCTCGCCACTACTACATAAACCCTCCGGGTTTTTATTAGTGGCTCTTATTATATACCATATAAATTGCTGTAACTATTAATTATATTTTTAATAAAAAAAAAACTCAAAAGTCAGTCATTCTTTCTAAATTGTGCGACATAAAGTTTATTATTTTTCTAAATAATTCATAAATATTTGTTGTATAGTATATATACACTATGCGTAGTTCTACAAGAAAACATAGAATTTTACTGATATAAGTGAAATTACAATAGAAAAAAAAACAAAATATGAAGTTTTAAAACGACTGACGTACGTTTGATACATCTGTCCGTGTACCTATTAAAGAAATTTATTTGGTTTCTAGTTTAGACCACGCATTTTTGTCTGTTTAACAGTACTACCCTATATACTTTTAACAAGGACTTTTTCAAATATTGTTTGAGTTCTGAAAAAGGTATTTTATTTAGTATTTTAAGTGTAATCATAATATTATTCACGAATGTTACCAATTTTTTGCCATTGACTGTGTTCCACGAATAACATTCACATTTCAGTCTTTATAAGACACCTGAACATCGAGTTTCTTATAAATATAATACTGTATTTATTTAGCAAGAACAAGGGAGGTAAAATAAAATCATAGTGCACTTGCTGTTATTCAATAGTCTGCGTTTTTCTTTTAAACTTTATAAAAATATGTTTAAAATCCTTCTTGCACGGCAGCCGCAGTGCACAGTTTTAGTACAGTTCGAGAAATAAGGTGTTTTTTAGAACTTAACTGTCCACAATGAAACAAATCTTCGTAATCCATATAATACGGAGCATTGAGGCTTCCTAGTAAGGGGTGCAGAAGCGGGAAATTAAACTCGGCTTCACCGGAAATTTCCTGTACGCCTTTTATCCCACTAAACCAAATAAATAAATAATGATTATTCCCTACTACCCTTCCACTACTCACAAATACTAAGAAAATTGAACCAACATAGGTGACCGAGCTTTACCCGGTGAATGAACCTAGATAAACTTGGAGGGTATTTAAAACTATGTCTTGTCGATATACCTAATTTCATCTGAATCCTTAAAGCTGTTTCCGAGAAACCAATTACATATAATAGGACATTAATTTGTATAATAATTTCAGAATTGTAACTCAGGTTTTTTTAGTATGCATATATGTGTCTTTGTGCTTGTATTACGTCACAACGGTTGGACGGTTCTCAACCATTTTTGGTAGAAGGATAGCAGGACATTCACAGACGGTTATAAAATACTTGTTACTCGACTACGGTGAAGCAAAACAGATGGTTACGACTTTATTCTCCTCCGCGGACGAAGTTGCGGGCAATTTCTAATGATTATTTAAGTTCTCGGAAGCTTGTGATATTTTGTATGTTTACTGTTATAACACTAGTGACTGCGCCAGTCGCTCCCCGGCTATAAATCCGCGCGCGACCGGTGTATACTAAAAACAATATTTGTCATACTTTGACAGAACGCCGCATGCTAGGGCGGCGCTTGTCGATATCGATGTTACGTAATGCGAATAAAATGTCGACGTTTTTATCGACCGTTGCTCTTTATAAGTATTGAGGACCGCGTTTGAGTCTTTCACCACCTAAATTTGGTTAGTATTTCCGCACACAGGGCAACATCGTTCGCGGAGCAGGATAAAGTCATAACCCTTGTTTCTCTCTCTTAGTCGAGTAAAAAGTATCTTGTAACCATCTGTGAATGCCTAGTCTACCTGTGTATCAAAGGCGTTTGCTTATTCTGTTGTACCGATTCCAGATTTCTATATCCATTCATATCCTGTGCTCTCCTTGTGACATGACTTTTATCCCTTCGCATCACATATTCATACTAAGCTAGGTAATCCATCCTAATCCTCATATTATCAGAAACGTGAAAGTTTTTGCCGATGTATGTACGTTCCTCTCAATTTTAAAACTACTGAACGGATCTTAACGAATCTTTTAAGTAATGGTGTTTAAACATCAGAATAACACATCTATACCTACTATTATAAAGTTGTAAAAATGTAGTGTCTGTACATTGAAGATATTTTCAAACAAAATATGATAACGGTCTATTTGGGGTCATTTCATCGAAAAAAACATTTTGTTTTGTGTTGTGGCTTCATCACGCCAAATCGGCTAAATGGATTTCAGCTATTTTTGGTACACGGGTAGCTGGGTATCTCCACAGATGGTTATAATAGGATACTTTTTACGCAGAAGAAAAAAGAGCGGTTATGACTTTTTCTCCTCCGCGAACGAAGTTATAAATTGCATCTCTACGCGGACGAAGTCGCGGGCCACAGCCGGTAAGAAATATAGATAAAAAGCTCATATCGATATCGATAACTGAATGACGTCACTAGCGGGGCTTATACAAAGAAAAACGCCTCAAGAACGCACCTGCGCGTCTTGATACTTTAACTCTTTTGAGATTTACTTGCACTCTGTTAGGTATTGTTTAAGAGGATTTAGCTGGAACAATAAATATACAGTCAGCGTCAAATAGTCTGTAAAAGCCAAAGAGTTAAATACAGGGTGCCCTGTAATTAATTAACAAGCTTCTAACCGCCAACGGGGCATCTTAGGCAGGTTCAGTAAATGAACTTTTAGTAAAAGTCCCGTGGTTGTAGGGGTAATCGGACTTTTCGTTTTTTACTAATTAATTGATACATTTTTTTCACTTTAATGACCGTCTAGGCCACAAATGTAGAGATCTTTTCGTTCTTTTAGTTGCTAAATAGCAGATAATTTGGTTGAAAACTTGTCTTGGGTGTATTTTTGTAATTTGAACAGAACTATTTCTGAAAGTATGTATCTGGAACTATAGAACTATGTTGCAAGCAAATAGAACTCCCATAATTTCGTGATCTGCTAACTTCGCGGATACCGTGTATTAGAGCACGGCTGCGGAACCGTACTGCTGAGCATGGTCCGACATGCTCTTGGTCAGTTTTTATGTTTTGTCTAAAGACACCGGCTCGTTACATAAATATATACAAGTATCAAGACGTTATTCTCAAGAAGCGCAGGTGTCCTGCACAAACAATTACCGTAGAATTAATTTATATTTATTCTTGTCTGTTATTTTATTGGCATCGGTCGCGCCGTGCATTGCGAATCTGAGGCGAGGAAGACTGGTGATGTAAGACTAGACGTATATATAATGGACAGTGCAATTCATCTTGGGCGATTTTGACGTTGATATTTTATGACAGCTTTTTCCGTGGTTTATTATAGAAAGACCTTTCAATAATATAAATACCGGTGTAAAAACTATTTCAACCTCATAGAAACTCACCGAAATACAACAAGGTTAAAATTTGGACTTTATGGACTTTCCGAAAAAACGCTACGTATAAAAAAATAATAAGAATAGATATAAAGATATCAATATATACTAGTAAGTATAGAAGTGGCATTTTTATTTAGGGCCAATTTCATCAACAATCAAATTTTACACGAGCGTGGCTAACTCAGTATAACTTTAATCTAACAATTTACTCGATGGTTAACTTTATTTTCATTTCACCACGCTAGTCTACGGATAACTCTCTCGCATAGTAGTAACGTTGAACGAATGAATTGAATGAAATCGTTATGCACCCAAGTAACATTAGACAGTTTGTCCCATGCTTGAGCAATGGCGCTGTGTATTTTTTTATTGGTTGGGATAATATATCAACTGTGAAGTAAATATGGAATTCACTTGACAGTGACAATGACTATACTTAATCTACGTCTAACAGTTTACGCAGCCGAAATTGGCGTTGTAAGATTTTTAGAGATTTTAACTTTAGGTTAATTAATGGTGAAACGTAAAATGAGCTTACTCATGTGTAATTAATGATTTATTTTTGGTATAAGATTTATACTACGTCGGTGAAATCGACCCTTAAACAAACTAGTAACGTCAAATGGCAAATGTTTCGTCACAAAACTGACAGTTTAAACGTTTTTGTATTTATTTTTGTTTTTGACATTACTGTAAGAGTTATTAGTCTTTACTCATAATGCTGACTTAATGCAAATGTATACTGTTATTATCTCATGAAATTAATAAATATAATCTAATGATAAGATTAGATTCTAATCTATTTAAATTTAACTTAAGTTCCGCTTAACCGAAGAATCAAGAAAATACCCAAGTACCAAGACTTGTTCAAGAAGCGCAGGTGTCTGTGCACAAACAATTACCCTAGTATTAATTTATATATCTTCTTGTCTGTTATTTTATTGGCTGGCATCGGTCGCACCCTGCATTGGAAATCTTAGGGGTCGGGGTGTTATGGCGTTCGTTTTACAGCTTGAAACGATTACGCGAAATTGATTTTTTTTTTATATATTAAGTCCCAATTTAGGTACAAATTACACAGTTGTTAATATATTTTAAACTAGAATGTCCCCGTAACTTCGGCAGCGGAGGAGAAAAAAGTCATAATCCTCTTTCTTTCTTCAGCGGAGTCGGTGTAAAAGTATCCTATGACCATCTGTCGATGCCCAGCTACCGTCATGGCGTAATGATGCTGTATAGACGAGCACCTCCTAGTTTAAATCATCTGTACCATTGTAAAGTTGCAACAATGAAATGTCTGCATTGAATATGTTGTAAAAAAAATAAGTGATACGGACTTTTTAAAGGTCGCTGAATCGATTTTTTTATGTATGTACTACAATGCAGCTTCGTACGCGGAGGAAGAGAAATTCTAGGTAATCCTCTATTTTTGTTCAGCGTTTATGGTATCATATTATTGTATTCTCATCAAAGTTACGTAGCACCAAATGTCAGCTCAATCTGCCCCGGAAAGTGGTTCACATCTTCCTGTAAAATTCCAAAATCTGTAAACATACACACTTGTCAAGATCAATAAAAGCTCCAAGTCTGCATTCAGCAATGCCGTTGGCCTAGCTAGGTATAGGTATCCTGAATAATCTTTATTCTATTCGATTCTAATTTAAAAATAAATAATGAAGCAAAACGAAAAAATATGCGACGTGGCCAGGTAAGCAGGTATAAACGCTTTAAATATTCAGTCTTGTTTAAAACGTGGGAATTCTCAACGCAAAACTAAAGTATCATCCGCGTCTACAGTCAAATTGGTCCAGAATTGTATTTGACAGACACAATTGTATAATGCCGACATGATTGTAATGGGTACTCAACGCGTGTGTCCGCGGTCGGACGATACGATCAGGGTTGAGTCCAACTCGAGTTACTCGAGCCGAGCTGATTTCTCTAACTTGTGTAGCTCGAGTGGGGCCGAACTGTCTTAAGTCTAATACGTCGAGTCACATTCTGATAACTCCAGCTACTCGACTTGGAGAACTCGAATGGACCAATTGCATACAATCTCTGCCAACTTAAAAATCATTTGAAAGAATAGTGCTTAATGCGCAAGTAATTCGGAAGAATCAGATACATGAAGCTTTATTGAGCTTACCACGCAATGGGACTAGTTTGATTAGTTTAAACTTTATCCTGTAATATTTATTTTATTTAATATTTATATGACACGGTTATTCATGAAAAGTAAGTTATCGAACGTTTAGTTAAAGGTTAAGTGTGTTTTTATTGTACACAATTATAAACTAAGTGTACTTTACTTCAAGTAAACCAAAAAGTTACATAGTCTTATAACCATTAAGTGATACTGAGGTGAGTCGCTGCTCAGTTAAAGGAGTTAAAACAACTAATCCGAGTCATCGTTAAACCTGCTGGTAGCGATGGCCAGGATTACTAATTAAAAATATAACCAATACACAGCACAAATCATATTTATTATAAATTCCACAATAATACATTTAAACGGTTAAATTAAATAAAGTGTCTAATCATAAGCTCAATACAAATAATTAAAAAAATAGACAAGTGGGGTTACGACTACTTCACTCCACGACGAGGCGATGCAAAAAAAAAAACCCATTCCGTCGAATTGAGAACCTCCTCCTTTTTTTGGAAGTCGGTTAAAAAAGAGGAGAATTATTTCATTACTTCCATTAAGAGCCTATTGACTGTGTAAACGTTTTAAGTTAGTTAAATTTTGTTGTGCCGTTGCCTATGGAAGCAAATTTTGTTGGTTTTAGTTTGTACACTTGTTATTTAACTTTAACAAATACAAAACCTACTTTGAGAGTACAGTCAGCTTGTCCACAGTTGTAAGTGTTTGATACATATTTTTTGCTTTTTTAACCGGCTGTTTAGATCTTTCGAACTATTTATAAGGATATCGTATCTTAGTTGAAGAAATTCACTTTGAAATCACGAAGACAAAGACGCGCGGGAGGGCATTTCTATCCATTTGACTGTCGTGATTGTATTGTTTATTTCGTCATTGTAATTCAGAGACTTTGGAATGCAATTTTTGCCATTTTGTAGACTTTTTAACCACCAGACGAATTAGAGTTCGGCGCAGGTATGTACAGTCGGCAGTAAATAGGGTGTAGCATCCAAAGCGCCAAATATATCGTCACATATCTTTATGCATATAGTAATAAAGATGTGTTGCGATATAAGTATTTGGCGTTTTGGATGCTACAGACTTTTTTGTTTTTGTTCTGTTTTATTGTTGTGCGGGCCTTTATAAGCTTGTTTGTCCACTGTAACATAAATGAATAAAATAAATAACACAGGGACAATCTTACACATGTGGACCTAGTCCCAAAATAAGCAAAGCTTGTACTATGGGTACTAGGCGACGATATACATAATATATATCTATACTATTATAAAATTGTAAAAATGAAATGTCTGTACATGGAAGATATTTTCAAAACAATGATTGTTATGGACTAATTGGAGGTCATAAAACGAAAAATATTTTATATTTTATTTTTTGTATGTGTGTATGTGTCGTTGTGGCTTCGTCACGCAAAATCGGCTAAACGGAATTCAACTATTTTTGGTACACGGGTAGCTGGGTACCTCCAGATGGTTATAGGATACTTTTTACCCGACTACGCTGAAGAAAAACTGAAGGGTAATGACTTTTTCTCCTCCGCGAACGAAGTTGCGGGTGCCTTCTAGTATATTATAATACTTAAATACATACAAAACATCCAAGACCCAGGAACGAACACTCGTGCTCATCACACAAACACTTGCCCTGGCCGGGATTCGAACCCGGGACTGCCTACTTCGTAGGCCGTTGTGCAACCAACTGAGTCAAACGTGTCGTCAAACATAAAAAAGTATCTTACTACTACTTGTTAATATAATGGGAACGAACTCTCGTCTCGTTGATAAGTCGAAGGTAATCTCGTGCTTTAGTGGGGAGATGCGTCTATTGGCCACATGAATTTAATTTAGTTAAGAAGTCATAAGCGTGACTTAACCAGTTCACATTTTGCACTGAGAAATATATGATAGATCAGTTATAAATACCAGTTATAAATTTTGGTAATAAAATATAAACATATAAATTTGGTAATAAACTTATAATTGGAGGTCATGAATCGAAAAATGTTTTTTTTTTTGGATATTTTTGATGTTTATGCATGTGTCGTTGTGGCTTCATCGCGCCAAATCTGCTAAACAAATTTTCTCTAGTTATATATATATATATATATCTAGAGAAAATTCAAAAAATAGGTCCACTCGGTGCACGCCATGTTTTGCCTTTATTTATATATATACTTTGACGCCCAATTTTACTCGGCGGGAGTAACGTTGCGAGCCAAGCTGAAGGTCCTGGGTTCAAATCCCGGTAAGGGCTAATATTTGTGTGTTGATCATAATTATTTGCCCTGAGCCTTGGATATTTTCTATAAGTAAATATATTTATTAAATATATCGACGTCTAGTAGGTAACTACTCATAACACAATCGTCATTGAAATTACATATTAATTGTCTCATAACATTTATTTAATCTATACCATTGTAAAGTTGTAAAAATGAAATGTCTGTCATTCAAGATATTTTCAAATAAACACATTACCGTCCTTTGCGTCGCGCAGTCGGGTAAAAATAAGTGAACCTTCTATTTGAAGATCATTAAATACATTTTTTTTGTGTGTGTCGTTGTGGCCTCAACACGCCAAAATGGCTAAATTAATTGCAACATTTTTTACATAAGTATATTCACAATTCACAGATGGTTAGCAAACTTTGAATATACTTGTGAAAAAAAATGTTGCAATTAATTTAGCCATTATGCTCAACACACAAATATTAGCCCTTACCGGGATTTGAACCCAGGACCTTCAGCTTGGCTCGCAACGTTACTCCCGCCGAGTTAAATTGGGCGTCAAAGTATATATAAATAAAGGCAAAACATGGCGTGCACCGAGTGGACCTTACTTATCATTAATGATTTTCAATACCTTTCATTTGTAAACACGACAATGTTCTACCACAGTATAAGTTGTGTCGCCAGTTTTGAGACTTTTTGGAGGCGAAAGCTTCTTTAAACCTACTTCAATAACATAAATGAGTAGGTAGGTACACAGCAGACACAGCACTGTCTTACACATATCCAGATCTGGATCCACGGAATATCAGCCCCGTGGCACTCATTGGTGATTTGACGTATGATGAGCTAAGCATTTTATTTATTACTAGAAGAATGCCTGCAACTTCGTCGGCGGAGGAGAAAAAAAAACATAACTCTTTTTTCTTTAGCGTAGTTAGATAAAAAATATCCTATAACCATCTGTAGATGCCCAGCTACCCGTGTACCAAAAATGGTCGAAATCCGTCGAGCTATTTTGGCGTGATGAAGCCACAATGAAACATACAAAAAAAAAGTTTCAGTATCCGCTAAATAGTCCGTTAAATATATTTTTTTTGAAAATATCCTTTATGTACAGACATTTCAATTTTACAACTTTATAATAGTGTAGATGTAAATAGGTAAATTGAAAATAAACACGATGTTCTGATTAAACTAAGACTAGAAGACGCAGAGGGCGCTAGTTAGTATGATTATCGATCAATTCAAATCTAGTCTTCTATGTGATTTACTGTATCATTATAAATTATTATCATAGCCCTCACTTGATTTTTTCTGTAAGTTTACCATACTATTCATATTAAACTTGATAATGTTCCTATTCAAATACTTAATTAAATTGTACTCCGAATATTTATACGATCGCTGTGTCGTTGCAGGGTCGACGTTCCTGGGTTGTTTAATAATGTAAGAACATATGTACAACATAAGGCAGGTTATATTCACTTGTTACCACCAACTTGTTAGCAGTGGTAACGCCTGGGAGTTTCCCCCCATCTGCTACCAGGTGGTAACTACTGGGAATAAAATTCCCAACTGTTACCTCACAAGTGATTGGTGCCATTGGTAACAAGTTGGTGGTAACTGGTGGGCATAACCCCATTAAACTTAATAAACGAATTGAATTGAATTATGATTAAATTTTAAATACAGCTTACGCATCAATGTGTTTACTCAGTTGGGAGAGTAGAACTGCATTTACGTGTTGAAAGTGTTTTAAATATCATGCGAATTTCATTTGGTTTTGGCAAGAGCGTAAATTCAGTTGAAGATAACAGCGAGCCCCTTGGCAGGGCTAGCATAACCGGCCGTAAGCACACATGTCGCGCGACGCATCATCACCTGTCGCTATTGCACTTGATGGAGTGGAAAGGGACATATAGCATTTATCGCTCAACAAAGACAAATGTTTGTACGAGAGGGGAATCACTTTACTCTCCATCTGACAGTACTTTCAGTATTCTAGTGCCTCTTCTAAAGTCGACATACTAACTTAAGAACTTTGTAGTTAGTACATGAGCTTCTAGTGTTGCAGAGTCAAAATACTGTTAAATGTTTGTCTTGCGACAAATCATTAATGACCAAAGTCATCATCATTAATATCATTATTATAGTGTCATTTGTTTAAGTAATTGTTTGGTACTCGTATCGTACGTCAATTGCGTTTGGATCCGTCTATTAAGCTAAGTCTATTTTAATAAAAGGGGTAGGGAACAAATTACCTATAGAATGAAATAATGATATATTGTTAGGGTGTTTTGGATTCTCAATTATGTACAACAATCCTTATAATCCCTAGCAGCCATATAACTTAAAGACAACCTACGGGGTATTAATAATAATAATAACATCTGCGATTATCCATTAGTAAAACTGTAATTTCTCGTTATAGTGTCGATATCTCGTACTTACGGAATAGTAAGGATGATAGTGTAAAGTGTCATGTTACATATCTTTTATGACTCAATAAATTAAATGAACTGAAATAGGTGTTATAATGTAGCAATTATCATATTGTCAGTCATTATAACGCTTGTCATAATGTTGTATTTTGTAGGTGTATAGGGTAAGTTCGGGGTAAGCCATCTGGCTATAGTTTTTTACAAGCTTTTATTAAACTTACAATACAATACAATACTCTTTATTGCACACCAAAAGAAAATAACATCAGACACTTAAATCTAAAACAGTATGAAAAATGGTAAACAACAGGCGGTCTTATCGTTAAAAAGCGATCTCTTCCAGACTACCTTAAGGTAGTAGGGATGGCGCAAAGTAAACAACCAATGAGTAAGTTAGTGCAATGTATGTTCGTTCGGGTAGAATCTAGCAAGTCATATCCCAGTTTCCGATTGAGATAAAACTTGGCATACTTAATTAAGTTCGGTGACAATGCAATAGTATGATACCATCGAGCTGCACTGATGATGTAGCAGGAAGGTGGTCATAGGAACTCTTATAAAAGAATTCAATCCTACCGTGTTTGGGCTCTTTAGAATCGTCTCGGTGAGTAGTTGATGGATGTTCAAAGAAATATACAGACGGCAATAAAGCTTGTCACAAAAATTAAATTTTCGACAGAGACTTATTCTGAGACCTCAAAAGGCCGAGTCACACTGGATGCGTGCACGTCACGCTTGTGCATTCGAAGTGACTCGAACTTTATATGGAAAAAAATAACAGCACAATTTAGATTTTAGATAAAAATCAAAATTAGATTATTTATCCAACAGTTTTAAAATTAAGGCAAAAACGTGTTTTTGCGTTCAAAATTAGATAAAGTCCATTACAATCTATTCACAACTATCCCATATCGAAAGCTTTAGCTATAGATAAAAACGTACAGACAACAATGTGGAAAATAATCATAACAATACCTGGATTTTTCCATTACTGTAAACAAAATTCTTAAAAGCATTCTATTTTCGCTCCCGTATTTTAATTAACAAAATCATCAGCATATAAAGCCGGCTTCGAAAAATACGCTATAATGCGCTGTAAACTACTTCATAAACACTTCGGGCCATAATCACTGCCTTATGGAATATTCAATTCTTATACATGCAAGTTTTAGGGTTCCGTGGTTAACAAGAAATGGGTTTCTTGTTAAGTTCTTATAGTTTCGCCATGTCCGTCCTAAGATGATCAGATATTTTTATTTTTATTTGATTTATTTTAGAGAGCAAAGAGACTAGCAAACAAGCTCATTGAGCGCGGAGAAAAATGCAGCTTGAATATGAATTGGAACTGCCTATTTTCCCTAGCAATACCGATGACAGACAGTGGTTAGCGTGGGAATCTTAAGCAGCGCCGTGGTCATGTAGCGATGTATGACAACCGCCTGTTATTTATATACATACAGTGTAGGTATAGGTTTCGTTATCGTATGATTCGAGGACGATGAGTTTGTCTACAGTTTCCCACTATTTTTGTCAGCAAGTGTAATCACCTTTCATTTTATTTTGGATTCCTAATTCGGCGTAGGTAAACAAGCGACCCGATTGGCCGACGCCATCTTGGATAGTGATGTAAACAGCAATCGGGCCGGTAATTGAAAAACAGGCTTAAGTGTTTTGCTGCTCAATATTCAGATAGGATGGAAAACAATTAGGAAATGCACCCTGTACGTCCGACTAGGCAAAAATTCATATAAAAACAATAAATCATTACAAAGTACCTATCGCATTATATCAACCTATTTTATTTTTACAATCGTTGAATGTGGAAAGTTAGTCATAAGAACTCTGTAATAATAATAAAAACTGGCCAAGTGCGAGTCAGACTCACGCACCGATGGCTCCGTACAAAATATACGGTGCAAACGGCCGTTTCTATGAAAATACAGAGTTAGTAGAGCTCTACTCCTAAGCAAAATGTACGTCGTGTTCGGTCATTTTATACTGGTTACTGACATAGACAGACAGACATAATATTATACTGTTTTTAGTATTTCTTGTTATAGCGGCAACAGAAATACATCATCTCTGAAAATTTCAACTGTCTAGATATCACGGTTCATGAGATACAGCCTGGTGACAGACGTACAGACAAGCGGACGGACGAACAGCGGAGTCTTAGTAATAAGCTAACATTTTACCGTTTGGGTACGACACCCTAAAAAACGCA
The DNA here is from genome assembly GCA_905404275.2 of Hedya salicella. NCBI lineage: Eukaryota > Metazoa > Arthropoda > Insecta > Lepidoptera > Tortricidae > Hedya > Hedya salicella. Next base: position 5,275,384 of record FR990099.1, read on the forward strand.
ATCCTACCGAGTTTGGGTTCTTCAGATTGGTCTCGGTGAGTACTTGATAGATGTTTAACGAAAAGTGCAGTTCAATAAAATAAATAAATAAAAATCGTTTATTTCAGACCACAGAGATCCATATTTGTGTTAGTTAGCGAAATCTTATTTACTATGTTAGTTGACATAAGCATTTAAAATAAAAATAAGTAGCTATTGAGAGTGCGGAGAATAGGTAGCGTGGCTACTTAGCTCTCCCAATAGCAACCTCAACCCAAAACTTTATAATTGGGCAGTCGAGTCTTTCGGCCAACGCCCTGAGTAGCTCGTTGCTGCTGCCGCGCACTCGCCTGGAAGCTGCTCTCTTTCGCCTGATAGCAAAAAAGTCATCTAGTCGCGCTGGCGCGAACATACCAGATGCACTGCAGTGCTTCGGCAGCCGCAAAAGCATCCTCAGGATGTTATTATATTGAACGCGTAATGCGTTATAGGCCCGTTGTGTAAACCTCACACACAGGCTGCACGTGTAAAACGTCTCTAAAGAGCGTCAATTTAACTAACTCGTCACAACGTGCAAACCTGCGGGCGAGCATGTTACCTCTGACTGCCATCGCCCTTCTCTCCCTTTCCAAATCCAGGTCATCATTCAAGTCGTCTGTGAGCGCATGCCCCAGATACTTGAAGCGATCGACTACTTTTAGTGGCACGCTGCACAGCATGATCCTGGGCACAATCGTCGGGTTGTACTTACGTGCTTTGAAAATAAGCAGCTCACTTTTGGCCGTATTGTATCTAAGCCCATGCTGCTCGGCGTAACCCTCACAAATTTTAATAAGCTGCCGGACCGAGTCGGCCGAGGGCCCCAGCAGCGCCATGTCGTCCGCGTAGCTTATATTGTTACAACACACATCGCCTATGTGACAACCGACATGTGCGCTTCCGAGCAGCTCGATCAACTCGTTCACATAGAGGTTTGAAAAGGAGAGGCGACGTCAGCCCTCCCTGCCTTACCCCGCACTGCAGCTTGTATTCGTCTGACTCCTCTGCCCCCCATCTCATTCGGTTGACCTGGCTGTTATACCAATGCTTAAGCAACGCAACGTATTCACTTGGTACTCCGATTTCGCTAGTTTGCTCCACAGCTTCTCGTAAACAACCAGGTCAAATGCCTTCGATAAGTCCAGAAAGCACGCATATATGCGCGTGTTTCTGTCCTTATAGTACCCGACAGCTCGCTTAAGGCACAAAATCGCACATTCTGTAGACAGTCGCGGCCTGAAGCCAAATTGTGCGTCATGAAGTTTGATATGTTTGCAAAGTTGCGCATTAAGTAGGCTGTCAAGGACTTTAGCATGTATAGTTGCCGGGGAGATGGGCCTGTAATTACTCGGGTCTGACAAATCGCCAGTCTTGTTTTTTACAATTGGCACTACCACTGTACGTGTGAGCTGCATAGGCAGGTACGTGTGACTGAGACACAAAGTGTAAAACATGGCCAGAATGCGAGGCAAGTGTTTTCCCGCATGTTTGAGGTGCTTAATGCTGAGACCGTCGTGCCCCGGCGTCTTACCCCTTTGCATATCTATAATGATTTTATTCAATTCCTTAGAGGTAAATCTACCGGAGCTCACACCCGCGACCGTCTCAGCACTGCACACATCTGCCCCACTTGTTCTCAAGAGCGGACTGACATTGAAGGCGTGCCTAAAATTATTGGCAATGGTTTTCTGATTACTCTCCCCACCCACGCTCACGGGGACACCCGACCTCACATTCCACTTGTTAGTATTCTTCCAGAAAGCTTTAAAGTCCTTATTTTTTCTATTAGTGGCCAGAATGTCGCATTTAATTTGCTCTTGCCTGTCCTGGCACCACTTCAACTTGGACTTAAAAAGCTTTCTGCTCTCAACCATATCCCGATAAATGGGACCCTGCTTAGGCTTGTTATACGTCAGCCATAATAAAAACTTACTGGCATCCCTGTGAGCGTCGGCCACGTATTTGTTCCAACCAGCTACCAGACCTCTGCCTCCCCTCTTCCCCCGGTCCACCCTACTCGACTTCCTCGCAGCATCCGTCAAAATGTTAGTTATGCTGATATACATTTTATCTAATACCCTTTTGTGACTCGGGTCATTGCATAGACTATCAGCACACTCTGTTAGCTCTGCGGGAAAGTCAAGCTGGTTGAGCTCATCATCACAGATCGACTGATATAACTCCACCTGCGGAGCCCCCCTCTCACCCCATATTACACCCTCGTTACACATTTCAATCGGTGTGTTCTTAATGTGCAATTTGCTCAGGTTGCATTCTAAAATTAGTGGTAGGTGATCGGACCAGAACACGTCATACTTAACCCTAAAAAGCAATATAAAGCATCAATATAAAGCTTGTTTCAAAAATGATTTTTTCTGACAGAAACTTGTAACACGCTTTATTTAACTTACATTGTATGTAAGTATCGGGTCAAATCTTGCAAGTTAAATTTGACCCATTTTTCGATTTCTGATTAAGATGAAATTTAGCTTACTTATGTTTGTTCGGAGACAATGCACGATTACGGTACCATCGAGCTGATCTAATGATGGAGCTGGATGGTGGTCACTAGTGGCGTTCACAGGGTTTTTAAAGCAGGCAGGTATTTATGCCTATAGTATGTATGGAGCCATGGTCGTTCAGGGCTTCAGGGTAGGCAGTTTTTCTGTGCCTGTATGGAGCCATGGTCGTTTAAGGCACTGCCTGGTGCCTTAGTGCCTATATGGACCGCACGCCACTAGTGGTGGCAGGAACTAGTAACAAAATACCTTAAACCTGTGAGTTTAGGCTCTTTAAAATCGTCTCGGTGAATAGTTGATGGATGTTCGAAGTATTATGAAGCTTGACACAATAATCTTCAAAACACAAGCTAAACAGAAAGATCTAATTACATTTGGGACTTCCTCGGTTACTTTAAGTACTATATATTGACTAAAGAATCCTATTCTACTACGTCCTTCGCGGATGAGAACAAAATCCTCATTTTGGTTCCAGATTTGTACCAAAAATGGGTGATATCCGTGCACCTTTTAGTTTGTAATATATATGTCTATTCAGCATATATTCCGCCATTACTTTTCTGTAATACGTACAATGTGCGGAGCTCATGTGCGCTGTTATTTTATTATTTCGCGTAATCGAATTGCCGGCACTCGTCAAAGCTTTGCTTAATCGGGTTCCAGGCGGGCGGGGACGGGTTTATCTCTAAAGGAACCACGGGAAGGGAGTGTCCCTATATTTATTAATATAATATTAAAATTTTATTTATTTAAACTTTACTACACACACAAACATAAATGTCGAAATGGCGGACTTAATGCAAAAAGCATCTCTACCGCCTGGTAGGGCCAATTAGATATTAAAAAAAATTGTGCAGAAATTTTAAAATAAATGCATCAACCTACTTAATGCAAAATGCTATTATAGTGTAAAGGATTTCCTCTCTCATGATATGTTACAATACTATCTGAGATATTTGCATGCTAGTATGTAGCAGAGTAAGCTACCAATTGTCACATAACATAGAATGACACTGATGTACCAAGTTATTCTTTGCAAATCAAATCTACAGATCACTCATGACAGCGTACACGACAATCGTATATCAAACACTATAATTTAAGTGTATCGGTATTTAGTAACCTTTATCCATCAGTGGAACAGTTCAGGCTTATTCAATAAATAAATATTACGTTAAAATTTTGACTCAAATCTAACTACTTAGTCCCTTGGTAAGCTCAATAAGGCTTGTGTTATGAATACTAGACGACGATATATTAACTTATATACATAGAAAACATCTATGGCTTAGGAACAAATAATTATGCTCATCGCAACACAGGAATTTGCCCTTACAGGGATATGAACCCAGGAACTTCAGCTTCGCAGGTAACGTTACTCCCGCTGAGTTAAACCAATAAAATAATATACATGTTATATTTTATTGCACACTTCAACAATAAATATACAGAATATAGAAATAAAGTAGCAGATATTACTTTACAACATGTCGTTTGTTTAAAATAATTAGCCGTATATTGCTACTCGTATCCCATGCAGCATATGTTTGTAATGTAATGTGCAATAAAAAATGATTTTGTTCTATTCAATTTTATTGTTAGTATACTACAAGCAAATCGGTCCTGTAGTTTTCAAGCTTCTCGCCAACAGACACACGCGTAAAACCTTCATATGTTATAATATCTGAATCTTGATATTATCATCGGTATCATAACCGAAGTCAAACTTTTTTTGGAAATATCACTGTACTGCATAACACCATCCAGTCTAAACGCGTCGAGAAATAATATGATTGAGTTTCATTTTATGAATGCCTAATGAACTTCGCTCATTTGCTCGCCGCATTCATGCGTCTCTCTCGCACCCGCCCCCCGCCCCGCGAGTGAGCGAGACGACTATGTTTAACTTAGTTTATTGAAACGTGCGGGGCGTTGCAGTGGAATCCGTGTTATTGGACGTTTCTTTTATTTTTAATAGTATATATTTTGTTTGCTGTAAACATACAGATAAAATGACATACAGTTTATGTTATGTCTCTTTCTTACCGCCGCCTATGTATTATACATATATGTTTATTTTTGCGTATATAACTCCTACTTATCTCATACAAATTTCAGACGTTTATTTTAATCCCCATAACGTCACAGAGGTGACTTTTCTACGCAGCTGACTGTACTCAGGCGCGGTGACCCTCAACTGCTTACTGGTGGCCTCAGCACTGTACGGTGTGACCCCGCCGGCGGGGGCGACTAGCCCGTGACTGTATACCCGGCGTCCTGGAACCGTGCTCTGTGATTCGGCCAACGAGATCACAGCAGCCGTCGAGAGGATGGCCGTTTGAGAAGGACGATGTCTTAGCCTCGAACCCGCCGGCGGGGGCGACCAGCCCGTAGCTATTTACCCCTATATCCGTTCTTGTCACCCGCAGTATTTTCCTTACTCGTCCGTCATCACTCGTCGTCACTCGTCCCAACCCAATTCTAAGTGGCCGCAGATGGTATTCCCGTTTGTGGATTTGCGCTTACCCACAGAATCCGATTTGGTAAGGCGCCTAGCCAGAACCAACAAGTTCAAAGTCATGTCCTAAATAAATGGCTATGATCAGAAGAGAGAACCTTCTTAAATAATAAAATAAAAATCAATTTCAAGTGTGACTCCATATTTTGCGTTTAACAATAGAGTTAATCAATCTGCTGTTCTGACACTAAGAACAGCAAATTGATGAAAATATAAAGTAAATACAACTAAGCAATTCACAAAGACAGAGGAGAGAAAGGCACAGAGAGAGGCTCACAGGGCAGTCATTTCATCCACATGGAGTTACATCCTGTGGGCCTGGATAGGACAGTCCAGCTGCCAGCCACAACCCTTAGGATGCTGTATGCGCTGCGTGCGCGTCGCATTAGTGAGGCTACTCCCTTACGTAGTATGGCCTGAAACCTATCAACGCGCGCCTCCACGAATATGCCAGATGCGCTGTAGTATCGCGGCAGCACCATCGTTACTAGCTGATATCATTTATTAACAATAAAAAGAAAAATAGTAATAAAATCAAAATTGAGCAACAACAATAAGACGACGCTAGTGCAAGGTAGAGTTCGACAGGTCGGTTAAGCTCGGGTTTCCTAGGATAGCGGTGCCGTCACATAGCGGCCGTCTCCATACTTCGTACTTACCTCGCACTAGTACGAAGTATGGAGACGGGCGCTATATGACAGCACCGCTTTCCTAGGAAACCAGAGCTTTAGGGCTGTACCGTTATTGACACCGAAGAAATCTTAAGGTAGTTGCACTATCATTTGATGATAATGATAGCAAGTAGTTTCTTCTCTGATTTAGTGTACCGGTTCCTGATATGATTCCGGGACAATTTTTCGAAGCTAAAGGAGCAAAACCGCAAGGACACACTAGCTATAAATAGCGGATCTTGTCAAATGGTTTATCCATGCGGAAAACTCTTTATCAGTCACCGCGAAGGTCCTTTTCCGTACCTCAAAAGGAATATTAGAATGTTGTAAAGATCACTTTTATCTGCTCATATCGAGGTTCTCTGAAACCTTTATTAAAATAAACCTCAATTTCCTTATGCCCTATGAGTTTTAACGGTTGATTAGATAACGTATGTCAATACTTCAAGTGTTAATTTGCCTTAAGTTGGCGTTAGCAGCGAGTGGTTAAATCAGCAGAATTTACTCTATGTGGAGGTCACTAAATCGTTTTTTTTTTTTATTTCTTGGGTCATTGTATGTGTCGTTATGCCTTCATCACGCCGAATCGGCTAAACGGATTTCAATGTTTTTGGTACACGGGTGGCTGGGTATCTCCAGATGGTTATAGGATACTTTTAACCAGATTACGCTTAAGAAAAAAGCAGGGGTTATGACTTTTTCTCCTCCGCTACCGAAGTTGTGTCATAAAAATATGCTCTTCAGTTTTTAGAGCGCAAAAATAAAGAAAACCTCTCCTATTGAGTAGTTTATTAAAGGCTAGTCAACCAATTATTTTCAATCAATACATAATAGGTAGAATACCAGTGTTATTATGAACCACTTATTTGTCCTCATTATATGTACGAAGAAAATTAGTAGCTAAAGCAATAACTTCTTTGATTATGACATTAGTTTTTTATCCTTTAAACGCTCACAAATCGATAGCAAGTATTAATAAGTTATAACTGTTTTCAGTAATGAATACTTTAAGGGTCGAGTTCAAAAAGTTGGACACGTTAACTCTCGTAATTAAATTTTCTATGAAAGTTTCCGCTGTGCGACGAACAATTAACGATACAAACTGTATTGAATATTTTCATCGCATAACGGAAAAATTCACTTTCATCGGGTTTGTATGGTTAATTCGAGCACGATGTAGTTATGTCCGCAGCGCGGCCTACACGCAGGGCTATCTGTGATATCATTGCATTTAGGAAAATGTGAACATTTAGTATTGAAAAGTCGTTACCTGTGGGTTTTGGCCACATTAGCACTTTCGCAACCGTCATTTTCGTAGCGCCAGGCTCGTAGCCAATAACATGAAAACCGTATGTAGCGAAAACTTACTGCGAGCAGATCGCCCACAGAGCGGGCTCGTGGTCATGAATGTGTTAAAGAGGATTTACTGACTGACTAGACGGCTGGATCAAGGGTCAGATACAAAAGGCCCTAGTCCTGGACAAGGTGCGCGTCATCAGGAGATTCATCTTACTGCGGCCGAACTACAGGTAGCTTGGGCCGTTACGTCTATTTTTGTTCAAGTAACATTTTGGTTCTGAATAATTTTCACCCTCATTCAAGATACAATGATTACAAATTTTCACAAACCAATAAAAACATAGCAGATTGTTATAGCTCAGCACCATTAATTACCAGTTAAAATAATGTTTCATATGATTCCCGTGAATAAAATCAATTGAAATAATAATTAATAATTAATTATCACACCAAATTGTTAACCCTGGAATTCGATGTTAAAATAGAGATGTCCTGAGTTGTTAAAAATCGGTACATTTTGAGTAAGTACCGTTTTTTTTTTACTTTGCCGTGATAATATCTTTATCTGTGTGTTTGCTTGTCCTTTAGTTATCCTGGGTTTGTTCGCGATGAAAACATCATTTTCGAGTGACCACACCCGCTGCCCCACTGTACTCTAACACTATATTCCAATACCGTGTTGAGTGGGGCAGCCTAGCTCTCTCCTTTTCGCTCCCTATCTTGCTCCTTCTCTCTGCCAAGATGGCGTAACAACCGTTGTTATTTAATAAAGTAATAAACTTTATTATTAGCATGGTGTGCAAATTTTATCCCGAAAAAGTGCAATGACTTAAGTATATAAGCAAAATAGCCTTATCACTTGAGCTAATCCGTAAAAAAACCTTGTTAGACATTTAAATCTGAATATTATTTCCAAGTCATGGTCGAACCTATACCGGTACATGTACTGTTTTTCCCCGCTCTACGCCACGAATACAGATTGAATGATTAAAATTCAGGGCAATTAGTTTCCTAGCTGCAGCCAAAACAATTTGCGGTGACAGACAGACGGACGGCCAAATTAGATTCCACCTCTTTTGTTATTGGAGATGGGAAAATAAATGGGTTCGCGACAGAAACGAAATATCAACAAGTATTCGGTACTGAACTAAAATTAATTTGTTTTGGGCTTTTCTTTGTATAATAATTCTGATGTCCACAAGATAGATGAAATACATGAACCCCTTACTTTTGGCGTTACATGGGTAACAATTATATGATCAGAGCTCTGCAAAACCCCGGACTGCGAAATATTGTAGCCTAAGGGGTACCCTCGTTCGCAGAGGAGAATAAACCATAACCCCTCGTTTTTCGTCAGCTTAGTCGGGTAAAAGTATCCTATAACCATCTGTGGATGTCCAGCTACCAGTGCCGTGTACAAAAACAGTTGAAATCTGTTTAGCCGTTTTGGTGTGATGAAGCCACATAGACACATACATACAGACATACAAAAAATATATTAACTTTTCAGTGACCTTAAAAAAACTTTGCATTGCAATCTTTTTTTTTTCACCTCTTCAATGTACAGACATTTTACGTCACCACGTCAAAATCCATCGAACTGTTTAAGCTACAGAGCTTGTTAAAGAAATAAACATATATAGATACCCAAATACACACGAAAATACTTTGCTTAAAGATGTCAGTTAGAGAGTGACGTAGGCTAATTTTTTACTTGAAAAAAAAAACATAAAATAAATAAATATATCGGGATAATTTTTTCACAAATCGAACTAGTCACATGGTAAGCGCAATAAGGTTTGTGTTATGTTATGAGTACTAGTCGACAATATCTATAGGTACTATTATAAAGTTGTAAAAATGAAATGTCTGTACATTGAAGATATTTTCAAAAAAAAAATTGTTATGGACTATTTGGAGGTCACTAAAACGAAAAAATTTGCGGGCGCCTTCTAGGATTGAATAATTATGTATATACTATACATAGAAAACATCCAAGACTCATGAATAGATATTGGTGCGCGGGATTTGAACCCAGGACCTTCAGCCTCGCAGGCAACGTTACTCGCGCTCGCGTTGAGCTAAACCGGTTGAAGCAAAATATTAACCAAAACGGTACCATTTTATTATATCTTCTAAAATACACGCTATTTCTGGAATGTTTTAAAGCTGTATTTAGGAGAAGAGAAATTAATTTCAAAACACCTAATTCAAGTTCTAGAACTTTAATAAAATATACGAAAATCTCGTAATTGAACGAAAAAAACGAATCGTTATTTCGAATATTATGTATAAAAAAAAAATACCGTCTCCGATCCCTGGTTGGAATACGTTTGCGGACGAAGCCGCGACAAACAACTAGTTATTTATAATAGCTTGAGTTCAAACTAGAACTCCATTGATTTAATATAGCATAGAAATCGAATCAATTGTTTGAAAACCATTGAAACCAAAACCATGCCCTACCCTAACAGAAAATCTAGACTCACAATAGAACCCTAGTTAGAATTATAAATGGGAATCATGTATTGTTTTAAAATAATTGGTCAAGAGCGAATCGTACTGGCGCAACAAGGGTTCCGTGAGAAAATATCCACGCATATAACTGATGTTCTTTAAATCAGCATTCAAAAATGTCAAAACTATTCTTGTGACGTCCGAAAATACAGTAGCCAAATAGCCTTCTCTTTTTAACAAAATTGTTTGACTGTTTCAGTAACAAAATTTAGGTTGTATATTTGCATGCTTATCTAAGTAGAGTATAGTGGACCATCTAATAAGATTTCTACTAACTGAATGTAACCCATATTCCGCAAATAATTATTCATTCATTCACTTCTCGCCACTTTTATGTATTTGAATTTGGAATGCAGCTAAAAAAAAGATTCTCGAATGGAACAGTAGGTGGGTGATGACCAAATTGTTGGCAGGTGGTTAAAAGGCATTTCATTTGCCTGATTTTATTTGATTCCTTTGTGACATGAAAGTTGACATATAAATTGTATAATGTCTCAACGGAATCAATTAAAATTAGGCAACTAAAATGCCTTAACTACTTGCCAAAAATTTGATCTTTACTTTGGTATGTGGTTAGAAATCGATGGTGAATTATTTTTAATCGCTTTTTTTATCAAATTGGGCAGGGTTTTCGGTATACCCTTAGTAATAGCACTTTTTACAGTGCTATTACTAAGGGTCGCTACATTTAGTTGGAATCCGAGTAGCCGATTTTGCGTGATGAAGCCGCAACGACACATACAACAAAAATTCCAAAATACATGTTGTGACCTCCAAATAGTGCCTTACAATAGTTTTTTTTTTATATCTTCAATGTACCCACCTTTATTTTTACAAGAATAGAATAATAGAATAGATAATTTCTATTGCGATACAAGAGTCCTTTAAAGGCAGCGGAGGTTTTGGTTTTGCTAGCACGGAACCCTAAAAAAAAAACAAAATGGCGGAACACAATGGCTTTGTTTTAGGAGTCAGACCATGGCCAGGTGTGCGGAGGGCTACTGGTTGCCCGGAAGTCTGAATGTTCCGTTTGTCGGTCTGTGTGTGCGTCAAAGTCCTTTGATGGAATCAAGTTATAGATTATTAACGTAAAAATCTATATATATATATATATATATATATATATAGATTTTTATAATTTTATAGTAGTATATATATATACTACTATAAAATTATAAAAATTAAATGTCTGTACATTTAAAATGTAAAAAAAATCGTAACCGGTTATTTGGAAGGCACGAAATCGTTATTGTTTTTTGGATTTTTGGATATGTAAGTATGTGGCGTTGTGGCTTCATCCATATTCCCTACTTGAAGGTTCAACCGAAGTTCGCGGAGGAGCAAAATCATAACCCCTTTTTTATTTTCAGCGTTGTCGCTTAAAACGTATCCTATAACCATCTGTAATGTATCCTTTGACCAGTGTACTAAAATTTTGGAATCCATTCAGCCGTTTAGATGTGATGAAGCCACAATGACACATAGGTACAAACATACATAGGCGACGAGAGGTGCCCCTTCTAGCAACAGTACCCTGTCGAACTAATTCGTACAGCCACTCACCCCTCCCCCGCGCGGTAGCGCTTCTCAACTCCGTGTTTGCGGCGTCACCACAGTGCGATGTGTTTGCGACTGGGATGGTTTAGCTGATGAGTGAATGGAAGAGAGTGCTAGAGAGGAATGACCGCTGACTATGTCAATGTGCAATAATTTAGCCTAAAGTAATAGTAATTAAGAATCGATGTAACGCCATGGAATTCTCTGTAATTTTACACCATTGTGATTCTCTATAAATAAATAATAAATAAATACAAAAAAATATATTTTGATTCGTGACCTGAAAATAGTCCGTAACGCTTTTTTTAAAATAACTTCAATGTGCACACGTTTAATTTTTATAACTTTATAATAGTAAATATAATTTTTATTGCACGTCAATATTTTACAGTAAAAATAATAGCATTTAAGAATAATTAGATGTGAAAATTGTTATATTATACAGGTTAGGAAAAAAACATAAATATTATAGTACTAGCTGTTGCTCGCGACTACGTCCGGGAAGAGATGCAATTTATAGTCTATGTGCTATTGTAATGTCTAAACAACATTCGAGGGAAGTTTTATTGAGATCCTTCTGTAGTTTTAAAATTAAAAGGAACGTACATACATACATTGACACAAAATTTCATGTTTATAATATTATTAGTATTATAGGATTCATATTCAGTTTCTTTCGGCTTTCTTCACCACAGTGGTCGCGTTTTGGGAAATGCCGGTAAACTGAGACTTGTAAAATTGTTGGTCTTGTTTTTGACGACCGGTTTCGCTCAGTGGGAGTAACGTTGCATGCGAAGCTGAGGTCCTGGCCTGGGTTCAAATCCCGGTAATGGTAAATATTTGTGTCACGACTATAAATATTTGTTCTTGAGTCTTAGGTGTTTTCTATGTATTTAAGTAATATATCTATTAATTATATCGTCGTATAGTACCCATAACACAATCCTTATTGAGCTTACGATGGGACTAGCTCGATTTGTGTAAAATTGTCGCGTTATATTTATTTGTTTATTTGTAAAAGTGCCCTTGTAGCCTACTTACAGAATATAGGCTACAGAAAAAAAAACATTATTTCCTTGCACCAAACAACCGGTATAATATAATACTCGAGTATTCTAGATACGTAAAAGATGGGCATGATTGCATGACTAACTTTTTCTTTTTTTTCCAGGCGGAGGCTGCACATTCCCCGAGTCCTGGACGGGGGCCTGGTTCCAGTCAGGTGTTCCCGGGCTCATAGCGATCAACTCGACACACATACAGTCCAAGGGCGAGTGCTCCGAGACTGAGAGCTACGACAAGTTCCTGCTTTATGACAGGTGAGTCCAATATTTCCAGATCCTTCTTCTGGTTGCTCTTCTACCGAAGACCGGACGCATTTTCACTGGTTTTTGGGACAACCTGGAAGAGACCTTGGAAGTTTTTTGGCCACGAATGTCTTCGATGTCCAACAATACCTTTAAAACAACAACCAGTCCCCGTATTGCCTAACTAACGCGTTTGACGCTCGCAATCAGAATCAAGTGTCATGATTTTGTATGGGCTATGACAGTTGATTCGGATACCAAGTGTCAAAATTTCGTTAGGCAATAACCCCGCGGGTCATCTCAAGCTTAAGGCAAGCTCTCTAGACTTTAATCTTGGTAGCCCCAACTGAGCCCGTGCTCTTTGACTACTTTGATACTCTTCTTAACCTGATATGCATAGATCTGACATAGGAGAGACGAAGGAACAGACTCTTCGTTATTAGACAAAATATGACTTAGGGAGACTATTTTTGAAACAATAAGAGATTTCGGGAGAAGCTAGGCACTACTACTAAGCACAGAAAGGGTGAATATAGGTGTAATAAGGTAGGGCAGATGGGGAGGAAGATTCAAGGCCAATAATGTCTTCTATGTCCAACAATTATACGTTTAAAACAACACCCAGGTCACCTTTAATCTAGGCCAGCCCTTCAGACTTTAACCCAGGTTCGGTTACTCCAACTGACCCTATGATCTGATCTTTGACTTCTTTAATACTCTTAATCGACTTGGACACGAAGCGGAATTTGGGAGACTCATATAGGAGAGATTTAGGGGATCTCTTCGTTATTTGACAACATATGATTTAAAGAGTTCTTGAGACATAACAGATGTGATTGCCCTACTGGGACGTAAAGAAGAGTGGACTACAGGCTGGTTTATTAGCTGTGTTAATATTCAATTTGTCCCCGGAAAACACTGAATTAAGAATCGGATAGTCGTTCGTTGCTGGTGGAGGTGGTGAAGCCGATTGTCGACGCCGTGTCGCCGCGCCGTCCGTGTCGTTGACCTCGCGCTGTCTTATCCCCCGTTGGTCTCCTCCAATGCGTTAGTCAGCTGGTGCTTCACAACAGATTTAGGGAGATAGTTGGTTAACCATACAAATCCGATGAAAGTGAAATGTTCCGCTGTGTGACGAAAATATTCAATACGATTAATTGTTCGACGTACAACGGAAACTTTCATAGAAAATTTTATAACGTGACTTCACGTGTCCAAGTTTTTGAACTCCACCCTAATAAGATCCATATTTTTATGCTGAAGATGCCAAAAGTGTGCGAGTGTGTGTTAATATCTGTTTTGATAGATAAAGAAGTACATGGTGAAATTTTTGAACGCAATTGAGGGAAAAGGATCCAATTCACACAAAGTCGTTATAAAATTGCAATTGATAGACAAATCATTGAAATTTTAGTTTTAACACGTTTCCTGTGCATGCGTTATTTGTGAGGCATTACGAGATACATTATCACAACACAACAAACAGGGCTAATTCACGTACCAATAATGAATTTATTTAATTAACTTTCGTTGGTAATTCTTCGAAGATCGGAAAATATCAAATCAAATCTAATAATTTGTGTGCTAGAACGCAGTGTTATTAGGTCTTATAATATATGAGTACATCCAATGTGCTCCATCTGCAAGCAGGCGTGGAGATATTTTAGCGCGCTATATTAATTACAGTCACCCATTTATCAAAAAAAAATATCACTCATTCATATCATCATCACACAGTTATCAAAATTTGTACGTACAAGGTGGACGTATTTGCTTGCACGGATGGGCTACAAAAACTGCATATCAGAAAACACGTAGAAAGAGCAATTCTAATTTTGAGTTAGTTTAGCTATCGTCTTAATTATCCAATTTACTATTTTTTGGAGTGTATCCTTTTCGCTTAACTGTGTTCATTCGTATTACTGTACGAGTATTTCCTGACACGTGTATGTTTTATTTTTCAGGAGTGAAGACTGCTACAGGTGCATGGTGATACATGAAAAGCATAGATATGTACTACAGTATAAAGAAAGTAAGTCAAACATTTATCAGCCGGGAATTATTAGGATCTATTTCCTCTTATACCCGTATCCTCATACCTCATGAAAAAAGATGAAAACTTATTTCAATTCTCTTAGAGTCAAAAAGAGTGAGACAGCCCCCGACTACGTCCCTTTGCTTCTCCAGCAAGTATTAAGACAGCGAGAGAGATGGCGCTGTTCTTCAATGAAAAAAACTAAATCAATATAATGATTGATAAAAAAAATTATAAACGTAGAAATACTGCAGTTTTTATTTAAAAAAAAAATCTATTTTAGATTCGCTTATTTCTCGAGTTGCCAATTTTATAACATTATTTACTTGTTAATTCCAGCGTACTGCTCTACGAAGGAATCCCTCTCGTCCCTCTGCGAGACCATCACTGGCGACGCTGCATTGTACTCCATGTTCCGTAAGGAACCTACTCCTCAGCCGCAGCCATGCCCGTTCAGACCTGCGCCATTCACGTTTACCTACAACCGGTGAGACTATTAGATATTTTTAGTACTTCAGGCTCCTTTGTAGTTGCTCTTGCGTCCTAAATGTATAACGCCGATGTCACCCTGATTAATATTTCGCGGAGTTAGTAAGTATTGATGTCATCAAGACTTTTAGCAACTCTCGAAAGTTCCAGAAATTTCTAGACCATCACTGGCGACGTTGCGCTGTACACTCTACACCGCAACCGCAGCCCCCGCCGAAGTTGCTCCGATAAATATATTGCAGAATGGGTAAGTACTAGAGTCATCCAGACTTAGTTTTTCCAGAGAGTTCCAGAATTTTCATGACCATCACTGGCGACACTGCGCTGTACTCAATGTTTCGCAAGAAATCTACACCGCAACCGCAGCCCTGACCCAAGTTGCTCCGATAAATATATTGCAGAATGGGTAAGTACTAGAGCCGTCCCGACTTTTAGTTTCTCCAGAAAATTCCAGAATTTTCCAGACCATCACTGGGATTATTCCATGTTTCGCAAGGAACCTACTCTTCAGCCGCAGCTCTGCCCGTTTACACCAGTGCTGTTCACCGGTGAGACTCTTAGATATTTTTGGTAGCCTAGTACCTACTAAGAAGAAGAAATTGATCCTTAGAAACTACTACAGTGGGATCTATGACACTTGCCTAATTTTACTTATTACTCGTAAGCACTGGGGCTTTCCTGAAGCTTTTCGGAAGTCTAGCAAATATTAGGACCTATTAGATTAAACCTGGTGATGCGTATTCTCTCCTTGCTCTGTAATGAGTCGGAGCCAATAGCCCTGCCTTGTCACAACTAGCGCCTTTCACGTACAGGCAGTAGTATATACAGATAGGCATTATGATAGCCTAGTACTCCAGGTTTCTTTCGATTCGCTGCTACGATTTCAGATGTATGAAGCAAACGCACTTTAGATGAGTCGCCTTGACTTTCATGTGCAGCCGGTGATAACCATTGAGCTATTATGTTCTTATCCATTTACCCTCACCTGGCATAAACTTTTTTGTCATAATCATCATTTGACATAATTCATCATTTGGCATAATGCATTTTTTTCTGAACAGTTATACTTTTCAAGATTGTTATAATTATAAAACAAACCCCAAACAGGATTGTTATAAAAAAATGCCAATTTATGAACTATGCCAAATGATGAACTATGCCAAATTATGATTATGACAATAAAGTTTATGCCAGATGAGGGTAACCGGTTTTTATCATCATCGGTTCGCTGTCCTAACACACGACCCTTTAGCACATGGGTGGATCAACTTTTTCTTGTTGTTATTGTATCCCGTATGTAACTCAGGAAACCATGATATACATATGAGAAAAAAATAACATACGGTCGAGATAAGCTCTTGAAAGATGGACCCATATTGGCTAGAAAATTGTATTAATGTTGACTTTATATCGTTTAAAAATAATCGTTTTAAAGAGTGGCTCGGGAGTCTTAGCCATGGCAACGAGGTAAAAACAAGAGTTGATCGACCCAGCTGACGGACGGGAACTAATTTGCACCTTATTATGTTCTCAGGGGTGCTGGCGACTGCACCAACCCGCCATCGCGAGCAGAGTCCTGCACGGACGATTCCAGGCTCCTGCTACGATACATGGCGTGCCCTGACGTCCAGGCTACTGAGAGCAATGGTATGGTGGAGAGTGACTGACCCTTGGTACAAGACCCGCCGTTACGAACAGAGTTCTGCACAGATAATCTACACCCCTTAAACTTTAAAAACGACACCCATGAGATTTTTTCTTAACGGGATCATATTTTTCATGTACTTATTGCAACTATTGCATTATTTATCATGTTACCTACTTACTTCTATTCTGATCAAGTTATTAAGAGATTCCTTGGTAATTGTCGTACATCAAATAGTTCTGTCATAGTCAATCCTAGGTCTATTAAAGCGAAGAAATTAAAATTAATGGAGGTACACACGTATGATAATACTTTCTCCATAAAGGTGTTCTTATGGCGTGATATTTATTTATCTTTGAACTTCGTTATAATGTACTTTGACTGTTCAACCGAAACCGAGTCATCGTTCGCAGTTTTCCTTTCGCGTATGACATATATTGTGGTATTAGCATATTACACATTGTTTAATAGATATTAAGCCATTATGAGACGAAGTGATCATCTGGAGGGGCTCACGAAGTGAGCGAGGACAAATATGTCTGCGTGTCATAATGGCTTTTAGCCACGTGTTAAACCCTCTGCTTTTCACTTCGACTGCGAGAAAATAAAAGGGACTTGACATTAAAATTGTATATTTCATGAAAAACTTAAAGTATAGTTTGAGCAATTCCATCAGCAAGTTTGGCCAATCTGATCAGGTTGGTTTGTTTGTTTTTAATTATTCGTAAGGAGTATGTAGCTGGCCGCAAGTTTTTTTTTTCAGTGTCGTAGAAATTAGTATGGGCTACGACTAGGGTTTAAAAGAAAGCCATATAGCTTTCTTTTAAACCCTAGGGGCCAAATGTACTATTTTAGTTTCGCTTCGCGAAGCTAATATGACGTACTTTTTAAAATAAAAAAAACGTCCAATATTTTTTGATAATCTAACTGACGGACTAATTAGAATAATATTTATTATTTTTATTATATTTACCCAGCAAACTACCCTAATGGGCGAACCTAAAAAAACTGCTCTGATTAGACGAATTATAGATGGGGCTAGTATAGTATAAGATTTTTAAAGGGGAACCCTTAAAAACTTATAATAAGCTATAGCCGTGCGCATTTTTCTTACCGTGACTAGTTAACTGGCTCACGTGTATCGTCGCATCATTTTGTCAATGTAATTTTTCGTGTTTCCAGTGGAGGAGCTGGTATGCCTCGCAACGTGGAAGGAGGGTTCCACGAGGTACCTCGTGGGCAAGATCTCGCAGGTCCAGCGGAGGAACGCTGTGGCTTCCGACGAAGACACCTACAGGTAACTCCCTTTTCTTATTAGAAAACTACCCTGAGACCTACATATATTAAGATTACAATGACGGCTACTTACTTCACGATGAATGTGCTCATGATTAAGGTCCTTAGAATGGACCGAAATATGTTGTACAGTACTTGGTTTTTACGAGTATCAGTTATTGTAATTTAAATCTAGCTTAGCTAGCTTAGCTTAGATATACATATGAGTGTAAAAAGTTTTATACTTACTGCTCTTTCCTTTCATGGGAATTTCGAAAACCCTGTCCTTAATAAATAATATATATATATATATATATATATATATTACAGGACAATTTTTACACAAATCGAACTAGTTCCATGGTAAGCTTAACAAGGCTTGTATTATGCGTACTAGACGACGATATATTTAACAGATAAATAGATACTACAGATAAACAGAAGACTCAGGAACAAATATTTATGCTCATCACACAAATATTTGCCCTTACCGAGATTTGAACCCAGGACCTTCAGCTTCGCAGGCAACGTTACTGCCACTGAGTTAAACCGGTCGTCGTATTTCTAGTCTACATCATAAATTAAACAGCTTTCTAAGCAAGGATTTGGGACAGACACACCACTTTTTTATTTACCACGTTTAGTAATTGTTAACCAACGAATAACTATATCGCTATTTGTTTCGTCACGATTGAGATCAAATGAATAATATAAAAATAAAAACAGATTTTCAATGATTTCCCTTTTGCCAATGTCATCTTTTCTTTGTTAACATGCCGAGTTTTAAACCATAATATTTTTTCGCAGATGCTTCATCTACAAGGGTCAGCACAGCGACAAGAGCATGACGTACTACATCGCCCAATCTGGAGACGCGACCTGCAACGGTCTCTCATCGCCCACAGACGGCAGTCGTACCATGAGACTCACTAATAGTAAGTACCTTCTTCCTTGTGATATCACCAGTGATTGGAATAGGTAGAGCTAAATCTTAAGTTCGCCAAAGAATTCGCTTACCGTCAGGCGACCCGTCGCCTCATAAAATAAAAAAAGATTAAAAGTAGTTTGTGATCGGAAATCGTGTAACTTACTTGCGTTAAAAATCGCTTCAAGAAGTTTTTTTGCTATACTTACCTCTTTTGCATAGCGATACTATACTACTTATTTTGTTATATTTTTTTTTTATAAGTATTGAGTGGCAAACGGGCAGACGAGCCTGGTGGAAAGTGGTCATCCTCGCGCATGGATAGTCGCGGAATGAAATGGTTCGTTACTTTTCAACCTTAATACCATCATACAGAGTCGAAAAGTGATGAACCTTTTCATTACTCGACTAGACATTTGCAACACAATACCGGAGGAGTCTGAGTGCCCTGTTTACTCGCTTCTCGAAGAATTCCATGCGCTCCGGAAACACCTCAGGGGGAAGCTCATTCCACAACTTACAAGTTCGTGGCCAAAATGAGCTATGCATGATGATGATGATTATTTACTTAATGATAAGGGTGTAATGGGCTAATATCGTCTATATTTGCCGGCCGATTTCTATAGAAGTGACAAATGAAAAGATGCAACATTGAGCCTTTTCAATGGGAAGGTTTGGCAGCACAGCGTTCGGAATGGCTTGGGATTGTGAAGAGGCAAGTCCGCTAGTTCGTGGAGCAACGTACAGCTGACCTCGACGCTAAGCGCGACGAGCTAAAGTTCCGTCCACCCGCCGCTATATAATTATATAAGCGGCGTAGTCCCATGCCTTAATTGTACACGGGAGTTTGCTGCGAAGATCGGCTATATAAGCCATCTTCGGGTGCCCCAGCGCCTGACCGATTAGGAGTCGAAGTGGTCGCCATGACCAAAAGCGGTCGGAAAGAGTAGTAGTAAGTAGTACTTAATGATTATTCCTAAATTGCAGGTGATGACGAGCACAACCGCTGCCACTTCCCCGGCTGGATCGTGGATCACCACAAGTGGTACAGCCTGGATCACACGCACCAGTACCACTTCACCACCAAGAATGCTACGCTCAAGGTATTGTCACCAACAAGAATTTAAAATTATTTTTTTGTCAAAAATTACATTTTCTGTAATGCTGTACTTTTCTTTGTACATCCGTGTAAAGCTTAGAGAATTTTACCACTGGAGATGCCATACGAAAACATTCCCCTCTGCCAAAGTAATCGCGAAATCTCCGGTTAGTTTATACGGTAAATTGTCAGTGTGTGGGTGTTTTCTTGTATGTAGGTGATTTCTTTTAATTGTGTGCGTTTACAGAAATAGGAATATTTGCGTAGTGTGCTGTACGTGTTTACCTCACCCCCCGCTAATAATGCATGTAGAATTATTCTGTAATGACACGGTTTGTAATCTCCATTATTTAAATGCTCTAAGGTGTAAAGAGTCCAGACTCGGTAGGCTTGTGTTATTTTATTACAGAGTTCATATGACCACCTCCCGGCTCTATCGCAAATCAGCTCGACGGTATCATAATATTGTATTGTCATTTACGAGTAACTCACATAAGTATGCCAAATTTTAGCTCAATTGGAGATCGGGAAGTGGGTCAAATTTAACTTGCTGGATTTGAGCCACACATGCTAACATATGTATGTATTAACACGGCAAGTTAAATAAAAATAACGCTGTCCCTAACGAAATATGTTTCTACTTATATTCTTATCTCACCACCTACTACATTCGGCCATTTTCTTGTTGTCTCTACCCAAAGGTTGTCTAGAAAAGATCGTTCTTTAGCGATATTGTGGACCGTAGTTTATGTTAAGACTGACTGCAGATGTACAATAAAATAATTGTTGTTTTTTATTGTTTGTTATTTTTTTAGGATTTCGTACACAAAGAGTAAAACGGGACCCTATTACTAAGACTCCGCTGTCCGTCCGTCTGTCTATCCGTCTGTTACCAGGCTGTATCTTATGGACCGTGATAGCTAGACAGTTGAAATTTTCGCAAATGGAGTATATCTGTTGCCGCTATAACAACAAATCCTAAAAACTGAATAATTTTATGTCTGCCTGTCTATATCAGTAACCAATATAAATTTAGGATAAGGGCTGTGCTAACACTGGATTATCATAGATACGGTCGTTTGAAGAGTATATTTTGTACGGAACCCTCGGTGCGCGTGTCCGACTCGCACTTGGCCGGTTTTTTCACAATGCTAACATTTCTTAATGTGATTTCCAGATAGCGAACGCGGACGGCCAGTTAGAAGAGAAGCGCCTAGTGTGCCACTCCATCTTGGAGCAGAAAGACAAGAAGCACATCAAACTGGTGGCTCACGTCACTAAGGGATGGTGAGCGTCACTTATACAATAAAAATTTAATCTTACAATAATTCCAAAGAATTTATTTAACAAAAATAAATAAATTAAAACGAGTGTTGAAACCATTTTCATGCATTGTAAGGCACTAGTCCGTTCGCCGGCGAGAAAGCGAGCAACTATCGACTATTTTCTCGCCCAACTCGCTCAAGAAACGCACAATAGATATAGAATCGGTGTCAATAAAAGAGATACATATATGAGAGAGTTCTCGCCGACATTGTGAACATATATATGTGTCTTTTTTACTAACACATGATCTATATCTTTTGTTCGTTTTTTGGGCGAGAAAATCGCCGACAGCTAAACGCTTCCTCGCCGACTGGGATGACTGGGATGGGCGACTTTGAATGATTTTAGAAATCGAATAACTAGTTACTATTTATTTTACCATTCGAATAACAAAATAGTAGTGTACTAATCACTACAGTCGAATGAAATTTCTACTTTCGACTTCGACTGTTGTACGATGTGGCGATTACCGCTAAGTAGCGATGGGTGACTTTGAATGATACAAGTAGAATTATTCGATTTTTAAGTTGCCTAACTGGCGTGCGTATGGTGGCGATGGCATGGCGATGGTGTGACTTCGACTTCGACTCGAGTCGTTGCGGGCGAGATCGACAATATTCGGCCGACCGCGGCCGCCGCGCGTTAAGCTCTCACTCTCTCTAAGTTCTCTGAGTTTAGACTGCATTCGAATGAATCTCGACTATTCAAATAATTCGAATGAACTTAAAAGTCGAATGATTCGACTAGAATCATTCAGTCGCCCATCGCTAGGGACCAGTGCCTTAATGTGTTTATGTGTGAGTGGGGTGTGAAATAAGAGTGGGAAAGGTGCGAAATGTCTCATTACCTAAAAGCTGCTTCAGCTTGTTCGTAAGTACACGATAGCAAGAGCTCCGGTATTCGTTTTTTAACATCAGGGATTCGGCACAGTTTTATGTCACATACGTTAGCAATCCATACTAATATTATAAATGCGAAAGTGTGTCTGTCTGTCTGTCTGTCTGCTACCTCTTCACGCTTAAACCGCTGAATCGATTTGGATGAAATTTGGTATGGAGACAGTTTGGGTCCCGGGGAAGGACATAGGCTACTTTTTATCCCGGAAAAATACCCTTATTCGCGATAAACGAATTTAAGGCGGACGAAGTCGCGGGCAGAAGCTAGTGTTGAAATAAAACAATTTAACGGATTATATCGCGTATATTATCTCATTTTAGTTCCCGACGTTTCGGAAGCTTTCCAGCTTTCCATGGTCACGCGAGGACCATGGAAAGCTGGAAACAACATGGTCCTCCCGTGACCATGGAAAGCTGGAAAGCTTAATCGCGGAAACAGAAGAAAATATTAGAAGCTAGTGTTGTTATAAATTTAAAGGTTAGGTATAGGTTAAGGTATAAGCGACCCGATGGCATATCAAAAACCACCGGTAATGTCACTTCTAAATTTCTGCGCTGCTTACAAAAAGCGAAATAAAGTCATAACTCTAGTAAAAAAGTTAAAAAATTGCATCTTTGAACATTTCAGGCGTACATCTCTATTTGCCGGTAACGTCTTTTTTCTTCTTTCTTTTCTAATCTTGAAGTTTATTTCCAGCGAGTCCGGCCACGTGTGCCTGGTGTTCCACCGTCGCTCCACGCACGTGCTGGAGCTGCGCTCGGGTGCCGGGCTGTGGGAGTCACCGCGGGACGCCTGCGCGGAGCCCGACCGGCCCTACATCACGCTCATCAGTGAGTACTCTACACCTCTTCTGTGCGCCTGGCTACAAGCTGGTACAACTGACGATGACGCCCAGAAAACATGTTCGGAGCCCGACCGGCCCTACACCACGCTCATCAGTGAGTACTCTACGCCACTTCTGTGCACCTGGTAACAAGCTGGCACAACTGACGATGACGCCCAGAAAACATGTTCGGAGCCCGACCGGCCCTACACCACGCTCATCAGTGAGTACTCTACGCCACTTCTGTGCACCTGGTAACAAGCTGGCACAACTGACGATGACGCCCAGAAAACATGTTCGGAGCCCGACCGGCCCTACATCACGCTCGTTAGTGAGTACTCTACACCACTGCTGTGCGCCTGGTGTACGTATTATATTATATATGACGATACGTTTGGCTGAGTTGGTTGCATATGACCTACGAAATCCTGCCCCCGTATTGCCTAACGCATTTGACGCTCGCAATCAGAACCAAGTGTCATGATTTTGTATGGGCTATGACAGTTGATTCGGATACCAAGTGTCAAAATCTCGTTTGTCAAAATCCCCCCTGGCTTCGAATCCCGGCTTGGGCGAGTGTTTTGTGTATGTGACTATAATTTATGAATTTTTTGTGTGTCTGTTACAGCGACCTCATTGACTCCGGAGCGGTGTCCGATCTTCGGCAGATACAGCGTGGTGAGCTCGCTAGCTGACTCGCGGCGGAGAAGGCAACAATTGACTATAGGTATGAGTTCATCTGTGCTTGTCATAGTTACGTACTGACTTTTTTGAGAAAATCTCCAGTGTAAGATTTCATTTGCAACAAGTACAGTCAGCATCTAATAGTTCGTGCTACCCAAAGTAACCAAATGTTGATACAGGTCTTTATGTTAGTTGGACATAATTCAATAATTTCAAGATCATTTTTGCTTTTATTATTCAACTATTGTTCGCGGCGACCATCTCTAACATGATATGTATTCATTTTCGCTTGAACCACGCAGTACGTGTAATATGTAATTGTAACATGCCGATCAGTAAACCGACATGCCTTGAAAAAAAAAAATACATGTACAGGGGACGCGGACAACACGGACGCGGCGGCGGAGTGCGTGTCCGGGGTGTACGACAGCGCCAGCATCGGCTGCGGCGCCGCGCAGGACAGCATCGAGTTCAAGTCCGCCTGCTCCAGCACTGGTGAGGCTCCACTAAGCAATAGGCAGAAGGTCGTCGCCTTCAAGGCCGTCTTTGTACTTTTCCAGCACTAAAAAATGGGGGCCCTGGGGCACTCAATACCACAATTTGAGACTCTTGTTGTAAAAGTATGGTTTGTTGTAGGAGAATCGTCTAAGATCTTTCGAGCCGAGCGAAGTAAAGACCTGTCGTTCGCCGATGCGAACGGTTACCAAACTGCTAATAAATATCGTTTTCATAACTGTTTCATTAAATTCTCTTTAAGATTTAGGGACTCAGAGCGGTGTCGTTGGACTACCTACTTTCAAGACAATTGTAACCACATAACCGATCGCTGAATGTCCTCCAGGCAGTATTGCAAACAAAAAAAAGTCTTGAAAAGGCATTGCCGGCCTCGCATCGCTATCCTAATTGGCTGGCAATCCCTCTTTTTCCAGTAATTTTAATAATTATTAATGTGGTATTGTTCTGTCGCAGTGTACACGTGCTACGGCAGCTGGACGGCGGGCGGCACGGGCTTCGTGGTGGCGGCGCCGGCCGCGCCCCGCGCCGCTCGCCCGCGCACCGCCTGCCTCGTGTACGACCACCACAGCACCAACGGTGAGACCGCGGCCTGCGCCGACCACACTGCCCCACCGATCTCTAATACTGGGGCCAAACTGTCGCCATGACGCGAAGCTTTGCGTTGTCGCGCCGTCAGTAACCAATATGAAATGACCGAACACCGCGTACATTTTGCTCAGGGGTAGGGCTCTGCTAATACTGAATTTTCATAGATAGGGCCGTTTGTAACCTCAAAATAATAACTTCATTCTAACATGAGTGTAATAAAGGATTTTGATTTGATTTGATATTTTGTACGGAACCCTCAGTGCGCGAGTCCGACTCGCACTTGGCCGGTTATTTTTTAACTGTACTTTTTCTCAAACATGCAATGAAATATTGATGTTATGTTCCTTATAATAGGCTGCGAAGTATGACGTTTCAGGTGCGGCTAGGACAAGAGGTCGTTAATGGAATTTCATACAAATCATGCAGGCCTAGGCCAGCAAAGTTTCTTTTTTAATTTCCATTCCACATAAATTTGTGACATATTCTGCCACTATGCGTATTAAAAAATAAAACTTTGATTTGTTTGTTGTTTATTTCATTGCATGTTTGAAAAAAGCACTATACATACCTCGGCGGTAAATATGGGGTTGCCCGTCTCAGACCTATTCGCTCGCTTTGCTCGGCCGTCTATATGTCTTCGGCCGGCAACCCCTTTCGTCCCGGCCTCTGTAGTAATGTACTATTGTTCGACAGATACCCGGGGAGGTGCGACGTTGAGTCTGAGCGTGGTGTCTCACTCGTGCGACCGTTCGGCGTCTCCCGGACCGCCCGACAAGGCATACAACCTCACAATGAACGGTAAGTGTTTACTCTAAAATCTTTTTGGTACAATGTACAGTCAGCGTCAAATAGTTAGTAGCATCCAAAGCACGAGATAAAATAAAATATTTCATTAAGTTTAAAACATTAGGTTTACAAGTTTTAAAGGTTGGGTCCTCCTAGTAAGTAAAAATACACCTGTGTCAGGAGGGCCCGCTCAATAAGTTTTTGTTTGTATTGTTTAACAAAAATATCTTTAAAGACTACCCTTCAGTTTACATAGAATCTGTTTTAAATGTCCATATATATCGCAACAAATCTTTATCACTATGGGCGTAAAGATGTGTGACGATATAATTGGCGCTTTGTAATACACACTATTTGACACTGAGTATTATTATATCTTTCAACTCTGATCGATTCGCCCACTGATTCAAATTGAAACTCAAGTCGATTCGATCACTGATTCGAGTCAAAACTCGAGTTAATTCGGTCACTGATTCGAATCGAAACTCGAGTCGTTTTGGCCAATGATTCGAATCGAAACTCGAGTTGAAGTGTGACGTCATTCATTCTTGAGTTTGCGTACCAAACTTCTACGAAAAAAAGCATGTTGGCATTTTGTTCTTGAAAAACTGGCATTACAATTATTGTTCTATGGAAGTACAAGGCTTCAGTAAAAAGAAATGGATTCAGGTCTTTCCTCTCTTCAAGTCTTCCAAGTTTTGTATTTCAAAGAAATGTGTATATTTTTTGTTTCATTTTCTATCTTTCGTGATATATTGGTAATTTTTTAACCATCTTACTACAGCAAGGCTGTAAAATTTTACGTGCGGCATCTTTCCTATTGTCTCTTATCATTCCCTACGTGTGCAGGTACCTGTGAGCAGAGCAGCAAGTACAACAGCCTTGCGCACCGCCTCGCGCCCGCGTCAGCGTTGGTGCTGGCGCTCGCGTTGGCCGTCAGATGATACGCCGGCCCCCGCTAGAGAGGATAGTTCCGGGGATGCCGAGTTCCAATATCATACATACGTCGAGAACGACTGGGCAAACTGACACATACGTTGATACAACAACATGGACTGTTGGGAAAATTGTCGGGTTATTGGTGACATTTAAGTAGTTGTTCCGTTTTCGTAACTGGTTACGAAACTGTTGTCAGTGGTAATCAAAATGATCTTCGAAAACCGGTTTTGTTATGATATGGAAATTTCAGCATTTGATTGATATTGGAATAGTTTTGTATTTTTGATCAGATAATAAGATTTTCTTGTTTTGACTTCGTAACTGTTTGTTACCTTTTATGCATTTGAATGGCAGTTATATTTCCGCTAGGTAACCAGTTACGAAACGGTTAAGTAATCTATCTTAAAATTATCAACATATATTGGATCGTTATTGCTTTTGTATTAGATAGCGCGAGATATCAGCTACATCGTCACATCGTCAAATAGGTGCACGTGAGGTACGTAGCTCACGAAGGCTAGGCACGAAGGATCCACATGTGCAAATTTCATATCAGAGACGAGTATAATATAGAAAGTCATCATGGCCCTACATTTGTCGAAATTATATTTACGTAAATTTTAGTCAGACTAAAATTATCGTAATATTTCATTATGATATACCGCACAGTATCGTTACCAGCTCTAGTTTAATACCCGGCGCCCGAATGTTCTAGAACTCAATAATTTGTGGTATGTGTTTTGTAACAACTCGGCATCTTCTGGGGATCAACTTATCCTAATCCAAACTAAAATACTTGTAGGTAACAAGTAGATTGCTTTTTGTGATAATGAGAAGGTGTTGTTTTTTGTTATTGGCAGCGTTTTATTTTTCTTTTTTGGGCAGTTTATTTTTTGTCATTTTTCGATGGTTCCGTGTCTCATTTCTCAACAAGATTTAAAGTAATGTTTAAAGAAAGTCATATTTAGTCTAAATAGATGCAAACATATTTAATGTTTTGGGATAAGTTTTTTTAGTTTAGTTTTTTCAGTATACTGTGATTTTATTTCAATATTTTAGTTTCTTATGACTACAATAATATCTAAATAGTGCATTATTACAAAAAAAAAAAAAACATAGTGATCGTCATGTTGGCAACTAATATTTGCTCTTCGTTTGCATTTCACCTCAAAAAAACGTAATTATTATTATGAATGTATTCAGCTATTGAAATGAAAACATCGGAACCGTGAAAAAAAAAATCTTTTTTACTATTTATTTTTTAAATGCTTTTATTGATTAATTATTTCTATAAATTAGTCGTTAGGATAGGCCAAACAATACAATGTTGAAAAGAAACGAAGTAAAGTAAAAAATGTGTAAATAAAAAGTGGTATAGAATTGGATTAAAGAGGGATTTTTAAATAATGTTACTTATGTAATTTGTATTGTAATGGGATGTTTTATTTTTAAACTTAGACCGTGTTCATCTTTGCCTAAAATATGAAAATTGCAATCTCCATTTTTAAATACCATCCATGATTTTTACACTGAATTTGTCCAAGCAGATTTGGTAAATTTTACTGATTACGATATTTTACAGATATCTCACTCTCTAACTTCTTAGTAGAGTACAACTGCAAAAAAAAACCAATGTCTTGATGAACCTGTGCTTACAAAAGCTAATTTAACTTTTTGTTTTTTTAGGCGGAGATGCAACAAAATGTAATTATTCTCTAGTATCATTTATTTATAGAAGAAAACGCTTTAAGTATACAATTTGTACTGTATGCTTGGTATATCGGGACGGTCGGCTGTTATATCGATGTCTTTTGTCTATCATCCAGCGGTTTGTCGTCGGACGATAAAATGTGTAGACATAAAAGCTCATGTTTGTTGAAATGTCGTGCTACATTGGACCATGCTGTACATAATTAAAGAACTATTGTTTTAGATGTTTGAATAATAAGTTGTGTCTATGCTTCAACATTATATTCACGTCAATTATAGGCTACTTCAATTTTCTTCTTTATATGTATTAGACAACAATACAATACGGTATTGGTAGTTCTGTAAAGAGAAAAATATAAAATTGTCTCAATTTAGCGAATACATGTTTGATGCAGGAAGAAAGAAAAAAATCATTGACGTTTATCTTTTTAAATTCTCAATTTCAAAATTGGATATCGTCTATATTTTTTCTTGTTATTCAGGTTTTTTTTTTCTCTTCACCATAGCATTGAAACATGTTTCAATGTTGCACGACGTTTTGAATTTTGATTAAACCGTTCACATTGATTTAAGTGTATTATAAATTAGATAGGCATAAATTTAGAAAAATTATGCTCAGAAAGGAGACCGTGATTTTTTATTTATTGAAACGTCCAAAAATGTTTTGTGCGTCCATATTAAATGCTGACGGGCACAATTTGGTTTTCATAAACCGTTTAATGATAATATTGGTTGATGCAGGCTATATTAATATTGACAGAACTTCAGTTTCTTTATACTTCAGTATGCCGCTTACATTCTACGATGGCGGCCCTCGGTCAACACTGATATAGTCTTCTTGTACCTGTCAATAAGTAAACTTTTTTCGTTGCGAGTTGCAAAACCGGAAAAGATAAAACAACTAAGTTTTGAATAAAACTGTCTTATAATACCCATAAGATTTAGCAGTAAATCAAATTGTGTCCATCGTTAAGCTTACGCATTTATTATTTATTTAAGACAAGCAGCGCAAAAGAGGCTGTATACCTTTGAGATCGACTATTAGTGTCAAAAGTTATGTAAATGTTCATTAATATTTTACAAAAACAACGCTTTTGCGCTGCACTTTTAGTCTGGTTTTCACAAATGAATCTTTCTTAAATATTGAAAAATATACATAAATCGTAGAGCCTCGCAAAATGGTAGTTTTCAACAAACCAGAGGGCTAATTACTTAATACACTTTGGAATTCACTTGGCTTTCAATTGCTGTCATTCTGTATGCTGGCAAACCAACAAATTTCTAACTATTTCAAAGTCATTAGGCAATTAGCTTTTTGTTTAAAGATGATAAATTTCTAATGAGTTAAGAACGATCTCTATATGAAAACCAGAGACAATCAGCTTTTAATCTAGGCTATTATAATTTACCAGTTTGTTTTAACAACCAGTGCTTTCCATCATAAATCTTGACCAATAGTAGTTAAAAGTATACCTAT
The DNA here is from genome assembly GCA_905404275.2 of Hedya salicella. Lineage (NCBI taxonomy): Eukaryota > Metazoa > Arthropoda > Insecta > Lepidoptera > Tortricidae > Hedya > Hedya salicella. The sequence goes on from FR990099.1 coordinate 5,305,004, forward strand.
TTGCTCATAATTATTAAAAAAATAGCGTGGAATTTTATTTGTGATAAAAAATATTATAAGAAAAATATGTAAATATTGACTAGACTCAAGTTCCTGACTTTTGTTTGTCTGACTCTGATTTTGTGATACTCTGAATTTGGTTGATTACGAATAGTTTTTAAGCTGCCTTTGGCCGCCATTTTAAGCTTACTAACTACACAGTTAATAGCTTTCTTAGGCTTATTTCTTTTTTTACACGGATATATTTTTATATTAAAGTGGGTTTCTTTATTAACCATTACAATGCATTTTAACCTTACTTAGGAAAATATAAAACTCACACGTGTGTACTTTGTTTTAGTTACGAAGAATTTTCCGTTTCGTAACTATTAATCAATATTTTGTAATTAAAATGTCCTACAATTGTCATTTATTTTTTATTTTTTCGCCACACGATTATATAAATAAAATATATTTTAACTTGAACTTATTAATGTACGTTTTGTGCCGATTTGTATTGTTAATATTTATGAAAAGTTACGATATAAGCTAATGAAATATGGCGGTCGAAGGACGGAATTGATGATGTCAGTGCTTGCCTACAATGAACCTATTATTTTAAAAGAAAGATTAAAATATAAATATGTAGCCGAAAAGACTATTGTAAATAAAACTAGCTGGATAACTTATATAACTATACATACAATCATATTTTATAAGTATAAACACATTTTTAAATAAAGTACAGGACGAAAGTATTAATTTTTAAAAATAACCGACGATAATAAATAGCGATAGATATATGAATAGATTTAAAGAAACGGTCTTATATTTAACTTTTCTGTTAAAAAGTGCACATTAAAAAGTAAACTCACGGTGTAGCACTTAAGACGTTTTTTTTTAAACAAATTTACAATGTGAATAAAACGCACTAAGGATTTATGTAAAAAAATATGTAATACTCTATGGGATTTGTAATTTATTGGCGTGTAAATATTTCGGTTTTTTCGGGCTAAATGTGGTTTCTTCGCTGTTTTTGTGTATTAAAAGGCCGTTTAAAATATCTGCAAAGCGGCGCTGTTGAAGAATCTTTTAGTGACAACTGTCAGGCGCCATTTTGTCGATGTTTTGGCGGGATTTAGGCGTTTTCCCGCCGATGTATAGAATGTTTGCTATGATACCCGGTCCCCTGCATCACCGCGTTTTGGAAACTTCACGAGAAGAGATACGATTTGTAACTATTACCGTGTAAGCCTATTATTATATTTTGATTACTGAAATATATTTGAAAATCAATTTTTGTTTCATTTATTTGTGTTTGTGCTGGTTTCCTTGCTATCAAACAGTTTTAGCTAGTAAGTTGGTACATACCGGGGGCCACTTTTAAAATTTTATAAAATAAAAAAGTGAACATCTGTGATAGACGAAACGACCTAAGACTATGATGATGTTACACAAGCATACGTAAGTGTGTCCAAAAATTTGCATAGCTACCTTAAATTTCACAACAGCCATTTCGTAACATTTCTTTTAAATTAATTACAATCAATATATTATTGATTATTTTCATTTCATGGTATGGAGGGTAGAAACAAGGGAGGCCAGACTTCTACATAGCAGACCTGCACAGACAACAGCCTTGTATGGCATGGCAGCTGAGAGCTCTGTCTCAGCGGCGGCTAAATTAATGTAGCTACTCGTATTTTACGTATGAATAAAATCTAATCTATACACGGTCTCAAATTTGCGACAATGTGCGGCTAGTAAATAGACTTGCGGATACTAGACGTCCAGGGAATGGACGTATGGCGACTAGACATTCGTGGAAATAGACTTGCGGATACTAGACGTCCAGGGAATGGGCGTATGGCGACCTGACATTCGGGGAAATAGACTTGCGGATACTAGACATTCAGTGAATGGACGTATGGCGACTAGACATTTGGGAAATAGACTTGCGGATACTAGACGTCCAGGGAATGGGCGTATGGCTACTAGACACTCTAGATAGTCGAAAAATAAGACTTCATGAACGAAACCGATGAATACTGCTGGCCGCTGATTATTTATGCCTTACCTTTTAAGACAAGAAAAATAAAGTGGAGGAATTAGATATTCGGAGAGGTAGGCATTCGCGCATTTAGATATTCGGGAAATAAGACGTCATGGACCAAACCGTATTCAATGTTTATTCCATATTTACAACGTTATAATAGAATAAATATTGAATACATGTTTATGTTTAGTCTCTTCTTCAAAACCACATGGCAGATAGACTAAACATACATCCATTAACACTTGGACGTTACTAATGCTGTTTAATAATTACCAATTTTTAAACAACATTAGGTCATTTACATTTAGGACATTAGTGACAACTTGCCAAAAATCGAACGAACTGCAAATGTATAATATAAACACAATAACGTTGTTGAGACTATATTTTGTAATTGGTTATAGATTTATATATTATCTAATACATACTTGCTACTCTTGTGCCATTTGGGATGGATTTGGAAATGGATATTATATACGAATATATTCTTCCTTTGAAAAAGCAATCGCAAAATCTCCGGTTACTTTACGCGGTAAATTGTCAGTGTGTGGGTATTTTTTGTTTGTATGTAATTTCTTTTAATTCTGTACGTTTGTCGAAATAGGATTATTTCCGTAGTGTGCTGTACGTGTTTACCTCACCCAACGCTAAAAATGCATGAAAAATTTGTCCGGTAATGAGTCGGCTTGTCATCTCCTTTAGTTAAATGCTAAGCTTTCCGCTGGATACTTTTTCATCTGTTTTCCTATATGAGATTGACCGCCTCACCTTTTCTCTACTCCATGGTTAAGACTATTTTTTAGCATTTCCAAAAAAGTTTTAACAATTTGCATGAACACGTTAACTGTCATAAAAGCCGTTATTTTTTTTTATTTGCTTCCAATTTTTCTTAAAGATTAATAGCACTGCTTTGCGCCACCTACTTATACGTAGGTACAGTTTCTTGTCCTCTAAAGTTTCCCACTACCCAAAGGTTGTCTGGAAGAAATCGCTGCTGTTGTTTACCTCGCAGCAGTGTTAGAAGCGCCCTATTCCTAAGCCAAATGTACGCGGTGTTCGATCATTTTATATTAGTTACTAACATAAAATTACACTGTTTTTAGTATTTGTTGTTATAGCTGCAACAGAAATAAATCATCTGTGAAATTTTCAACTGTCAAGCTATCACGGTTCATGCGATACAGCCTGGTGACAGACGGATCGACGAACAGCAGAGCCATAGTAATAGGGTCCCGTTCTAGCCTATGGGTGCGGAACCCTAAAAATACAACCGAATTGAGTAAAACCATTTTAAGGAGGCGGTTAAAAATGGAGTGCTCATTTTTGAAATTTACAGGGTTAGCTTACTGAACAATTAATGACTAGCGGAGCATGATGAAATTAACCTTAATTCCGATATTATTTGTCAAGACATAATCATCTTCATTTATCAATTCATCATGAATCATCATCATCAGTGGCGAGCACAGGGTTCTTAGCCAAGGTAGGCAGTTTTAAGTGTTTTGATCACATGGGTACGGTCTAGGCAGTTTTTCTATGGCTAAATGGAGCCACGGTCCTTCAGGGTAGGCAGTCCCTTTGTGCCTATATGCACCGCAAGCCACTGGTCATCTTTAGCCTATATTCGTCCCACTCCACTGCTGGACCCAGGTCTCGTCTCATGGATGCGAGTCACTTTTTTGTGAAGTCATACTACGAATGAAAGACGAGTTTTGAAGAAAATATACATTTTAATTTTTGTACTATCATATCATACAAATAAACATGGTTTGCGTGAGAGATGACACTAATAGGATGGATGTGAGTGACGAGATGATGAGTGATAGAGAGGTATGGAATAATAAAACATGCTGCGCCGACCCCATATAAATGGGATAATGACAAGCGAATGATGAAACATTGAACATATAAACATTATTTTTTACCCGGTAACCCTCATTTGGCATAAACTTTTTTGTCATAATCATTTGGTATTTTTTTTTTCTGAAACTAAAATTTTCAGGACATTTTAACGCATCACCCTGTTAAATGCATGAGGTTAGTTTAGGTTTGTTTCATAAACAAACCTGAAAAGTTTACGTGTTCAGACAAAAAACCATTATGCGAAATGATGATTATGACAAAGTTTATGCCAAATGAGGATAAACCATTTTTACCTTCACATATTCTAATATCTTCTTCTGTTTCCGCGATTATTACTCATTTAAATAAAACAATTTAATGGATTATAGCGCGTATATTATCTCATTTGAGTACCCGACGTAACCTTAATTTCCGAACGGTGTAAAAATATCTTATCTGTTAAAAAGTAGTTTAGTAGTCTTTGTTTATTTTTAAATATTATAATTAGTAATGAGGTAGTCTGGGAGTCGTTCTTTGCAGCATTTCTTTTCTCAGTACGCTTCATTTGTGAAATGCTGCTTAGTAAATTATCAAAATAAAGTAATTAAGTCTTTCTGACTGTACAGATTAGGCCCATCTGGCATGTATGTACATCTTTATTTGTTTTCTCAAAGTGGGTAGTGCGCACAAATTGTAACTTTGACAGAGGAAAATAAATATTTTCTCAGTCACCCGTGATCATGAAAAGCTGAAAAGCTTCCGAAACGTCGGAAACCCAAAAGAGATAATATACGCGATATGATCCGTTAAATTATTTTATTCACAAATTCTGTTTACAGTACTACATGTAGTGTAAATTGAATTTGTCTAGTAGTATCTAGATTAGGAATTATTTTGAATCTGTAAGATAGGTATAAATATTTCAAGTTATTTAGAAAAAATGACTGACTGTTGATACCTCTTGGGAAATTCTATAGAGTCAGACTTGTAAAAGTGCCCAATGCGGCCTACTTACAGAATAAGGATAATTATTACATTATTTCAAGAGCTATTTTGTGCCATACAACATTCTGCCATACAACATTCATGATTCCTAGACTAGGCGCAACCGGTCCCGCAGGAAACCAGTATACAGACCCGTTACCAAACAATAGGCCGTTTTAGTATACAGGAGTTTTCGGGTGTCAAAGATACATTAATAAACTTGTTACTTAGGTACTAAAATGACTATTTCGAGTCAGATATATACATTTTCATAATAATCGTGTTAAAATTCAGAAGATAAAAAATCAGATGGCCGGTTGAGCTCAGCGGAAGTAACGTTGCTTGCGAAGCTGAAGGTCCTGGGTTCAAATGCCGTTAACGGCACATATTTGTGTGATGTAATGAGCATAAATTATTTGTTCCTGACTCTTGGATGTTTTCTATGTATATAAGTAAATATATCTATTCAATATATCGTCGACTAGTACTCACAACACAAACCTTATTGAACTTACCATGGGACTAGTTCGATTTGTATATAAATTGTCCCGTAATATTTATTTATTTATAAAAAAAATTAAAGCTCTATTTTTATTTGGATTTTACATACAGTCTATTTCTATGTCTATACCTGAACTACATGGTACAGTAGTCTCATTAGTAAATTAAAAAAATCTAGCGTTGATTAAATATTGTATATGTTGTATGGTTGTAGGTCTTCAAATGTCCATTCCTCATCGTCGTCAGTGTGAGGGCTATCTGAAATATTAAAAAAAAATTAAGACCATATAAAACCTTTTTTGTTGACCCACCTACTTATAAACTGGAAACGCCTAGGAGTCGAGTTATCTATAGATATGGATCTCGATTAAGACTCGTTCAGTCATTTCATAAAATATCTGTTCCTCAAAATGGCTTGGTCTTCCAACGAACGTACCTTTCTTATAATGTCTGTTGTTTCCTATGATGCCATTTTCCTGAAATGTTTGCTTCCTATTATGTCCACTTTCAATAATAGCCTGCTTCCTATAATGTTAGTTAAGTATGATGTCTAAATAATGTATCTCATCATTAAAACTGAACTAAATAAAAAAATAGGACCCATCCGAAGGTAAGGACCTCTAGAATAAAATCGGTTCACACTTACTATTTATTTATTTTCGGAGAACATATATCATCATACATCATAGGAGACTGACGATATGGGAAGAAGGCTATTTTGAGAAGCAGACAATTTAGGAAAGATATTGTATGAGAAGTACACATCATACGAAACTGACAATGCATGTTTCCTACAAGACTATTTTGAACAAGGCGACCTATTTGAGCGAGGCGCCTATTTCAAAACCTCTACAATGGTTTATTGATCAAAAGAGAACAAGGGAAACAATCAACAAAATAAAAAACAAAACCATTTTGAGAAACAGACCGAATGAGCCTGAGCCGATATCTCTGTCGTATAGTACTCATAACACAAGCCTTATAAGCTTACCATGGGACTAGCACATAGCTACATTTGTGTAAAAATGTCCCTTAATTTATTTATTGATTTATTATAAACTGGTAGGTGCCCGCAAACTTCGTCCACGGAGGAGAAATAAAATCATAACCTTGTTTGGTCCTTCATCGTAGTCGGGTAAAAAGTATTATATAACCATCTGGAAATACCTAGCCGTGCCTAGCCTACCCGTGTACCAAAAATAGTTGAAATCCGTTTAGCTGATTTCGCGCGTTGAAACCGCAACGACACATACAAACATACAAAGAAACGATTCAATGACCTTTAAATAGTCCGTTACAATATTTTTTTGAAAATATCTTCAATGTACAGACATTTCATTTTTACAACTTTATAATAGTATAAAAAGCTCGTTAAAAATCAGTTACCTTCATCGGCCGTTTGATATATTGGCGGCATCGGGTCTGGAGGTAGAGGTCTCGACGTTGGGGCCTCACGGGGTCGCGTTGGGGCCTCTTGGGGTGTCGGCAGAGGCCGACTCTGAAGTGGCGACATGTGCGCCACAGGGGTAGGCTGCGATGGGGGCAGACGTGACACTGGTAGCAACGGTCTGCTCGGAGGTTGTGAAGGCTTAGGAGCCGGATGTGACATTGGGGATGGCTGTGCCATTGGGATTGGTTTTGACATAGGGGTCGGTTGTGACATAGGGGCTGGTTTTGACATAGGGATTGGTTGTGACATCGGATTTTTTAATGGTGCCGGAATAGGTTTGACAGGATTTTGTGGTGTAGGGATCGTTTTTGGTGGTGATTTCAAACTCGCTTCAACCTTTGGTAGAATTAGTCTTATTTGATTAGGGTCTGGAGGGCACAGAGGGTTGAAACCACCTAGCGGTTTTTGCGGTGGAATTGCTTTAGCTTCTTCTTGTCTTAGTAGGTTTTTGTTCGGTTTCGATTGGATTTTCGGTGGCTTCCTCTCTAAGGTTGAAAGTGGAGACGGTGCTGGTGAGTCTGAAACTAAACAAGGCCTTAAATAATCTTTTGTCTATTGTGATCTATCCTATTATATTAACTAGAATGCGCCCGCAGTTTCGTTCGCAGAGGAGAAAAAGTCATAACCCTTATTGTTTTCTTTAGCATAGTGGGGTAAAAATTATTCTATAACCATCTGGAGATACCCAGCTACCAGTGTACCAAGAATAGTTGAAATTTGTTTGGCTGATTTGGCGTGATGAAGCCAGAACGACCCGTACAAACATACAAACATTTCATTTTTACAACTTTATAATAGTATAGATAAGCCAAGATAAAACACAGTTAAGCTTTTAGCAAATGAGAATAAAATGCTTACTATTAAAACATTTTATGCACTGTTTGAAGTGTCTTACGTTTTTTCTTTTGGTGTGTCATAAAGAATATTCAATCGAATAACTTGCATGTGTGTTACTTGGTTTGTATTTGCAAATGGAGTAACGAATCGGCAAGATTTTTTGTATAGTTATAAAATAGGTACCGTAAAACCACCTCATCTAACTATACTTCAGACACTATGGTTCAGACAGAAATTGTAAATAGCCTTTATTGCAGATTGTAAGAAAAAATACACCACAATCATACTAGAATGTTTTGCTATGAGCCAGCCGGTCTGGCACAACTCTCCGCGACTACGCTTGTCGCGCGACAAAGCATCACCCGTCTTTCTGACATTGTATTGAGAGGAAAGAGACAGACAATCTTTGTCGCGCGACAGAGTCGCGTATCACAGTTGTGTTAGTGGTGAAGTGTTCGGATCCGATATTTTTTAAATCTTCAAAAATACACGCTATTTCTGGAATGTTCTATAAATAACTGTATTTAGGAGAAGACAAATTAATCACAAAACACCTGATTTCAGTTCTAGAATTTTATTAAAATATACGAAAACCTCTTCTCACGAAAAAAAATCGTTATTTCGGTTATTTTGTATGAAAAAAAATTTCAAATTTAAAAACCCCCCGACTTGTTCCACTAAAAGCTGAATATCTTGGAGACGAGTGCTCCGATTTTCATTAAAAAAAGCTAAGAACACTCGGGATAAAATTATCTATGACACAAAAAACTGCACTCAATCGGTCCATCCGTATGGGCGCTACGATGCCACAGACAGATACACAGATACACAGAGTCACAGACACGTTAAACTTATAACACCCCTCTTTTTTTTCGGGGGTTAAAAATACCTGTACCAAGCCTTGCTATAAGCACATTAATAGTAATATACCTGCATCTAGGCCCGTAGAGTCCTATTTAATTTGGACCATATCGTTGGTAAATTTTGGACTATATTTGGGTGGTTTTACGGTAAAGGTGTGTTGAGAGATAAGTAAAATAGGTGTAGAACACGGTCAAGGACGCGGAAAAAACTTAATTACCGTTTCCAACGTTCCTCTTTTTGAACATATTCTTCAGCTCCATCATTGCCGGGTCATTCGCTGGAAAAATACAAAATAATAAGTATGTTTAAGGGGCTTGTATCGAAAATTTAGAGGTGCGTCCATATTTGTATCATTTGCCCGATCAGATCTTCGTTTCGTGGCATGATCGCGTGTCACGATCACGCGTTTGGACGTTGCGCCGATCCGATCGCTCGAAATCCACGTTGATATGCGTATCACACACTTAGATCGAACCAGCAAGGCATGATCGGCGCGCCGACAGTGAGCGTCCAAGCAGCGCGATACGCAGTCATGCCACGGCACGGTGATCGGACACGAGCAAATGAGACAAGTGTGGACGCACCTTAGGATATTTTTTTGCGTGATTTTTGTCAATTCTCGTATCTAAAACAGGCTGGTTTTCAGATATGTGTAACACTACTTAGATTGCGACAGTACCTATTATGTTTTGCCGCAAAAAATCCGACCTATTTGGTGGACCATTAATTTTCTATTGCACAACTATCGATATCGATAAAAAAAATCTTACACTACTTACATAGCGATGGTCTTATGTTTTGCCGCAAAAATTCCGACCTATTTGGTGGAGCATTTTTTATTAGGTAAACAACTATCGATATCGATAAAAAAATCTTACCCTAGTTACATAGCGATGGTCTTATGTTTTGCCGCAAAAATTCCGACCTATTTGGTGGAGCATTTTTTATTAGGTAAACAACTATCGATATCGATAAAAAAAATCTTACACTAGTTAGATTGCGATAGTCTTATGTTTTGCCGAAAAAATTCTGACCTCTGTTTTGGCTCTTAGATCATTTAACCAATGGAGATGCCATATTAATACATTCCCCTCTGCCAAAGTAATCGCGAAATCTCCGGTTACTTTATACGGTAAATTGTCAGTGTGTGGGTGTTTTTTTGTATGTACGTGATTTCTTTTAATTGTGTGCGTTTGTAGAAATAGGAATATATCCGTAGTGTGCTGTACGTGTTTACCTCACCCCCCGCTAAAAATGCATGAAAAACTTGGTCGGTAATGACACGGCTTGTCAAGCCCTGGCTATACAGGGTGTAATCGTTAAGTGTGACCAGGCGATTATTCCGTAACTATTGTAGATATATCAAAAAACTTTAACCTGATATCGAAAGTACAATGAGTAAAATTACATTAATAACTTTTTATAAATCAAACGATAAGTATCCAAAATTTTGTCATTAAACACTCCCATACATTTAGTATAAGATTAGTAGAAAGGTTTTAGTTTCCTTAATTTGGTCTAGTGCTCATTTTACCTTAATTATGTTATTGAATTGATGTCATTTTACTATTTAGGTAATGTACTTTCGATATCAGTTTAAATTGTTTTGATATCTGGAATAATCGCCTGGTCACAATTAACGATTACACCCTGTATAACATATTTTTGCCATTTGACCAGTTACCAGACGGTAGCCAGCATATGCAATTTATGCTATTGTAGATTAGAGTAGGAGTGTCTTACCGGGCATCTTGGGCATGGAGCCAGCTTTCGGCATGAGCGTGGGCGAGGGCAGAGCCTTAGGCGGCCGCTTTAGAGAGCAGGGGAGACTGTTCTCATCTATCTGCTTTGGCGGGCGGGTTGGTGCTGTTGTTAGTAAACAAACATTTATTTCAATACTATCTCTGTCTGCTCCTTGCAGCATAACCTTGACTGCGCAGTAACCGATTTAAGTACAAATGTACATGTGCAGATCCGCCATTTTTGTTCAAGAAGTTTGCCGGGATCTGTACTGTAAAATGCTGTAACTTTACATACTAGTATACAACTTTCTTTGTGGGATTAAGTTCCATTTTGTTATTAATTCAAAATTGCACAGTTTTAGCAGATTGTCACGATAAAACGGACCATAATCGTGTATAAATATGGTTTATTTTGGCCAACAGCCAAAGTTGTAAATTATTAGGCAAAGTTGAACTGTTGTATCTAATGTGACAAATTTTGACATGATAACGTCTTATAATTATAAATCAATGAACGCCTGCCGCACGCACGAAAAAGCATGACTTTGCCACGTTCCGCCTGAGCCGAGCGTGCAAGCGAGAGCGCGGAACATGCGATAGAGCGGCACGATCGGCCTAAGCGTTCGGCTTGTGATGCATCTATCTCCCCTCCACGTTATCACGTAAAACTATTGTCCGTAAACCGACTTTACAGACAACGAATTTCTTTTATTATGTAGAATTGTTGCCTTGTTTTTAATAAGATCCTTTTGTATCTTACGCTGGCCAGGCTCTAAATACTCAACAATTTTTTTCAGCTATCGTAGAGTAATGTATTTATACTATACCAAGGACCATTAAAACAAGAGGACTGACCATCTCCATACAAAAAGCCGTTCCCCGATATGTACAACGCCATCTATGTATAAGAATGAAGTTTTACAATTATTCAACTTTACAAGCGTGACACAGTATTTCAATGTTACGATTTATTTATTATTAGCTATATGCGAAATAATTGTTGCTATGCTATGTTTCTTTATTCAATAACATCGTTAAATGTTTAGTTTTAAAGCGCCATCTAGTTTTTGCAAGAATATCTCGTTGCGATCGGAACACGGTCCAAAGTATGGCAGTCCTCTTGTTTTAAGGGTTCTTGACTATACTGACCTTTCTTAAAACCCTGTCCAGGCAAGGGTGGCAGCTCCTTCCCCTTCTTCTTGCTGTTCAGAGTGCCACTGCTACTACTGATCAAGCTCAGGGTAGACGGCGTTGACTTCAGCGGTGCTGGCTTGCCTAGTGACAATATTGTATAAACTTATATTATTCATATTATATTCATATTCTTTATGGCGTACCATAATAATTATAAGGTGTTATAAAATATACAAAAGTATCACATGGACTATTGCAAAATCTTAAAAACTATATTCTTACTTAATATTTATAATTTAAAAAAATATGTTCAAAGTTACACAACAATTTTGAGTTTAAGAGCATCTTTAACAGTTGACCTCAAAAAGTTCTTGTACAGTGTAAAAACATTTTTGTGCTAGGAATGACTTTATAAATACAAAAATCTAAATTGTGAAAAAAATTCAAGACTCCGACTGAATTTGGACCAGTGCCAGGACATAGTAAATCATCAAGTTTTTCGGAAAAAAACCAATATTGCATATTTTTTTATATGGAACACAATTTTTTGTGTTTCTGTGTGGTGTTCAATGTGGGACAAGTAACGAACACCACATTACTTTGAGTATTTAGTAACGGAGTACGTTTTTCGAGGGGGGGGAGGTAGCACACATATAAACAATCTAACTACAAATGCATATTAGCGCACACTGCAGTATGTATTCAGGAATAAATATTCAACCTTAACTACTTAGTAATCAGACTTAGGAAGTAGTTCAAAGTAATTTTAACTAATTGATGAGACAATAGAGATTACCCCCTTGCATTCAGACAGAAGGAAAGCCCAATATTTTAAATATTGTTCACCAAAATATACAGGGTTTTTATGGTAAAAAATTAGAATTGGAACTTACCTTAAAAACATGAATATACATGTTTTATGCTTAACCGAACATTGGTTGAAACAAAGTGAAGTTATGATTAATATTGAAAAATTTAAGGTCATTAGCTCGTTCACAAGAAAGTCAGCAATTAGAGGTGGGTCACTTGTATTAATTCACGACTCATTAAAATCAAAAGAACGTAAAGACATAGTCGCACTATCAATTGAGCGAACTATTGAGGTTTCATGTGCAGAGCTTGAGCAGTACATCATTGTAAGTGTGTATAGGCCACCGTCAAGTAATTTTCACATCTTTGAAGGTGCTATGGAAGATGTTTTGAACAAAGTCTGTGATTCTAATAAAAAGGTTGTAGTATGTGGGGACTTTAATGTTATTATTTTAGATAATTCACAAACATCAGTTATTTTGTTAAATTTGTTTAAATCATTTAAATTATGGCTCTTTTTTATAGACCAACTCGAATTACCCCGACTACAGGTACTTGCACTAATAATAATTTTTGTAATTTCAAAATAACAGAGAAATCAATAATTAATTTTATAAACTCAGACCATTGTGGGCAATTAGTTGCCATTGAGCACCACCATGATTCCACTTCATCTTCTTTTGTATACATGCCGATCAAGGCATCTAAAGTAGAATTATTCAAGAAAACTATAGAAAAAAACTTGTGTTTGATGCAATTAAGGAATAAGAATGTTGATGAGTCATACAAGACGTTATTTGACGTTGTAGAAAAAGATTTCGAGATTACTTTTCCGAAGAAAACGATAACAGTTGATAGCATAAAAACTAAATTTAGTGACTGGGCCACTAAAGGTATTTGTAAGAGTAGACATACGTTATTTGAACTATACGGGATCAAAGCTAACTCAAACGACCCTCAAATTGCCGAATATGTTAGAAATTATACTAAGTTATTCAAAAAAATATGTGCCACTGCTAAAGCTAACTATCTTAAGAGTAAGATCATACACTCCAGCAATAAAATAAAAGCAACTTGGAAAATTATCAATAACAAGACCTGCAAAAATTCAAAACAACATCACAAGCTCTCATTAAAAATCGAAAATAAAATTCTCGAAACTGATAAGGAAATAGCATCGGCGTTTGAACACTTTTTCTTCTATCATACCTGTTACAACTACCAGTAAATTAAATTCTAGCCCAGATCTTGCCGAAGTTCTCTTAGAATAAAATGTTCAATGGTTTTAGAATAAAATGTTCAAATGTTCAACCTTTAGTTTTTGTCACATCAATTCCGACACCATTTTGAAATGTTTTAAAGAGTTAAACATGAAGAACACCGAGGATTTATGGAGAATATCCACAGAAATAATAAAGAGCATAATTTATTTAATCGCCCCCCCTTTAGCGATCATATTTAATAAATGTATTGATGAAGGTCAGTTTCCAAATTTGATGAAATACAGTAAAATAATACCGCTATTTAAAACAGGTGATAGAAATTACCCATCTACTTTTAGACCTATATCAATTCTACCAGCACTAAGTAAGATCTTTGAAAAGATAATATTCACTCAATTATTAAGTCACTTTAAATTTAACAATCTTTTGCATAATAAGCAATTTGGCTTCACTAAAGGAAAATCAACTACAGATGCGGGAGTTGCACTGATTAAACATATTTTTGATGCTTGGGAGAACAAGCAGGATGCCATAGGTATATTTTGCGACTTATCCGAAGCATTTGACTGCGTGAATCATCAAACACTGTTAAGGAAGTTACAGCATTATGGTGTATCAGGCAGCTCGTTATCCCTAATTAAGTCTTACCTAACCGATAGAATACAAAAAGTGAATGTTAATGGTACCAACTCTTCTGGCGCCCCGTTGATAATGGGAGTGCCCCGAGGCTCGATCTTGGAGCCATTGCTTTTCCTTATATACATAAATGACCTTCCGTACTTTACAAAAGACTTATGTGAGACATTGTTATTTGCTGACGATACTTCCTTGCTTTTCAAAATTGACAGACAGAAAAAAGATCTTGGCGACGTAAATAATGCTCTCTCACAAGTACTGCATTAACAACCTTGTTCTAAATGCTAAAAAAACGAAATGAGTGAAATTTACAATGCCAAATGTAAGGCAGGTCGATACGCGGATTTCCATGAACAACGATCCTATCGAAGTTAATAATTCGACCGTGTTTTTAACCGACTTCCAAAAAAGGAGGAGGTTCTCAATTCGACGGAATGTTTTTTAATTTTTATTTTTATGGATGTTCACCGATTACTCAAAAACTATTTGACCGATTTCAAATTTTTTTTTGGTTTAATAGAAGGTACTTTCCAAAATAAGATTAATTATAAATATATATTACCGACGCCAAAATAAGATTAATTGTATATACTGTATAGATTGAGTATACAAACGGTTACTTGTAAGTAATTTGAAGAAACTGAATTATGGCGTTATTTTTTACTTTTTAGTTTTTTTTGGAGTCGGTTTTATTTTTTTGTTTAAAAGTTTTTAGGTATTACGTTAGATATCAAATTGCAATGGGGTCCGCATATTATTGCCCTGGCAGGAAGACTGAGCTCAGGTGCTTTTGCAGTTCGGAAAATTAGACAATTAACTGATGTTGAGACTGCAAGACTGGTTTATTTTAGCTATTTTCACAGCATTATGTCTTATAATTTATTGTTATGGGGATCCGCTACCGTCATTCAAACTATTTTGAAGAGATCAATCAGAGCCATATACAACCTTAGACCTCGTGACTCGCTTAGAGAATTATTTAAGGAAATTAATATTTTAACAGTAGCTTCACAATATATCTTCGACTGTATCTTGTATGTTTATAAAAACTTAGACCACTTGCCTAAAAACTCTGATTATTATAATTTTAACACCAGAAATAAACACAAGCTCGCTGCTCCCAATCTCAGGCTCCAAAAAGTTCGTAATTCATTTGTTGGTCTATGTATAAAGATCTTCAATAAACTTCCACAAAGTCTTGTCGACTTGCCTATGCATAAATTTAAGCCACATATTAAGAAGTGCCTAATGAAACTAGAAGATTACTTTAATGACAAGTCCTCGTGGACTTGATAGTCTGTTCGCCTGCACATGCTTTGCCCTGCTTGTACTTACTTGTATATTTATTTATTTGACGTGCGAAAGTATTTGTAATTAATCAATTTGCAATAAACCGATTTTGATTTGATTTGATTTTGATTAGAAATAAGATTAATTTTTAGACAAAGGTAGATCCTTTTCCCATACTTAATTCCCTAAAACTGATATTTGCTTGTAATTTCATACAAAATTTAATGGCCGGAAGACCTTATTAACCTTAA
This sequence comes from Hedya salicella, assembly GCA_905404275.2. NCBI lineage: Eukaryota > Metazoa > Arthropoda > Insecta > Lepidoptera > Tortricidae > Hedya > Hedya salicella. The sequence continues at coordinate 5,320,603 of FR990099.1, forward strand.
ATACAGGGACTTATAAACGTCAAACTTTCTCGAATCTGTCAAAATGAAATACGAATTGTATGCGATACTTTTCAAACTGATTTTGTAATCGATTCCAACATGCCTGATTTTCTTAATAACGGTTTACGTATTAACATGTTGTAAAATGGTATAATAAAAGCAAAAATGTGAAATGATATTCCTTCCTTTTATGATTGATGTATTTGAACGCTTTTTGCACCAATAACACATGCAGGCATTTTGAAGGATCTTGAGCTAATTGATGAATGAAGTAGTTTTTATAAAACGGTTTCCTTGGCAGAGAGGAAATGACACGTTGGCGTCTCCATTTACTAAATACTCCAAGACACATTATTATCTATTGTGATGATACATGATACAAGTCAAAACACAAAGATAAATACGATTGCTCTCGCACGTGGTCACACCAGAAATCAGTGCTCGCCAGTGGAGAGGTTTAACGTTGGACGCGTAATCCGAAGGTATCGGGTTCGAGTCCTGGTGTGACCACGTGCGAGAGCAATGGTATTTTATTTGCGTTTTGATTTGTATCTATATCACAATAAATATTGTATAAAACGACCGGTATGCTTACATTTCATCGCCAAACGTTAATACTAGAATACATTATTTGACTAGAATACATTATTGACAAGTTTTTCCACTGAAACCATTTTCATGATTTTTGAAAAGATCATCATGTAGATGCCGTAGGTTAGGTTTGTTTTATAGCAATCCCAAATTATAAACGATTTCAGAGAAAAATGCTTTTGATGAAATGATATGTCGCCGAAATGCAGGATTAAACGTTTTACGATCAAACAAGGTACAGCTACCTATAAAGCAATTTGTTTGCTTGCTACATGGCTTTTAGGTAAATATTAGGAAATCAGGTAGTTTCCTGGGTAAATAAAATAATATTCTAATTAGTTAGATTATCAAAAAATATTGGATACTTTCTTTTGTCCATTAAACAAAAAAAGACAAAGATAAAACGCGTCAAAGTTTGGGAGTCGGGGCGCATGACGTCGTGCGACCGTTTTTCGCACGGCGTGAAGTCACGGGGAACTTTAACAGGCTATATGTTCTTCATTTTTTGTTTAATTGACAAAAGAAGAAATACGTGTCCATTATTTTTTGATAATCTACGAGTAACTGACGGACAAATTATATATTTTTAGGACACAAGTCTATTATCACTATTAAACTAGAGGCTCTGTGATTTGTAGACCTCAAAGGCCTTTCAATCCCCATATCTCCGCCATTTTGTAAACATTCAGGCGTTACTTTGCGGAATTCGGATTATAGTCCCTTTGCTTTACCGCGAAATAGTGTCTTGGTTAGATGTGACAATAAATTGTATTCATTTACGAGTACTTACGCGGAAGTGTGCTTAGAGGCTCGGAGTTCGGGATTTCTGAAAATAAATACATTTAATTGTATTAATATGACGCTCAGAGAGTTATAAGTTTTTAATTAACATGCAATCTTGGCTCGGCAACTGATTTTCTCGCTATTCATAAAAAATAACCGTTTTTTTTTTGCGTTATTTTCGTTGAAATACTAGATTTCCGTATATTTTATTAAAATTCTAGAAAGTGAATCAGGTGTTGCCAAAGATATTGTGTGTTCTCCTTAATGCAAATTTAAAACATTCTACAAGTAACGTGCATTTTAGAACATTTATAAATACCGGTTTCGAGCCCTGCTCAATTCACTTTTACACGAGGATATAGAGAGCATTCTAAGAGTAATTTAAAAAATAATATGTGTAAGTATGTTTTCTTATATATACATACTCACAAGCACACACATACGCACACGCGCAGGATGTCATTATTATTTCTCTTATCAATTTGTAGATGATTTATTATTAGATCCTCAAAACGATGTGGTACGTCTGCATAGACCCGTAAAACGACGTGGTACGTCTGCATAGACCTTTAAAACGATGTGGTACGTCGGAATAGACCCATTAAACGTTCTGGTACGTCTGAATAGACCCATAAAACGTTCTGGTACGTCGGAATAGACCCATAAAACGTTCTGGTACGTGTGAATAGACCCATAAAACGTTTTTGTACGTCTGAATAGATGCATAAAATGTTGTGGTACGTCTGGATAGACCCATAAAACATTCTGGTACGCCTGAGTACACCCATAAAACGTTCTGGTACGTCGAAATAGACCTATAAAACGTTCTGGTTCGTTTGAATAGACTCTTAAAACAGTGACCGAGCTTACCATGTGGCAGCGGCAGTGGGGGTCGGTCCTTGATGGTCCTCTCCTTAGCGCCACCCTTCACCTCTTGATTTAGTTCACGGGACTCTGAAAACACGTGTATTTCAAGTTTATATCGACTTTCATAAAATCGAAAGTCATAATCAGGGGTCGGAAATTCAGATAGATATTCACGCAAAGTTGGCAAAACACCGGAAGACATAAGCAAATATTGAGTCTGCTTCTTAAAATATAATTTTTGAAAGTATGTACGTTCCGGGATTTGATCTAATTTGACACCCGAACGCACGTAAATAATAGCAATAAACCATGAATCTCCAAAAATGTACCCGTAATATTGCTATTTCACCCATTGACTCCTACCTAGCTGTACCTTGTTCATACTTTTATTACTACCTCTTCGTTCAAGTTCCCAATCTTAACACAAATAGTTGCTAGATTATGATTATTATTTTACATTAGGATCAAATTTTACGTCAAATTTCTCCTCAAACTTCGTCAGTTGCATGAGAAACTACTTTTAGTATCGTTAAATTTAATAATGTTTTATAAATCTATAAAAACTATAGAATAAAATACAATACCTAACTCTTTATTGGACACCTCTCAAAACAGAGTATAGAAAATAATACATTCAAGGAGAGGTAATCCACTGGCGGTCTTATGACTAAACAGCGATCTTCCAGACAACCTTTGGGTAGAGGGAGACGTAGGGAAAAAAAATGAAATACTTTTTACCTTATCTATTTCCGGTCATAATGTTTGTACGAATTTTCGTTAATCGTAATAGCATTTCTCTACGAAACCTGTAACTTTTCAGGATTGTTACAAAACATCCCGAAACTCACTTCTTGGGCTCTACACTCAGACCAAGAATCCAATAGACTTGACAACCAAATAATAATACCACTACGGAAAGAGATAGTCATATACAAATTATGATATAAGATATGAGAGATATATATTATTTTAAAAAGCCAAAAAGTGTACTCATATTAAATTTACTCGTAAGCAAAAAATCATCCCTTCTAGTTATGATGTTAATAAAATCTGTCTAGATGAAGTAAACTGTATACGAGATTTAGGTGTGCTATTTGACAACAAACTTACGTTTATACCACATATAGATAAAACAATTAAGAAGGCCTCGGGAATGTTGGGTTTTCTGATAAGAAATTCAAAAATGTTTAAAAAACCATCGACTAAAATATTTTTATATAACAGCTTAGTGCGAAGTACATTAGAGTATTGCAGTTTGGTGTGGCGTCCGCATTATGCGACACATATGCTTAGACTCGAGCGAATCCAAAAACGATTTCTTTGGTATCTCGCGAGACCGTTAGGATTGGCCATAAGCAGATCCTCTTATAACAGTCGATTAAACCATTTTAAAATGTGTTCTCTCAGCGCACGCAGGGAGACTCTAGATTGAGTTTTCTTCTACAAACTAATTAGACATCAGATAGACTGCCCACACCTTCTAAGTCTCATTAAGTTTCGAGCACCTGGTAGAAATCCGCGTAAGAAAATTACACCTCTATGTCCGCCGCTTCGTCGCACTGTACTCGGCTCTAACTCGCCCATATCACGTCTTTGCAAGCTAGTCAATGCTTGTAGTGGATCAGTGGACATACACGCTGACTCACTACCTAAAATTCGTAGGACGATAAACGCCCTTTGCAACAAAAATATTAAATAGTGTGTAAAATTGTATACCTTAGTGGAAATCAATTAAATCTGCTATTTTGCTGCTCACTTTTTTATACTTTTAAGTATTCTAACTTCTCGTTTAGTGTTAGTATCCTTATTTCTGTGCTAGGAAGCTGCTGTTAAACTTTATTGCCCCGTTTAGGCGTAAATCTAGGTTAATAACTGTGCATGCTGTGTTTACCTATAAGTAGTTGTGCATTAATCTTAGCACCTTATAATTTAAGTTCTCGAATGTTCTATTGTAACAACTGTTGGTGAACCTTAATAAATAAATAAAGGTTCCGTAGACAAAATTGCAAAAACGGAACCCTTATAGTTTCGTCATGTCCGTCCGTCTGTCCGTCCGTCCGTATGTCACAGGCATTTTACTCAAAAACTACAAAATATATATAGATAAAATTTGGAATATAGGTGTCTTGTGTAAGCCGCTACTTACTTTGATAGTTAAATAATATTTAAACATACTTCTAGGGGGGCACTCCATACATGTAACTGAAAGTGAAATAAAATATTTTAGCAAATATCAATAAGTGGCACATATTTCGACAGTTTTTTTATAAAGACGTAGTGTTCTGAATAAATTTTTCGATTTACTGAAAATTTTCGGAAATAATCGCTCCGAAAGTTGCATAAATTGTGTCCCCCCCCCCCTCTATTTTCTGAACGGTATGTCCAAAAATATGAAAAAAATTAAAAAGATAAAACTTAATAAATACTCTCAACAAAAAATATTTTCAATATGATTGAATAGACCGTTTTTGAGTTATTGCCAAAAAACTGCGATTCTCAGCTAAAGGACGTAAGTGCCGTGGAGATACGCTCTTTCGCTAGTGCACTTTTTCATATCGTATTTTTTCATCTGTGATGCATTTTTGTATGAACGGCTGCGGAACCTTACACTCACGAGCATGGTCCGACATGCTCTTGGCCGGTTTTTTTGTCTTTGTTATAGTTTCACTTTTCCACCGCTGCCACAACCGAGTTGGTGGCAAACAAATAAAGAAAACATTATTTGTAAAATTATCCGCCCAAATCACGTGGGTTCTTTCCCTTCATGGTCAACTGTGCCCACTCTCAACTCAGCCCGCGGGTTCAGTTGACTACGTTTATTTTTTCGGGGGCAACTCGGCCCAGAAATTGGCTAAGGGGTCGACTGAGCCCACAAGAGCTCAGTCGACTACAGTTTAAAGTTATATGGTTGACTCAGTCTACGGGCTCAGTCGACTACAGTTTAAAGTTATATGGTTGATTCAGCCCACGGGCTCAGTCGACTACAGTTTAAAGTTATATAGTTGACCAACGGAAAGTTGAGATATATGTAGAACTAACATTTGATCCACCTGTCTGGACTGCTATCACGTTTTGGTAAGTTACTAATTTTAACAATAAAAGCATTTAAGAAAAATCGATCAGTGTAATGACCCGTGATGGTACGCTATCGGCGAGAGCCATCTTCTCTCGCAGTGTTGCCAACATAAATATATATTTTAAACACAAATATACGTGAACACAACAGAAGCAAAATTGATATATCCGCGTCTTCGTCAGCATGGACGTAAATCACTCCGCCCAAACACTTATTAAATGTTCTAGAATTTTAACAGTTCTTTACATAAAGCTTAACTTTTTTTATTGTGTTTTAGTTCCATAACTATTTCATTAATTTTGTCATTCACCTCGATGACTTCATTTTTTCTTTTGCTGACGATGTTATTTCTGACTTTATTTGTGTCTGTTTCATGAGGCGTTGCAAAACTACTAGAAGTTTTAAAATGTCGAGTTTTGGCTTTAACAGCTTGTTCAATTTCGCATGCCACCCTTGAAGTACATTGTTCGTCCAATTAAACTGCCTGTAGCATGTCCACTGACCAAAGTAAAGGCATTTTGGATTCATCCAATCATCCAATTGTCAAAAAACTATTGATTAAAATCATTTGCCATTTTTGTTTTAGGGCCTTCATCTAAGACGTGTAGCCAAGCGTCCAATAGGTGTTCAAATGGCAAATTTGCCAAAGCTGTCAATCGCCTAATATGAACCTTACTGAGTTTCGTTTTGGTAAGGCTACATGCCTTTGCCTTGTTCCAGAGGTATTTGGTGAGGTGATAGAAACAGCCTTGAATTTGGACACCCTTGCATGTATCGTGCAAAGCTGATATCAACGCCTTTTCATAATCCTCTTTTATGCTGGTAGGATTCCAGTCTGGAACTTAGCTTTTAAATGCAATAAGGCATACAGTACCGGCACAACTTTTATATTTTCTCGGTCGCTGCCGAGATCGGCATGTATGGTTACCAGTTGATAAAAATTTCGTTGGCACGACTTAAACGTGCCATCAACATAAAATTGTTTGTACTGCGACAGCAAGTTTCGTAACCGGACATGAAAATACCAATATTCTCATCCCATTATTTGTGTAATAAGCGAATAGCAACTCTGAAAATTTTGGTGGAATGATCACGTCAATGGCGTTCTTGAAAGTGCAGTTTTTAATGCCTAAAGATTTATAGCGTTTTCGATACAATTTCTGTGTCCAAGCCCGCGTCTTTTATTTTATTCGCAAATTGATCTTGGTAACTTCCACTATAAAAACGAAAATAAAATAACAAACAGGTATTTTATTTGCAAACATAATTGTAAACAAACACACACACACTAAGATGTCCCCCTAGCGAAAGACTGAGCCTGCCGGCCGAGTTGTCTCGGGCGGTAGACTGGTCAACTGAGCCTGCGGGCCGAGTTGTCTCCTTAGCAATAGACAGTGGTCAACTCAGCCCGCGGGCTGACTTGTCCCTCTGGTGGTAGACTGTGGTCAACTGAGCCCGCGGGCTGAGATGTGAGTGGGCTCAGTTGACCATGAAGGGGGTTCTTTATGGTAAGCTGTCAGCCATTTTAAAACGTGTTCTTAATTTAGCTGCATAGCAGTTATGTCCGTCCCTTACGGGTGTACGCGGATGTCAAGTCTATAGGATTCTTGGTATGAGGTTCTACAGGACAGCCATGTCTAAATTCCGAAATATTGCGGTTATTTATAATGATTATGGTTATAGCTGTCGGCAGACTTCTTAAGCATAACCTTGACTGCGCAGTAACCGATTTACCTACAAATGTACTACTTTACCTACATGCGCATATCCGCTATTTTTGTTCAAGAAGTTTGCGTGGATCTGTAACAGGGTGAACCAACTTTTAGACCCACACAAATTTGTCCACAACTTTTAAGCTTCGCTGTAAAATAACGCCTTTAAATAATGGTTTCTTGTTTTTTAATTTATGCTGTATGTTAAAACGTTGAATATCCCTGTCTGTTACACCTAATACACAGGAAAATATCATATTAGTAGCCCGATTTCTTGGTAACTCCAGGGATGTTTTTGGTAACGCCACAGACGTCAAAAGTGTGGGTCTAAAAGTTGATTCACCCAACAATGGAATCCGGTGTAATGGAAAGCTATGGAGGCCTATGTCCGAAGGCGAACAAACCAAGGGCTGTGATAGATAGATAGCTAGATAGACATTTTATGGCATTTTACGAATCTACAATCGCGAAATATACACGTTCGTCACTTTTCTACCTGAACACTGTCGCGAACGAAAAAGTAACAGATACACATGTCAAAAGCATAACACCCATTTTTTCGTTGGTTAATAAGATTACCTTTGTAGAGGGCATTGACCCCGACCATCTCGTAAATATGGCTGTCGGTGTCCGCGTGGGCTCTAGCGTTGCCTTTACTGTTTTTCCGACAAGGGGGCGCGCTATATCTTGCTGAAAAATAAATACTAATGTGATCAAAATGTTTTGTCCAAAAAAAAACAAATTTCTAAGTAATTTATTAAGATTTTTTGACATTTCTATATTTACGAGATAGACAGCTCCAATTTTTAAGATATTTTATGTATAATATAATATTGAATAAAGTAACTTTTTTTTAAGAAAATCCATTAGGGGCAACAAGGTAAAAATGTCTTAGGAGCTCCATACATGGTACGATTAATCTGTCAATCAGAAAAACAATTTTGACGATCGGTCGCTTCGAAAATGCCAGTCAATACACGGAGCAACTGGTCATTACGATCGAGATCGAGGGATGCAGCGCGTGCGGCACCTGTGTCAAGAATGGGACAACAATCAAATCGTTGATCGGAAAGAGCCTACAATATCGATTCGTCGTTACGATATTCATGATTGCACGGGTTTTTCTGCCGATTTTTGATATCGTGTTCGATTAAGTAAACCGTTAACGATATTAACATAGCTATACTATCGATCTAAATAAAACAATTTAACGGGTTATATCGCGTACATTATCTCATTTGAGTTTCCGACGTTTCGGAAGCTTTTCAGCTTTCCATGGTAACATGGTAATAATCGCAGAAACAAAAGAAAACATTATATACTATCGATCGTTCATATACTAACAATATTAACATATACGATCGTTACAGACCGATCGTAACGCCGTCGTTTTGACGGAGTCGGTCGACGGATTGTGAAGATGAATTGTACCATGTATGCCCCCTTACTGCCTATCGTCACTACTTTGGAAAAAAAAACTCAGTTTTGGACAATGCATTATTATTAGATTTATAAAAAAATTTGGGCTGGGACTGATGGCTGGCAAATGATGGATGACAAATGTTTGTGATTTGAATGAGAAAAGTATACGAGAAAGTGTCAGAGCGCGACTATGTCAGTTTGCATGTAACGACGAAAGCCGACGATTTTGCGCTCTAAACAATAGATTTTTCATAATCTTTCCGGAAAATATATTTCTTTTAGCCAGAACTATGTTTCTGTAAGCCAAAGTTTGTCTAAAAAAAACTGATTTTCGTTTTTTTATTTTCTTCAATGCGAAGGACATCTTGAGCTTAAAATTTCGCAAAATTATAGCTTGTAACAAGATACACACACGTCAGAAACCTACATTTTCAGCTAGAATCGCTAGATCCTTTGAGGTATTATTTCGTTTAACACAAACCCTGGTCTTGTCTACATTTCTAGGGTTCCTGCCTGAAATGTCCGTTCTCCTTAAATGTTCTATTCCCAAAATACACTGAAGAGCAAAAATGTCAGGTCGTTCGCTTCCATAGCTGTTAGAAGGCATTCTCTACCCAACCTAAGGGCAAAGGAGAAAAATTGATAATCGCGGGGGCCGCAGATAAGATTTTCATTTAACTTTTTAAAATAGCTGTAAAAAGTTTATGCAGAGCAGGATAGACCATACACGTACCTACTTGTGCCTCCGGAAATAACCAAATTCTACTAAATGCTCACAGACTGGTACCACCTTTATAATATCTATAAAAAAATCGGTTGGACATTAAAGGTTACCTTGGTCGCCTCTGTCAAATCGGTCTTGTGTTGACATTTTGTCCATCCTACGCCGCTGCTGCGCTGTAAAAACCATAGTTTGTTATTCTTACTACACTCGAACACACTTGAAACAAAGGTATTAAAATTAATAAATAATTAATTAGTAGCTACGAGTTACAAGTTAAAGGGAAAGTTCAACAGCAAAGCGATCAATGATGGATTTAAGTGTCGATTTCACCAACATAGTGTAAGTCTTATTCCAGTAATAAATAATTAATTGCTCGTGAGTAAACTCGTTTTACGTTTCACCAACATTTAACCTAAAGATAAAATCTCTATGTCCTAGATTCCAGCTGAGTAAAGTGTTAGTTGTAGATAATTATCGTTATTGTCACTGCCAAGTCAATTTCTAACTTTTTTCCCAATTAGCGTATAACAAATTAAAAAAAATACACAGCACTGATGCTCAAGTACGGGATAAATTCTCTATCCCCTCAGGACGACCTCGTCATGATCTTAAACTTTACCTTTTTCTAACTAGTCACTTTCCTAACTCGTGACCTTTTTCACGGGTCTCTTTTTGACACTTGACGATTTCCTAACTAGTCATCTTTTTGTAAAGTCGAAAATGGTTAAGGAAACCTTTTTTTATATCGGTTCTCCTAGTTTACGCATAATTCTCTTGTCCGAATCATCATTTGGCCGAATTCAGAATTTGGCATAATGCTTTTTTTTCTGAACACGTAAACTTTTCAAGATTTTTATAAAACAAACCTAACCTAATGCATAGAACTGGATAATGCCTCAAAACTCCTGAAAATTGTACAGTTTCTGAAAAAACTGCATTATGTCAAAATATGAATTCGGCCGAATGATGATTCGGACAATCGAGATTATGCCACATAAGGGGAACCCTTTTATATCAGAGGTTAGCAAGCAGGCATATGACCTTCCGGACTGTTAGTTCCACTGCTAGGTTCCACTTATGACTCCAGCAGGATTTTCAAGTATATCCCACATCATAATAAATTAATATGAATATGAATGAATTTAATAAATGAATTGAATATGAATAATAATAGTGAAGCTATTAGCACTTGCAATATATTTATGCCTCTTGTGGCAGTAACTAAGGGGTAGTTTTAAGAGACTGTAATAATAATATAAATTAATATAAAACGGAGACATTAGACAGGCGGTGAAGGAGCGTTTTTTTTTGCCGCTTGACAAAAGTACTGAACAGTCTTTTGTCGGGTGGCAACAAGGCGCGCGCCTTCAACGCTTGGGCCCCTGCTCACTTACTCCTTCGGCATACTAAGGTGGACCCAGACTGAGCTGGATGCCCTGGATAGAAGGGTCCGTATGCTGCTCACTACACACCGCATGCTACACCCACGCTCGTCAGTAATGAGACTGTACATCCCGCGTAAGTGTCTGGCCGTGGCATTTTAAATGCCAAGGACCTCCATAACCGCGAGGTGTGCAGTATCAGGGAGTATTTCCTAAACAATGAGTGTCGGATACATCGCGATGTAGTGGCAGTAGACAAAGGCCTCACCCCTCTATCCTTGGCAAACGAGAACTGGCGCAGATCAACGGTGCTTAGCACTGTAGACCGCAAGGACGTATGGAGGAGTAAAGAGCTACACGGGCGGTTCTACAAGGCCCTTACAGGGCCTGATGTAGATCTGCTCGCGTCGGTGAACTGGCTACGTTTCGGCGATCTCTTCGGGGAAACCGAAGGTTTTGCCTGTGCAATTGCGGACGAAGTTATCATGACGAACAACTACCGGAAGTATATCCTGAAGGACGGTACGGTCGACATTTGTCGGGCATGCCGCCGTCCCGGAGAGTCACTCAGGCATATAATTTCCGGTTGTTCTCATCTTGCTAACGGCGAGTACTTGCACAGACATAACCAAGTAGCCAGGATTATTCACCAGCAACGTGCTAGTAAATACTTGTGGGGTCTGAGGTGCCGTACTATAAGTACGCACCGATGCCAGTTCTTGAAAATGGTCGTGCCACGCTTTATTGGCATCGATCTATCACGGACAGGACTATTGTAGCCAATAAGCCTGATATCGTGCTGGTAGATCGATCTAAGCGCCGGGCAATACTCATCGACATCACCATTTCACATGACGAGAACCTCGTGAAGGCTGAGAAGGACAAACTCAGCAAGTACCTCAACTTGGCTCACGAGGTGACCGCCATGTGGGATGTTTATTCGACGATTATTGTCCCGATAGTGGTTTCGGCAAACGGTCTTATCGCGAAGAGTCTCGACGATCATCTTGAGAGACTCTCGCTAGATGGCTGGATCAAGGGTCAGATACAGAAGGCAGTAATCCTGGACACGGCCCGCATTGTCAGGAGGTTCCTCTCTGTGCAGCCCTAACCACCGGTAGCTTGAGCCCTGCCCCGTTGCCGGCGGCACCCTAGGTTAGGTTTTTTATAATGTGTTTATATTTTGTATTTGCTTTTTGTATTTTACTTTTTATATATATATATATATTGTAAAAAACCTAGCCTAAGATTTAAAATAAATAAGTGAATATAAATTCATACATAAAAACAAATAGATCATATAGCGTTCTAACATAAAAGTTATAATTAAATATGAGTAGAGACTCTAACCTCCGGGTCCAAAGCTATACATCGTAATGAATTTATGGTTTAATTTTTATATTTCACGTTCATTTATGTCCTTGAATCTCGTGTTTTTTTTGTAAAACGGTGGTAGACGCTACGCAAAATTTTATTGTTTAAGTGTTATTATATCATGCCTGTTTGCCAACCTTTGATATAAAACAGTGTCCCATAACTAATTTCGACTTTACATAAAGATGACGATTTAGGAAAGTGTCAAGTGTAAAAAAGAAACCAGTGAAAAAGGTGACGAGTTAGAAAAGTGTCGAGTTAGGAAAGTGACAATATCAAGTTTAAGAAAATGTCGAGTTCATCCTCAGGGGTCTATTTTTCTTGGGTGCATTACGATTTCATTCAATTCATTCGTTCTACGTTACAGTAACTATGCGAGAGTAAATTGTCCTTAGACTAGCGTGGTGAAACGAAACTGAAGATAACCATTGAGTATGTTATTGGAGAAATATACTAACCTCTTTTTTTAAAGTAGCACAAGGCTATTGTCTGAGCGATGATGATGAGGAGGACTAAGCTGCCGACGGAAAGGATAATGGTAAGAGCTGAAACAAACCAGTCAATATTAAGTATACAGGTTGCCCTATAATAGTAAGTATACAGGATGCCCTATAATATTAAGTATACAGGGTGCCCTATAATATTAAGTATACAGGGTGCCCTATAATAGGCTATTAAAAAACGTTTTTCTGTGGTATGTTATACAACGACCTCTCAATATTAAAAATATTGGTGAAAAAACCACTTCAATGTTATAAAAACTCCCCAAGATACAACAATGTTAAAATCATATTTAGGACTTTCCCTGAAAACGCTTCATACTAAAGCCTACTAACTTAGTGACATCGCACAGTATGGGGAAATTAAGAACTTTGTTATATTAGATAGATTTTATGGGTTATTCAATGGTATTATTAGATATTCATATTTTTATAGTTTAAAAATGGACTATCCCACCCAACTTTAAGAGCTCATAAAAAAGCTGCTCGTAAGATATCGTACTCAATATCTTTAATTAGTTCCTTATTATTATAAACAAAGATCAGAAACAAATGAAAAAAAACCGCCTAGTGCAGAACTGTGAAGTTACTAGGCGGCGCTAAACGGCTACAGAGTCGGATGCACCATACAGAGATCCATAAGCAAGAACAGATGACAAAATTCGTTGACTGTTGGTATGGACAATTAGCTCAGTTGGTTAGAGCGTGCTGCCCTGGTCTGGCTCAAGGCACTGGTTCAAGTCCAGTATCGTCGAATTTTTTTTTCATTTGTTTCTGATCTTTGTTTATAATAATAACGCTAGTGGAGTGATCCACTAATAAATTGCAAATTTTGTGATTATTATCATGATATTTGTAAAACAAAAAATGTAGTTCTTTATTGTACTTGTTTTATCAGGATCTTGTATAATCTGTACTTTAGAGGCTTACATTGGTCTGGTTAGTCTCTAAAATGAGAATCGCTGTTTTAAAAGAGGTTTCTTTTATATTGTTTTCTCTGTTATAAAAGTTATGGAATCGTATTTCTGCAACTGTCAAAATGAAATCAATGAAATGAAGAATCAGGGTTATGAAATATCACTTCCATATCTTTTGTTATTGCTGAGAAATGTTAAGATCTCTGACACCAAAATTTACAATAGGGATGTTGACAACTATTTTCTCTGGTATGATATAGAACCACCTTTCAATAATAGAAATACTGGTGAAAAAACTGCTTCAATCTCATAAAAACTCCACGAGATACAACATCAGTAGAAACACATTTTTCAACATTCCCGAAATCGCTCCATACTAAACCCTAGGAAGGCGTGACGTCACACCGTCCTACCTTATGTCGGGAAATTAAGAACTTTGTTCTGCAGCTATGTTAAAACTTGCGTTTATCGAAACGGTTTCATAACAAATGTTACCATACATTTCATGGGTTATTCAATGGTATTATTATTTATTAACATTTTCATACTTTAAAAATGGACTTTCCCACCTATTTTTAAAGGCTCATAAAACAAGATACACGTAAGGTATCAATTTCAATTTTTTTTAGGATTTTCGTGATAAAAGTTACCATTTCGCATCAAAACTTCGTTTTTATTTGAGTAGTCATCAACTTAAAACAAGTCCTAGTACGTTATAACTAAATTATAAAAAATCTTACTTTTGGTGTCCATAGTGTACGGTTCCTTAGTTGGTTCCGGTGTTGCTGAAAAGCGGAATGAAAATCATAAGTTAATATTGGCAGGATTTGCATTTGACATGGCTATAATATGTATACACTAGAATGTGCCCGCAACTTCGTTCGCGGAGGAGAAAAAGTCATAACCCCTCCTTTTTCTTCAGCGTAGTCGGTTAAAAAGTATCCTATAACCATTTGGAGATGATACCCAGCCACCCGTGTACCAAAAGTAATTGTAACAGACTATTTGGAGGTCACTAAAAGGAAAATATATTTTTTTGGTATTTTTGGTATGTTTGTATGTGTCCCGCAAAATCAGCTGAACAGATTTCAAAAATTTTTGGTACACGGGTAGCTGGGTATCTCTAGATTGTTAAAGGATACTTTTTACCTGACTACACTAACGAAAAAAAGAAGGGTTATGTATGACTTTTTCTCCTCCACGAACAAAGCTGCGGGCACTTTCTCACTTATTAAAATTCTAAAACTTGAATCACTTGTTTCCAAAGATATTTGTCTTCTCTTAAATACAGTAGTGTACACTGTAGTGTAGCGTTTTTATTTTTTTATTATAAGCGGCCAGTTCCAGACACTGAGTAGGTATTCCCCACGTATATTGCATTCGTAAATTACGTACAAAGAGTACTTAATACAATTATGATGAGTCAGCCTCCTTTGTGGTTTTTCTATTATATTAAATTTAATTTTGATATTTAAAATAAACTTACATTACATTGGACTTTACCACAAACACTGCATAAGATAACTTTGTTTTACATGGATACAGAATTATTGAAGTTATTTAAAAAAGGATAAATATGTATTTATTGATTTATTATATTTAAGCATGACTATTCGTAAACTTAATTTATCAGTAATTTTAAAATAAAATAAATCATTATAAATAAATAAATAAATATTTCAGGACAATTTTACACAAATCGAACTAGTCTCAAGGTAAGCTTAACAAGGTTTGTCTTATGCGTACTAGACGATGATATATTTAATAGATATACTATTTATATACATAGGAAACATCCAAGACTTAGGAACAAATATTTTTGCTCATCACACAAAAATTTGCCCTTACCGGGATTTGAACCCAGCACCTCAGCTTCGAAGGCAACGTTACTCCCGCTGAGCTAAACCAGTCGTCAAATTTATTATATATCTTTTTTATAACTCTCGTATTTTTCACAGCGGTTTTTAAAACTAAAAATATTACCTGTTGTGTTTGTGCTGTTTGTAGTATTGAATCTTGTTCCATTGTCTCTTTCGTTTGACGGTTTAAACTTAATTCCATTATTACTTTGCATTGTACTGCACCAATTTAACCTGTTAACCGCCACAGGATGTCGTGCCTTCAGCGCCGCCACCAAAATTTACGACCCCGAATCGGGAGATCAAACGCACTTACGGGTCCCGAAAGCCCAACACTGTCATCATATCATGACAGGCGGTCAACAGATTAAATGACTGGTTGTACTGTCCACTGACTACAGTTTCTGACTAACGTTTAAATGTAGGTATGTAAAGCAGGTGTCACAGTGAGTGAGCGACGCGAGCAAGTGTAGGGAGAATTTTCCTGGTTCGAAGTTTAGGTTATTTCGGTAAGTTATGGTTTTATCGGAAAAAACGGAACTCTTGTAGGATCACGTTGTCGTCCGTATTTTTTTCAGGAATGCGTGTAAGTATCAAGTTGAAATTAACATCAAAAAGTTATGTCTGTGGTCCCTCAAAGCTGTATAAAAATTAAGCTTCTAAGTCAACACAATCCATAGATACAGTCACTAAAAAAGTTGTTTCCATGCAAATTGCCGTCCATGGAAAACCAAACTTGGTATGAACATAGCTCTTGTATGAACCACAACCTACGAAATAAATCCGAAAATCTTATTTGTGTGTATGTCCGTCTATGTAAGTACCCTATCTAGAATGACCACCAATATTTGGGCTTAATTATTTTAATATCAAGGAACAAGAAAGACACAGGACTGCGAAGCGGACGGTGTAAAAATATGTTATCAGTTCAAAAGTAGTTTAGTAGTCTTTGTTTTTAAAATAATATAATTAGTAACGAGCTAGTCTGGGAGTTTTCTTTGTAACGTTTCTTTCTCCTCAGTAAGCCTCATTTTATGAAACGCTGGTAGTTTATTCATAAAATTAAATAATTAAGCCCTTCTAACACATGTACTAACTTTGCACATTAATGGAATCATTTATATTTATATGCGATTGTGTCCTGTTTTGTATTGATGTTATAAATAACAATTTTTGTGTGTCCAATGGTTATCTAAATCACGTGACGTTAAATTGTTTTTTGTATAATTATATGGTGGCATTATAAGATTTTGATACAATTTTATTTTATATACAGCGATAGCTACCGCCGGTGGTGAAAAAGGGCCTTAAATATAAAATAAGCTTGTTTCCTTAATTCTGTTCTGTATGTTGACAGGATAAAATAATTATGTCCTCATTTTCCTGATATAGAAACGTTGAGGTAAACACCAAAAATGTGTCATCATTGAAGATGATTTTCTTTTCGATGAATTGAAAATTCTATGATATAAAGCATTTTAGAAAAGGCTTGTCAAGGAAATGGATGGACACCTTAGCATTATTATTTTTAATTTGATATTAAAAATACTTATAAATAAAATAGCAGTATTAGCCCAGGGCCCCACAAATGCACGATCCGCCTCTGAAAACCTTTAATGGTTTTAAAAGAACTGTCTAAAGATGTGCAACATATTGACAAACATTTTTTCAGTTGCGGTTACGTGTATGAAGTTTTGTTTTCATTAACAATCAAACTTAGTAGCGGCATAAGTCGCTACTGAGTTTGACAAGACACATATACTCCAAATTTTATCAATGTATATCTTGCAGTTTTTGACTAAAGTGCCTGTGACATACGGACGGACGGACGGACATGACGAAACTATAAGGGTTCCGTTATTTGCCATTTTGGCCACGCAACCCTAAAAAAGTACAACAGACTTCAATCAAACCTATAGGCATTCTATTTTTTTTTACTCCTATTTTTCACATTTATAAATTTACGAAGCATTAATAACAATAACATATTTAGTCGACTTGATCTCATTCTCTAATTATAAAATTGGTCAAGAATGTGGAAAATTTGTCCTAAGTTAGGCTCTAGTTATAATTGTTTTTACGTAAATCTTTTGAATTAGACTTTAAAGGTTCCGTACCCATAGAAACCAACGGACCCTATTAAAAAATCAAATCAAAAATAGTTTATTAGTTATTACATTAGTTGGTACAAAGTGCGATATTCTTAAATAATGAAAATTTCAAGACTGACTGGATCTGAACCAGTGCCTTGTGCCTTGCCGGGGCACACGCTCTACCAATTGAGCTATAGAGTCTAGTCAGCTTGTCTTCAAAGATCACTATTTGTTTCATGATCTTTTTGCATTTTTGCATTTTAACCGGCTTTTTTGCCGTTAGCGCCATCATGGAGAGCATTCATGAAACTAAATTATTTGAAATGTTTTTTTATTTTTATTTTTTGTTTGTATGTGCCATTGCGGTTTCATCACGCAAAATCGGCTAAACAGATTTCAACGTTGGTGCAATGGAAAGGGCTATGCTCGGAGTTTCTCTTCGTGATAGAATCAGAAATGAGGATATCCGCAGAAGAACCAAAGTAACCGACATAACTCACAGTCACAGGATTGCATCGTTGAAGTGGCAATGGGCAGGCCATATAGCCCGGAGAACGGATGGCCGTTGGTGTAGTAAAGTCCTGGAGTGGCAACCACGCATAGGAAAGCGCAGCGTGAGACGGCCCCCGACTAGGTGGACAGATGACCCCGTAAGGGTCGCGGGGAATCAGTGGATGCGGTCTGCGCAGGATCGCACCCTGTGGCGAGCTATACGGGAGGCCAGCAGTGGACGTCCGTGGCTAATAGATAGATACATAGATTTCAACAATTTTTGGTATACGGGTAGCTGGGTATCTCCAGATGGTTATAGGATACTTTTTACCCGACTATGCTGACGAAAAAAAGAGGGGCTATGACTTTTTCTCCATTCAGTTACCTTCAACTGGTCCGTATAACTTATTTTCTTAAAAATATCTTTAACGTACAGTCATTTCATTTTTACAACTAAAGTCGAATCGACGAACAAATCGAAATTTGTCTGGAAGAGACCACTATTTAACGATAAGATCAACGTTTTCCTCTGCTTATTCGAATTTTACTGTCATGTCCTGTGTATCTGAGGTGTGCAATAAATTTGTATCGTATTGTATTGATCCAACAGCCCTCTTTCTGCCTTTCAGGTTAAAACGAAATTGAACACTTCGCGTAATTTATAAGTTTATTGACTGCCTGTTAACATAGATTATGTAATGAATAGAGAAGGGGAGCCACCCTTGCCTTGATAAGAGGCCCTTCTACCGAGGTACAGTCGGCCCATGGAAACGTTGAACGCACTTAGAACCATGTTTTTACCATTTTGAAGTTGACACCCACGGTCATTTTTAGGCGTTCTGGCAATAAAGAAATCCTTGTAGTTTCGTCATGTCCGTCCGTCCGTCCGTCCGTAAGTCACAGGCCTTTTACTCAAAAACTACAAGATGCATACCTATTGATGAAATTTAGACTATAGTTGTAGTAAAGTTGCTCCTTAGTCTAATAGTTAAATAACAATAAAACAACTAGGGGGGAACTCCATACATGTAACCGAAACTGGGAAAAAATAATCAGCAAATATCATTGTGTGGTACATAGTACGACCTACTTTCAACGTTAGTAAAAAAAAAAGGGAAAAATTTCGGAAACAATCGCTCCGAAAGTAGCATAAATTGTGGCCCCCCTCCACTCTATTTTCTATACCTTATGTCCAAGAAATAAAGAAAGAAAATGTTAATAATTACTTTCAACGAAAATTGTTATCAACGTGATCAGATAGACCATTTTTGAGTTATTGCCGAGAAAACTACGCTTATCATGTCAACAATTTCATTTATGTGAACAGCTTTTTTTTTAACAGTCATCAACTACTCATCGGGACGATGGTAAAGAGCCCAAACGCAGTAAGTAACTTAAGGTTTATATGATCACCTCCCGATTCCATCATCAGATCATCATAATATTGCATTGGCATCTGAATAGGGAAAATGCATGAATTCTTTTATTTTTCCTGTTCAAAATTCCTATATCAAGCGTATTTCTTGGCCGATTTTAATTTTAATTTCACTTTTTGAAATCGTTTTTACGGTATTTTTATATTTTGTTAAGAAAAGCGATAAAAAAAATATGCATGTACCCTATTACATGTATTTGACGACCGGTTTGGCTCAGTGGGAGTAACGTTGCCTGCGAAGCTGAGGTCCTGGGTTCAAATCCCGGTAAGGGCAAATATTTGTGTGATGAGCAATAAATATTTGTTCCTGAGTCTTGGATGTTTTCTATGTATATAAGTAATATATCTATTAAATATATCGTCGGCTAGTACCCATAACACAAGCCTTATTGAGCTTATCATGGGACTAGTTCGATTTGTGTAAAATTGTCCCGTAATATTTATTTATTTATTTATTTATTTATTATGTATGCCAAACTAGAAGGTGCATATTCGTTCGCGAAGGAGAAAATCATAACCCCACTTTTTTTCTTGAGCATAGTCGGATAAAATCCCCTTTACCCTGTACCAAAAATAATCGAAATCCATCAAGTCACTTTGGCGTGATGAAGCCTCAGCGGCACATATAAACATACAAAAAAAAACACAATTTATTTTTCGATTCAGTGACCTTTAACTAGGACGTATCAATTTTTTTTTTAATATATTGAATCCAAATATATCGTTACACACCTTTATGCCGTTAGTAATAAATATATGTTGCGATATATTTGTGTGTACAATCATTTCATTTTTACAACTTTTTTTAATAGTACATATAATATATTAACCATAATTGAAATTAGAAAATCGCAAAGAAAATACAAAATCCTACATTTCAAGTTGCAAAATCAAATCAAAATATAATTATGAAACAGTTGACAGTTGTGCCGAAATATTCAAAGGCCTACTAGATAATAAAAAAGGTTAGATGAAATTATATTAAAAAAGCGTTTAACTTGTCAGTTTTGTAATTGAACACATGCTATTTGTCATGAATCGTTACGGTTAAAGATATTTAAATAAATTCCCCTAAACGGATTCCCCTTAACTATTTTTACGGTATTTTGTCAGACTTTCTACACGTCTAGCTTGTGGGTCAAATGTACGCGGAGATCCCTCAATTCCATAAGGGTGCAGTACAATAATGGTTTCTGGATGTTGTTGGGGCTGCCCCGTTTTTGCAACGCATCAGGTATGTTTGCAGAGACTCGCGTTGATAGTTTTCAGGCAATAATGCGCACACGAGTTGCGTCCCTAATGCGTCGCGTGCGAGGCAGTACCAACACACTCGTGAATACCATTATTGACATGATAGCATGTCCTATAATGAGGAGATGGAATGCCATACATATGAACCCCAGAAATGCTATAGTTTTTTTTTTAACTAACGCCAAATTTAAGTTAATTACTATTAACATTGTTACTAACACATTATGGGTCTTAAATAAATAAATAAATAGAATAAATAAACACTCCCTAATTTTCCTTTTTTTCCGCTAGCAACTTCACGTGACCGTCCGCCTATCCACTTGGGCGGCAGCGCGCAGGCGCGGACCCAGTCTCACCCGGACAAGATGGCGCCGCGGAGTGGTTCACCCAATTGATTATTTTTCACAACTCTCGTCATCCAACAATATTCCGTACAAAAACCAACGCCGCGGCCACTGGAGTTATTTATAAATGTGCACAGTTTAAGTCCTGGTTTAATATAGCTGTTCTACATTTCTAACCTATCCTGAGTTTTAACTGTAAAAGAAATGCTCTAACAGTGCTTGTGAAGGATTCTTTAGCCGTCGGTGATTTTTGGTGAGTAATAGTATTTAGTTTTCAAAGTGGATGCTACCGGTTACATACGGTTAGGTATGACCTAATATCGGCTAATGAAGTTAAGTATGTTACTTCATACTTCATATTATTTCACAGTTTGTATTACATACGATTTCGCTGGTAGCCGCTGTCTATATACCTTTAAACTGGCTGGAAACCGATTAAATAAACTAACCGAATTAAAAAAATAAAATTAAACTACAATAAACCAAACGACGATCGTTTTCCAACGATTCCGAATACGAATTTCGAATAAAATTTGAATTATGGAACGGAATGATATTACGATGAAATAATCAGTGAAAAAATCATGTAATAGCCGAGTTTTCCCTGATTTTTTGGGAATGTAGTCCATCTTCTTTGCTCATGTGAGTCTGTCCCGCTTTAGGGACTTTCCTGAATGGGCGGTGGACATGCGCAATGAGGATCGGACCCTCTTAAATATTTTATAAAGCTTTTTGCAAGAATAGAGGCATTTATCAGCTCTTATAAGTACTTATCGGATACCTTTATAAGAGAGCTATATTATGCACGTAAGAAATTTATGTTTCATCCTTTATTTTCGTCACTGAGCGTAGGTTTTCTAAGTATAAATGATTGATTGAGTTCATTTGGCCAAATTATGTCAGAGGTTCAAGATCCATCAGTGACTTAAGCGTTTCTCTCGAGACTACACGTCTAGATGGAAGTAGAGTAGGGATAAAAGATTCCAAACATTTGTTAAACTATATCTATACTATTATAAAGTTGTAAAAATGAAATGTCTGTACATTGAATATATTTTCAAAAAAACTATTTTAACGCACTATTTGGAGGACACTGAATTGTATTTTTTTTGGATTTTTTGTATGTTTATTTGTTCTTCATCACGCCAAATCGGCTTAACGGATTTCAACTATTTTTGCTACACGGGTTGCTGAGTATCCACAGATATGGGGTTAAATAATAATAAAGCCTTTATTTAGACAAGTTTAAAAAAGGTTATTTTTCTTTTCTTTTTTTTATATTCCTGACTGTGTGCCTCTCTCGACAAGTCCTCCTCCAACTGTGCCCATTCCTCTCTGTACTGAGTCCCCCTTATCCAAGTGTTGCCGGCAACAGCTTTTACTTTATCAACCCATCTCCTGGACGGTCTGCCCCGGTTCCTTTTTCCATGTCGCGTGTACCAGTACATTATTGTTTTGGACCATTTTTCCCTTCCTCTAACTGTATGTCCTGCCCATTTCCACTTAATTTTTTTGATTGTTACTGAGATGTCCATGGTCTTGGTATATTTCTTTATTGTTCTTATTCTTACTCTATCTGATAAACTTTTCTCCAACATGCTCCTTTCCATGGCATTTTGACACACAGCAAGTTTCCTGTAGTGGGCTTTTGTGATCGACCAAGTTTGGCAATCATATGTGAGCACTGGCAGTATGCAGGTTTCGGACAGGTTTCGTTTGATGGTCATACTCATTTCTCTGTTTTTCATGATCTCCTTCAAACTCCAATATTGCTTCCATGCATTCCCTATGCGTCTGTCTAGTTCTTTTGAGGTTACGTCTGCAGGCGAGATTACTTGTCCTAGATAAATGTAGTCATTAACATATTCAATTGTGCTGTTATTAACGTGGATAGGCTCTTTCTTCCCATTTGTCATGGCTTTGGTTTTTTGTGTGTTCATGACTAATCCTGCTTTACGGCGTTCTTTATCTAGATCATTTAGCATTGTCTCAAGCCCTTCTTTTGTTGGCGATATTATTATCAAGTCGTCTGAAAATCTCAAATGTGATATGTACTCTTCGTTGATTGTGATTCCTTCTGGGAGAAAATGGCTATAGAATACTATACTGAAAAAAAAGAGGGGTTATGACTTTTTCTTTTCCGCGAACGCAGTTGTGGGCATCTTCTAGTCTAAAACTATAATGTTTATCTAATGAGTGTAATCTCTGTAGTCATATCCTTTGAAAACGACTGGGCGGATTATATTCATTTTCAGCACAGGGAAAGCTGCTATGTAAGGAATGGTGTGGGATACTTCTAATCGACTACTATAAAAAAATGCTGTGACGTTTCTTTCGCGAACGAAGTTGCGGGGTAAAATTCGTTTAGCCGAATAAATATCGCGAAAACCAGAAAAAAAGTTATTTTCCGAAAAAAAACAACTGTCACGATTGTCTCTTTTACAAAATACAATTTAAAAGTTTTGATTTAAAATTGAGGCAATTTTTACCAATTTAAGATATAATTGAGTTTTTAACAGTCTTTACTAAGGCTGTTTAAAGCAAACATCAAAATAAATATAAATCGTCTCTAAAACCATGTAGCTTCACAATGATTAAAATATTAACCTATGCCACTCTCGACTAAGATGAATGTAACGACACCTCATATGTTAAAATCCATCAAGACGTTTAGTTTGCGAAGCGTGCCAAAAAATAGACATACATACATACATATATATATATCCATCTATACCGTTTATCGTACATATTATATACATAGAATAACATAACACTCATTATCACATCAAAATAAAACTGGCCAAGACCATGTCCAAACATGCTCAGTGTAGGGTTCCGCAGCCGTTCATACAAGAAAATACGATTTGAAAAAAGGGCACTAGCAAAAGAGCGCATCTCCACGGCACATGTCCTTTTGCTGAGAAGCGCAGTTTTTCGGCAATTACTCAAAAACGGTATATTCGATCATATATTATGTTGAAAAAGTTTCTATGAATTTTTTTGGATATAAGGCTTAGAAAATAGAAGGGGGGGGGGGGACATTTTATGCTACTTTCAGAGCGATTATTTCCGAAAATGACAGCTGAATCAAAAAAATCTGGCAACTACAAAAGGTTTTTAAAACAACTGTCAAAATATGTGTCACACATTGTATTTTCTGAAGAAAAAATCAGTTTCGGTTTAATGTATGGAGTGCCCCCCCCCCCCCCTACAACTCACCCATACTCCAAATTTCATCTATATACATCTTGTAGTTTAAAAATGTGTCATCATAATGCCTGTGTCATATGGCGGACATGACGAAATTATAAGGGTTCCGTTCTTGCCATTACATTACGTACTCATGATTATATATATATAGGCCTTTGCGTCTATTGGTCTATTGTTGTTCGGGAGACATCGTTTTTGGTGGCTGACCAAACCGATACGAGAGCGACATGTTCTACCACAGGCCTGATAAGAGAAATTTGCGACAGATGGTACTGAGTCGGCTTGACGACGTCTTTGTCTCTTGTCAGCGAGTGCCGCGAACCAGGCCTCATCACGTAACTTGCGACCCTCCACAACGCGTTTGCGCCACTCCGACCGTTTCTCCGCAAGTTTTTCCCAGTTTTGGTGGTCAATATGAAAGGCAGTCATGTCCCTCTTTGCGCAATCTTTAAAACGAAGCAACGGCCTGCCAACGTTTTTTTTTTGCATCCGCTAGTTCCTACTCATGATTATGAGTAAGTTCGGCCTAGCCAGCCATCAGAGCCCACAATAGACGAAGTCCTTAATATTTGTGTACCGCCGTCATCGAAATCGATGAGGAGGACTATAATATACATATATATATTGAATAGAAAATACTTAACTCTGAGCTACTTTACACTAAATCATTTCTTGCCAAAAAACTTTGGCAACTGGGAGCCTTGTTGTGCAGTTTTATTTCTGTAACGTATATGATGTCAATGGATTAGACTCCAGTAAAATTATGTAACGAATTGTTTTGAGAAACATTATTCTTAGATAACATAAGATAAGATGATTCTTACAAAATAAATTGGGAAAATGTCACATGCGTTGTCATATAGACTTTCTAAGGGTAAAATGTAATGTTAGTAGATAAGTACGTCTATAGTATTACAGGCTTCGAAATTTTCACAGCACCCTAAGATGTAAGCGAGCTACGGAGTCGATATTACCATTAAAATTTAACTGCTATTCATACTCATTCATTTATTTAATTCTAAAATACCTTTATAAATATTGTGATTAAAATTGTTAAGCAATTTTTAAATAATATTTTATTTTTATTTTATTGGAATACAAACTTAACATAGCTACACATACCCTAATTACATTTCTGCGATGGGCCGATTATCAAACTGAATTCACCTAATTAAATAACATTTATTAAAAAAAAAAAACAACAGTTTTCTTCACCAAATCAAATCTAATGGAAATTCATGCTTTACCCAGAACTGTTGACACAGCGATGTGTGGAGTTATAATATAATCCCAACCAGTCAATTTATACACTTACGCTTCGTGAAAGTTCCTTGTCATCGATTATAAAATTATAATTCCGAATTCAATATATTAATGACTATGAGTAAGAGTTGATTTTTAATGGTTATGTCGACTCCATAGCTCGCTAACGTACGTACGTAACGTAAGACTACGTAGCTATGAAAACTTCAAAGCCTGAGGTATAAATTTGTAAAACTTATGTCTGTTTATTTGAGGGGCGAAAAATCAAACTTTAATATTTTTTTATGTTTGTACACATGTATATTATTATAAAGTTGTAAGAATGAAATGTCTGTATGTACCAGAGGCGTGGCGTCAGGAAGATTACAAGGGAAGCCGAAGCGTATTAATTTACTCATATTTAAAGATAAAGGTGGTTATAAGCCTTTTCTTGGGCAACCCGGTGGGAATCGGCTTATATGGACGCCACGCCACTGCATGGTATGTACATTGAATACAGTTTCAAAATAATAAGTGAAACTAAACAAAATAAAAAGCTTCTCGTTTATGGTGGGACGGAAACCTTCAAAAATCATAACCGTCTTTTTTGATCCAGCATAGTCATTTCTGTATGGACGATATTAAGAGCAAACTCGACTTCAAACTGCTAAACATGAAGCTTGGGCAACCCGAATTGTATTAGAATTGGATTAGGCGAGCTCATGTCCCTTACATTGGGCACCAGAATGAGGATATCCGTTATATTACCTAACACTACTTCATACAAAGTCAAAATTTTCTTTATTCAAGTAGGCCTAGCTAGAAGCACTTTTGAATCGTTAATTACAAAAGGATTTTAGCGCAATATATTGCTAAAAATTGGAACGCATAAAAAATACATAAGTAAATAATAAAATAAAAAAATAAATTATAAATAAAAAAAACCCAAAAAGAATCGTCAAAAAAATACAAAAGAATTTGTATTCGTCTACAATGTTTCTAGAATATAATCCCAAATGTCAATATGTAAAAAAATAATAACTCAAGTCGGTACAGCAATTTAGAAATCAAACCGCTCGACAGATTTTAACCATTTTTGGTACAGACGTAGCTGGATATCTGATGATGGAGGATATGCTGCGAATAAGCTGACGAAAAAAGAGGGTTTTGCCTTTTTTCTCCTCCGCGTAGAACCTTCTTGTCTCTTAAAAGTATGTTCGGTCACATGAAAATATCCGTGCATGGCGTGAAGAATTAATATTTCGAAATATACATGTAGATACCCTTGAAACGACATATATACTAATAAAGTTGTAAAAATAAAATGACTGTACATTGGAGATATAAAAAAAAAGGATTGTAACGGACTATTTGGAGGTCACTGTATGGAGAAAATATTTTTCTCCAACTTGCTCGGAAATGTTCCTATTAATGTAGTAAAAACACACCGCGAAGTCCATCGTTATATACGTTGATACAATAATCAATTTAAAAAAAGTGGCATTACTTCCCAGACAGGCCCAGGAAGTGTACATTATTGTGCAGGCTTTTATTTTTAATTTCATCCAAGACTGAAAATTCACCATACAGCCAATAGTAACGTACAAAAACCGAGATTTAAAAAAACTTTAATTGTTTTCTGCGTTTAGTGAATGCATGGTTAATGCCAATAGTAATAGAAAAAAAAAACAATAATTATTGTACAGTTTATTTAGTCTTAATGATCTTCTGGGACTGATAAATATTTTGTAGCACAGGTATGTTTTTTTAAATGTTGTGCGTTTAGGAATTGCCGATTCAAAAAATTAAAAAAAAAAAAAAAACTATTGCTATGGGTTTTTTTTTTATTATTTTCATTACTATATTTCATGTCGAACCAAATATACAATTCGGACCCAAAACTTTTAACTCTAATATCCTTAAAAAAAAAATTAAGGCGGTAACGTGAATTTCATTTTGTCAAAGATTGTCTGCCGTGCCGTGTTATTTTTACGAAAATAAGTTACATAAACATGTGTTAAATTTCCTCGCATATTTGGAGAAGAGCAGTATTCATGCCTCGGCAGGAATGTCATTTCGTGGATTCGTATCTATTGAAGGACGAGGCGTAGCCGAGTAAAACCGTACTCATCCACGAAATGACTTTTCCTGGCCTCTGCAGTAATATACTATTTATTTTTTGTATGTTCGTGTGTCGGTGTGACTTCATCACGCCAAATCGGCCAAACGGATTTTTGGTACACGGGTAGCTGGGTATCTCTGGATGGTTTTTATCCGATTACGCTTAAGAAAAACCGAAGTTGCGTAATAAAATAATGATCTTTATTCTGTCTGTGTAGGCCGCAAGGGCACTTTTACAAGTCCGACTCTACGCCGTTTTCCAAGAAGAGACCACTGTTGAGAAGAAAGCAGAAACAAACTCAACAGTCACTTTTTTTTAATAACTCTTATCTATTATTACAATATTTATTTAGCCTACCTCAAATATATGTTTTTAAGTATGCCTACCCTCAATTCGTAGCTCAAACAAGAAAACATATCAAAATATAATTGAATAAATCGCAAACTATGTTTATAAAACAACTTACGAACGTTTGATATGCCATCTTTTGGTATGAATCTTTTTAAGGAGCCCATTCGACCTCAAATGGTAAGTGACCGTTTGAGGCGGTAAGTGTGCCATGGGGTCATCGAACTCCTTAGCGGGACCTCGAAATAGTGCGCGTGAGTGTCACAGATTTCCGGTTAAGTCAATGAGGATATTTTAACCCTAGAGAAAAAAATGGAGTGTTAGGTATGAGCCTAAACGTGTGTATCCATACTAATATTACAAATGCGAAAGTGTGTCTGTCTGTCTGTCTGTTACCTCTTCACGCTTAAACCGCTGAGCCGATTTGGATGTCATATGGTATGGAGATAGTTTGAGTCCCGGGGAAGGACATAGGCCACTTTTATCCCGGAAAAATACCCTTATCCGCAATAAACGAATTTAAGGCGGACGAAGTCGCGGGGAGAAACTTGTGCTGTATATGGGACTAGTTCGATTTGGGTAAAATTGTCCCGTAAAATTTATTTATTTGTTTGTTTAATATTTATTTATTTACTAGAAGGCGCCCGCAACTTCGTTCACGGAGGAGTAAAAGTCATAACCCTTCGTTTTTTCTTCAGCATAGTCGGGTAAAAAGTATTCTATAACCATCTGAAGATACCCAGCTACCCGTGTACCAAAAATAGTTGAAATCCGTTTAGACGATTTAGCGTTATGAAGCCGCAACGACACAAACAAACACACAAAAAGTCCAAAAATATTTTTTGAAAATATCTTCAATGTACAGACATTTCATTTTTACAACTTTATAATAGTATAGATTATTTAGGTTGACGACACGTTTGGCTCAGTGGGTTGCACAACGGCCTACGAAGCTGGCGGTCTCGGGTTCGAATCCCGGCCAGGGCAAATGTTTGTGTGATGAGCACGACTGTTTGTTCCTGGGTCTTGGATGTTTTCTATGTATATAAGTAAATATATCTATTAAATATATCGTCGTCTAGTACCCATACCACAAGCCTTATTGAGCTTACCATGGGACTGGTTTGACTTGTGTAAAATTGTTCCGTAATATTTATTTAATGGCTTGCCATCTCCTTTAGTTAAATGCTCGAACACACGAACATAGATTTCTTCAATTAAATTTTATTTATATAGGTTTCAGCTATATTAGTTTAGAAAAGCCTGCGATATTGGCGATGTAAATGGTTAATCTAGTGACGCTGTGCAGTTACAGCTGGGTTTTATTGGCTTTAATAATCTGCACTGAAGGAAAGCAGGAAACATCATATTAAGATAATCGTAACAGAAACACAAGTCATCATATGGTATGATGAACCACAAGTATCATTGTGGTTCATCACGCCAAAACGTCTAAACGGATTTCAATATTTTTTGGGACACGGGTACCTGGGCACCCACAGATGGTTATAGGATATTTTTTTTCCGAATACGCTGAAGAAAAAAAGGCTAAATGTTTTTTTCTCCTCCGATGACGAAGTTGGGGGCACCTGCTATTGTTTTATAATTTATTTTTGATAAGTAAATTTCGGTACAAATTACATAATTCTGGGGCTCTGAATCGTTAAAGACCGCACCCAACAATGCCGAATAAAAAAATGACTTAACTCTGTATGACACTTGTAAAAACTTAGTACGTTTTTCTTCCAAGCGCCTGTTTATCATGTGTGATAATTCTATCATTTTTATCAGGTAAAAATCAGGTGACGAAAAGATATAATTGTGGTTAGATGCGTACTTGAACACCATTTAAATATCTATACTATAAAGTTGTAAAAATGAAATATCTGTACATTGAAGATATTTACAAGAAAATGATTGTTACGGATTATTTGGCGGTCACTGAAACTAAAAATATATTTTGTTTTCGTATGTTTGTATGTGTCATTGTGGCTTCA
This sequence comes from Hedya salicella, assembly GCA_905404275.2. Classification (NCBI taxonomy): domain Eukaryota; kingdom Metazoa; phylum Arthropoda; class Insecta; order Lepidoptera; family Tortricidae; genus Hedya; species Hedya salicella. The sequence continues at coordinate 5,350,344 of FR990099.1, forward strand.
TCACGCTAAATCGGCTGAACGGATTTTAACTATTTTTGGTACACGGGTAGCTGTGTATCTTCTTATCTGACTACGCTGAAGAAAACAAGAGGGGTAATGACTTTTTCTCCTCCGCGAACGAAGTTGCGGGCATCTTCTAGAACATCAATAATCATTAGAAAAGAACTTTGTAAAAATGTACCTACTGCCATTGTAAGATCAGTAAGGCATGAGATATGACTAGGAGTACCGAACGATGATACCTATACTATTATAAAGTTGTTAAAAATGTTTGTATACCGATTTACAAAAATATAAGTGAAACGGACTATTTGAATTGAAGGTCACTAATTGACAAAATATTTTTTCTACTCGTGTACTTCCTCTGTGAGTACCTAATAATTCCGCGAATCGTACTAAAAAGGCATACTTAAGGTAACTTATTTAAATTTGATTTAATCTAGTCGACCTACTTGAAAAAATATCGAATTTTAAGCGGCCATATTGATAACAATATGGCCGCTAATATAATATGTTAATAGATTAAAAAACAGAAAGGACGTTCATTTTGAGCCTACTTTTACATGCAGGGCCAGTTTGAGGGGTTCTGGTGGCCCTGGGCCAACGAATGAGTGGAGGTTCCTAGTAATTATCCAAATACATTGAACATTTTATTTCAGGAATTTAATTTGTAGGGGCCCCTCACTTGTGGAGGTCCAGGGCTCCAGCCCCGGTTGCCCTCCCCTAAATACGGCCCTGTTTACACGTAATAAAGATAATATAACTTATTTATACAACTCTTAACAAATAATCGGGGAACCGGCAAAAAAACCCCAATAAATCTAGAGAAATGTTGGTATCTTTTAAACGGATCCACTGATCTTCTTGAACATAGCGAAGGATATACATTATATTCTCGATGACGCCATCTTTCAAACACAAAAAAAAACAAATCAATATCGGTCTATCCGTTCAAGCGCTACGATGCCACAGACAGACACTCAAATATACAGGTCAAAATTATAATTCCCTTTCTTTTAGGGTTCCGTACCCAAAGGGTAAAACGGGACCCTATTATTGAGACTCCGCTATTTGTCTGTCTGTCTGTCCGTCTGTCATCAGGCTGTATCTCATGAACATTGACAGTTAGACAGGTGAAATTTTCACAGATGATGTATTTCCGTTGCCGCTGTAACAACAAATACTAAAAACAGTATATTTTTTGTCGGTCTGTCTATGTCAGTAACCAATATAAAATTATCGAACACCGAGTACATTTTGCTCAGGAGCTCTGCTAACACTGGATTTTCATAGATACGGCCGTTCGTAGCGGATTTTTTGTACGGAACCCTCGATGCGCGAGTCTGACTCGCACTTGGCCGGTTTCTAAATGACAATCCTACCTTTTTATTCTCCATGGTGTAAACCTTTATAACGTGCAGATAAATATCTTATGTCCCATATGTGTCTTAAATATTTATCCTCACCAATATTTTAAAAGCGAAAGTGTGTTTATCAATGTGATTTCCTTTCACCCCGTAAAGGGTCAACGGATTTAAGTAATTCTATTAATATATATAAACTAGTGGCTCTATGAGCTGTAGCACTTGCGAATCTTTCAAACCTCATATCTCCGTCATTTTGAAAAAATAACAAATACTGAATTGACCAAAAATTTGTATATAATTATCGAACCTGCTCACAAAATTTTACTAGAATCGGTTAAGAAATGCGACCTGTGGTCCTACCATGAGTTCGGCACGAGCGAGTATCGAGCGCTCGATGACGGTCTATCCCTTTCGCACTATTAGCGCGTGCGAGAGAGGTGCACTGACTCTCGATACGAGATACTCGCTAGCGCCGATCGTAAACGAAGCTCATGGTAGGCACACTGTAGAGGAGAACAGACGGACAGACAGACATACGAAAGAATTTTGCCCTAGCTGCAAAACTCGCTAACGCTCGGACAATAAATGGACAGTGCTCGAAGGATGAACAAAAACCCGGCCAAGTGCGAGTCGGACTCGCGCACCGAGGGTTCCGTACAAAATATACGCTACAAACGGTTGTATCTATGAACATTCAGTGTTATAGCAGAGCCTTACTCCTAAGCAAAATATACGCGGTGTTAGGTCATTTTATTTTGGTTACTGACATAGACCGAAATAAAATTATACTGTTTTTAGTATTTGTTGTTATAGCGACTGTTCAACTGTATACCTATCACGGTTCATGAGATACAGCCTGGTGACAGACAGACGGACAGCGGAGTCCCGTAGTAGGGTCCCGTTTTACCCTTTGGGCACGGAACCCTAAAAAGCAGGCCACGCGGGGAAACCTGTTTAAATCCTAATCTATACTATTATACTTAGAGTTCCAAAAATGAAATGTCTGTACGTAGATATTTTCAAACAAATAAGTGGTGGAATATTTGAAGAGCACGGAATTGAATTCTTTTCTTGTTTTTTTAATGTTTGTATGTGTCGTTGTGGCTTCATCATGCCACAACGGCTAAATGTATTTCAATTATTTTTGGTTGGGCATTCACAGATGGTTATAGGGCACTTTTTACTCAACTACACTGAGGAAAAAAGAGAGTTATGATTTTTTCTCCTCCGCTGACGCAGTTAATTTCTCGAAACTATTTATTTATTTATTTATAAACTTAATTGCACATTACAAGAAAGTACGAATGGCGGACTTAATGCCATAAAGGCATACTCTAACCAGTCAACCATCAGGCTAAACAGTATCAAACTTGTACAAAATAATAATTACAAGGGTGAGACATCCAAATTATGGGTGAGGATCATTTTTTTGCCAAATAGTTAAGGCATTTCATTTGCCGTAAAACACCAAACTATAGTCTAGGCACCCCAACTATGGTAGGTACGGAAAGAAAATAATATGTCAATAATCATTATTATAAATTATGACGATAAATACGTTAGAGTTATAATCAAATGACTTTGCCTACGATCTCATTTCTAATAAAATAACCTTAAATAGGTGAGTAAAATTAAATTTATTTAATTTGGACCATAGTTGGGTGATTTTACGTGCCTAATTTTAACCTATTCCGTTGCGACACGAAAAAAATTCATACAATTTACACGCCAACTTTCGTATCACAATGGAAACAATTTAAATTAGGCAAATGAAATGCTTTTTTAACTACTTGCCAATACTTTGGTCCTGACCCTTATATAGTATACAAACTATTGAAAACAATTGAAAGTACGAGTAATTACCGGCTCACGTCTCGAAACTCACTCTGTATACATTCCAAGTTAACTTTCTGCGTTGCGTATCTCTGTTCCACGGTCTCAGTGCAACCTCGCCCGCCGTACCTGACCGACGTTACGGTACACGGTACGAAAGTGTACCGATAACGGTGTACCGGTTTCGCTTTCGGATTGTTTGTGATAGTGTTGTGATTGTGTTTAGGTAAGCAGTTATTTTTTATGTTTTCCATCAGAGTAAAAGTGGGTGTAAAGCTGGGTTGAGGTCGCTTAAAATTTGTCGGTTAATACGAAAGCCGAAACGTCGGGAACTCAAATGAGATAAAATACGCAATTTAGGCCAAGATAGACAGTTTATCTGTGCCTGTATGGAGCCACGATCGTTCAGGGCTTTCGTGTAGGCATAGGAAGTTTCTCTGTGCCTATATGGAGCCATGGTCGTTCAGGGTAGGCACTGCCTTTGTGCCTATATGGACCGCACGCCAGACTAGAAGCTGTCCGCAACTTCGTTCGCGGAGGGGAAAAAGTCATAAGCCCACTTTTTCCTTCAGCGTAGTCGGGTGAAAAGTATCCTATAACCATCTGGATATTACCAGCTACCAGATCCGTTTAGCCGATTTGGCGTGATGAATTCACAGCGACACATACAAACAAACAAGAAAAAAAAAATATTGACCTAGACCTAGCCTGATAATCTTTTCTAAATATCTTCAGTATACAGACATTTCATTTTTACAACTTTATAAAAGTACCTATAGATGCGGAAAATCAATTATTGTTTCAATTTTCTCAATACGACAGTCTCTATTAAAGACTAGTAAGTGTAAAACGTGATGTTAGAACACAAATAGTCGTGTACGAATTAGTATTTAATGGGGATATTGTATAAAATAATTAATTGGTCTGAATTCTTCTCGAACCAACTTAGCCATCAGGGTGGAATGGAAAGGGTAGAACAGGGTGAGTCAGACTCGTGTTATATAGCTCCAGTTTCTATTCACCAGTTGGTCTGCATGGTTATTTGTCACTTATTGGTTTCGACGTGTTATGTCGCACGTTTTCGACCCACTTTCTGTTCCGGTCATCTTGATAGGCGTGACGTTTCCCGATGACTAACAAATCGTTACTACTCGTAATCGTAACAAAATTAAAAAAATTCCAATCATCGATTGAAATTTAATCGCGCTGTATAAATGGACTGAACACTTATAAAGTTCTGAATTTGGTGGTTTTTACAAGCTTTTATTTAACTTGCAATTAATGTTTGTTGGGGTGGAACCTTGCAAGTTAAATTTGTAGGTCAAAGTTTTCAGATAAAATATGGCATAGTTATTTAAGTTCAGTGACAATGCAATAGTATGATACCATCGAGCTGATCTAAGGGCAAGAGCAGGGAGGTGGTCATAGGAAATCTGTAATAAAATAATGCAATCTTACACAGTTTTGGGCTATTTAGAATTGTCTCAGTGAGTACTTGATGGATGTTCAAAGTAAACTACAGACTGCACTAAAAGCTTATCTCTAAAATTTCATTTTTGACATAAACTTACCTTTAATCTTATATATTTAAATTATTTTGGTTACGCTGGAGACAGGTTATGTTTTATCTATCTATACTATTATAAAGTTGTAAAAATGAAATGTCTGTACATTGAAGATTAAAAAAAGTGATACGGCCAATTTTAAGGTCACTGAATAGAAAAATATTATTATTTTTTATATGTTTGTATGTGTTGTTGTGGCTTGATCACGTTAAAACGGCTAAACGGATTCCAAATATTTTTGTACACTGTTACCTCGACAACATCTACAGATGGTTATAGGATACGTTTTACCTAAATGCGCTGAAAAAAAGATGGTTACGATTTTTTTTGACGACACGTTTGGCTCAGTGGGTTGCACAAGGGCCTAATAAGCTAGCGGTCCCGGGTTCGAATCCCGGCCAGGGCAAGTGTTTGTGTCATGAGCACGAATGTTTGTTCCTGGGTCTTGGATATTTACAAGTCTAGGACTAGTTAAGTATTATAATCTATCTATATATTTATGTATATCGTCGCCTAGTACCCATAGTACAAGCTTGCTTAGTTTGGGACTAGGTCGATTTGTGTAAGATTGTCCCTGATATTTATTTTATTTTTTCACCTGCACTGCGGGCACCGCCTTGTTGTATGACAATCTTATGACCAAAGGTCTCCATAGTGATCGCGTTCAAGGCTGATACCCTGATAACGATAACTTATCTATCAGTTATTTAGGTAAAAGAAATTATTGGACAGCCAAATCTATTAACAATCTACAAATGAAAAAAATAGCTTTATCAAATTGGCTGGTCCGGTTTTATTCGAACACTAGGTGCCTGCAACTTTGTTCGCGGAAGAGAGAAACGTCCTAAATCGCTTTTTTACTTCAGTGTAGTCGGGAAAAAGTATTATATAACCATCTAGGGATGCCCAGCTACCCGTGTACCAAAAATAGTTGAAATCCGTTTAGCCGATTTGGCAAGATGAAGCCACAACGGCACATACAAACATACAAAAAATCCAGAAAAAATATTTTTCGTTTTAGTGACCTCCAAATAGTCCCTTACAATCATTTTTTTTAATATCTTCAATAAAATATAATAAAATGCATTTATTTTAGACCAATTTTGTCCATATTTTGTTAGTAAAAGACACTTATACTTAAACTTAAATAACTATCTTAGGAACTAAACTAAACTAAAATGTACAGGCATTTCATTTTCACAACTTTATAATAGTATAGATGATTACGTTAGAAGCAGTATTCAACTTCGTCAGTGGAGGAGAAAAATATCATAACCCTCTTTTTTTTTGAGCGCAGTCGAGTAAAAAGTATCCTATAACCATCTGTATACCAAAAATAGTTGAAATCCGCTTTAGCGCGTAAAGCCACAACCAACATACAAACATGCAAAAAATATTTTTTTATTCAAATATCTTCAAATGGACCGTATCACTCCGCACGTCTTATTGTTTTTACGTCGACACTTCGATACCGCAATATAGAAGTGAGCTGGTTTAAAAAGTGTCACCTAGCCACCAATTGCGTAACTAAAATAACATAAAATTATCCCAAACACAGACATTACATTTTTTCAACTTTATAATACAATAGAATAGATAAATTGTTATAATTCAACATTATTCATGAGTCCATTAGTACGTCATACGAAAGAGAGGGAGTGGTTTGTATATGAGTAATGAAAGAGAAAGTGAGTGTTTGCACGTTGTCTGAATATACAAGCGTGGACTACCGGTTCCATCTGCCATGCCGAGTGTATGAGACATGCCTGCGCATGCGCACAGCTGAGGCAAAATTAGGCTAAATCCGGTACAGACAGAAATGTAATTTAATAAAAGGAATATTACGAACTAGAAGGTGCCCCGCAACTGGAGACAAAGTCATAGCCCCTCTTTTCTCTCCAGCCTAGTCGAATAAAAAATACTTTATAACCATCTATGGATACCCGTGTGCCAAAAAAATACTAAAATCCGTTTAGCCGTTTTGGCATGATGTAACCACGACACATACAAACATATATAAAATCCAAAAACAAAAGTAGGATTCAGTATTTTTTACCTTTAAAAAGGTTTTAAAGGTGAAAAACACTGAATCTGAAACACCTTTTTAAGCATATCTGCAATGTCAATTAATTTTTAACAATTTTATAGTCCAAAAATAGTTGAAATCTATTCAGCTTATCTGACGCGATAATGCTACAAAGGCACATACATAAAAAAACATTAAAATTATATTTAAAAAATAACTCAAAATAAATTTTATACATTTCGGAGCCTTTTCGAAAAAGAATATTGAAAAATCACGGGGTGGTTTAAAAATTGGTAATCCAACAATATTCTTAGTGCACAATATATATATACAGGGTGTCCCAAGAAGTAGTGATATACTGAAGCTGGGACGTAGAGGACCTAGAGGGCTATCTAAATCACCCCCATGTATGTTCCGCGATTTTTCGTATTTTCGGAGTTATTACTTTTTTTAAATTCTTCACCTATCGCCGAGTACGATGAGATTTTTATTTATGGTGACGTGAATTATTGCGGTAGATGCTTGATTATTTTTGTGTGCTAAGCCGATAGATAGACCAATTCAGTATGGTAACATTTACTATCGTTAGATCTTGGAATGGAATAAAAAAAATAATAAATGCCAAGAATGATAAAATTAACCAATATGTTCACAAATTCAAGGGGCTTTAAAAAGATAATATCACATACAAAAAATTACCGTTTGGCTTTTAAAAACTTGCTCTATCTATCAGGGTAGCTACCTCATTCATTTTATTATTCATAAAACTTCAATCAAAAAATTGAAATCTAAATGTGGCAAGTGCAAAATTAATTAACTTTCTAAATAAATTTTGTTCTAAATCACGCACTGGCTATCAATAGAAAAAGAACAAAAAACAAAAGACGGCTGACGCATGAGAAAATTTTCACGTTATTTGGTCATCGTTGGTACTTTTCAATAATTTAAAAATTGTGTTTTAATACTGCTAATTGTTCGTTTCTCTAATCATTTTGGCTATTCATATGGACTTTGACTTGCATTACTGAAACGTTTCCTGACTATCGCATGATCTTAAGAGTACATAATGCGTATTTGGAAGGTTTCATACCGGGTACCAGATGAGGCCGTATGACCACTATGCCGGATCCTGATGTAGTAGATGCAGTGGTTGAAGAAGTAGAAAGAGACCCGTCGACCAGTGTGAGAGTTATGGAACGTCGTACCGAACTTTCTAAATCTCAGGTACACCGACACTACAGAGCGTAGGTTTCACATTAGAAAAGTGCAACAGTTGAAACCGGAAGATTACAATCGGCGAATTGAATTCTGTCAGGAAATGCTGAAGAGACAAGCTGAAAACGAAAACTTTTTTAACCAAATCTTGTGGACGGATGAATCCCACTTTAGACGCAATGGGATTTTTAATATGCACAATTCTCACTCATGGGCAATTGAAAATCCAAATTTAAAAAGGGAATCGACATTCCAAGAACACTTTAGTGTTAACCTTTGGTCTGGCATACTTAACGGTCAGCTAATCGAGCCCTTTCAGCTGCCAGACCGCTTGGGCGGCAATCACTTTTTAAATTTTCTACGCGTCGATCTGCCCCTGCTGTTAGAAAATGTGGACTTGGAGACACGCAGAAGCATAGTACTGCAGTGTGATGGTGCACCATGCCATTTTGCCTTGGACGTAAGAAACTATTTCAATCAAAGATACCCTGAAAGATGGATTGGTCGTTGCGGCCGGGGTGACGCCTGCCTTATAGCCTAGCCTCCATGGTCCCCCGACCTAAACCCCATTGATTTTTTTGTATGTGGATACTACAAAAACCTCGTCTACTCAAGAGAATGCCGCAATTTGGACGAGTTAACCCGGAAATTGAGAGTAGCAGAAGAAACCATTAAAAATAATAGAAGTGCATTGAGACGTTTAAAAGATAACTTTTTTCGGCGATGTCGCACTTGCATTGAGCAACAGGGGGGCCATTTTGAAAATTTCTTGTAAATAAACACCTTGTAATTGGTTTTACTTTGTTTGTATTAATCATCGTGTAAATTAAAATTTTGCACTTACCACATTTAGATTTAAATTTTTTGATTGAAGCTTTATGAATAATAAAATGAAATTTTCAGGGTAGCTACCTTATAGATAGAGCAAGTTTTTAAAAGCCAAACGGTAATTTTTTTTATGTGATTTTATCTTTTTAAAGCCCCTTGAAGTTGTGAACATATTGGGTAATTTTATCATTCTTGGCATTTAATTTTTTTTTTATTCCATTTAAAGATCTAACTATAGTAAATGTTACCATACTGAATTGGCCTATCTATCAGCTTAGCACACAAAAAAAATCAAGCATCTACCGCAATAATTCACGTCACCATAAATAAAAATCTCATCGTACTCGGCGATACGTGAAAAATTAAAAAAAAGTCATAACTCCGAAAATACGAAAAATCGCGGAACATACATGGGGGTGATTTAGATAGCCTCTCTCTAGGTCCTCTACCTCCCAGCTTCAATATATCACTACTTCTTGGGACACCCTGTATATATTTAAATGAAATTTGATCTCTTATTCATATCTTCATTTCAACCTGAAAAAAGTTTGAATGATAGTAAAATCGATTTTTATTGATATTTACAAATTTCACACACCAGTCAACTGATCCGATTGTGCATATACTGCTGAATAGGAATTTGACACGCGCACTAAGGTCCGATGACAATGGTCATCCGTTGAAAAGTGTCAACTGCCGACGTTTTCTCAGACTAGCATGCGTGAGAGTCTTAGACCAATCAACGGAGCAACACGGCAACTTCGCTTATTTTTTTTGTTTTGCTTCATTATTTTGGATTCATATATTTTTCTGTGTAATAATGATTGTAGTTATGAATCCAATTGAATATTACTATTGTGTATAGACACTATATATATATATAGATATATATATTTATATATATTTTTTTTAAATTTAATCTTTTAATTATATAATTTAACCTAAAATCCATGCAATTTGCTAACTTTAGTATGTTTTTTAATCAATTTGGTTTGTTATATAAGTAATTTAATTTTAATCTATCTAGTTTGTATTTTCCGCGCTTTTTTGTTTTGATGAATCTTAGTATTAATACATAAGTTATTATAATAAGATATTGCAACGCCCTGACAGGGCCCATGTAAAGTACTCAAATAATATGTAACATCTTACTGTAACCATGGTGCAATGAATAAATCAAATGAAATAATTAAGGGAGCATCAAAAACTGCCCTAACCTACAAAAATACTACCTCGGCGACTAAATTAACAATTCAGCCATCAGCCACTGCTCTCTGGGCGACCAGTCGCAGAGTTAATATATTTGTTGATCGGTTTATTATTTTGTGATATTTTAATGAAAAGGGGCGTCAATTAATTACGTGAGGCGTTTCTGGCGATTTTCCGACCCTCCCTCCCCTATGGTGAGATTTCGTGAGATTTAGCTCAATCTCACGTGAGATTTTTCAAAAGTCTTTACAGTGTAAATGCGTTGGATTTATTGTAAAGAAACATAGTTTGCCTGCCTAGTATTTTTATTAAAAACTTCGCAAAGCTAAACGGGCATCATGCTCATGTTTACCACTTGCAAGTTGATCAAAGGATGGCAACGTATGGGCGATGCCTCCGGTGTTGCACATATCCATGAGCGACGATGACCACTTTCCATCAGGTGGCTCGTTCGGCGTTTGCCACTTATTACATAAAAAGCCACGATAAATATTATTGTGTAAGTTTTAGGCATATTTTAGTGACGAAACATGTTTTACTTACATATTTTACCCATTTTTTTGCATTTGTACACTGTTTAATTGTAAAAATAATATAAATAATAATTAAAAAATTACGTGATATTCACCGGGACCCTAAAGTAAGATTAGATGAGATTCTTGACCCCCCCCCCTAAAATGGGCTCACGTTATTTATAGACGCCCCCAAACTCAAAGGTATGTTCAATACATTTTTAGCATTTACATTACGTTTTATGCAACTATTCACCGCGTGCGCCTTTACTTTCTTATAAAATTATTTTTTATACAAATATAAATTATTATTCTCTACTGTTTGTTACATGAATGAGCCTTATATGGCAAAAATAAAAAATCATGAATATTCTCTATTCCGGGCAGGTGACCGGTATTCTTTTCATCCAAAATATCCGAAATAACGATTCGTGTCTTGGGTGCAATTACGAGATTTTCCTATGTTTTATTAAAATTATATAACTAGAATCGGGTGTTTTGTGATTAACTTCTCTTCTCCGAAACACAGTTTTAAAATATTCTAGAAATAGTGTCGTTTTTAGAAGATTTAAACAATATCTGATTCCGGGCCCTGTTGACACTCGTATCATTGTATGTTATCGATTAAATTTGCGGAATTCCATATCAGATTATTAATTTACATCAGAAAGAAGGACAACATGACGCTACACATTAGCAGCTTTCCACTGTTACGTGCATAGCTTGTTGACGGTCCCTCTGATGCAAATTACCAATTGGAATTGAATAACATTTATCATTTAGCAATATCAAATCTTATACCATTTAACCACTGTAGATATACGGATAAATTCCCCTCTGCCAAAGTAATCGCGAAATCGCGGGTCAGTTAAAACGGTAAATAGGCTATTTGACAATTATTTGTGGTATGTTATAGAACAACGATTTAATAATAGATATATTTGTGGAAAAACTACCCCAATATCATATCTCTCCGAGGTACAACAAAGGTAAAGTCACATTTTTGGATTTTCCCAAAAAACGCTTCATACTATAGCCTACTAGTATGTGACGTCACATGCTTTTATCTTGTATGGGGAAATCAAGAACTTTGTTCTGCAGCTATGTTAAAACTTGCGTTTATAGGAACGGTTTATAATAAAAATTACCTTTATATTTTACAGGTTTTCGATGGTATTGTTAGCTATTATTATTAATGTTTTCATACTTTAAAAATGGACTTTCCCACGCAACTTTAAAGACGGCTCAGGCCTGAAATATCCGTTTTCCTAAAATGTATTTTTCGCAAAATGTCTGCTTTTCAGAATGTCAGCACGTTTTTTGCATAATGTCAGCTTCTCAAAATTTCAGCTATTTAAAATTGCCTGTCTCCAAGAATGACAGTTTTTGTATAATGTGCGCTTTTCAGAAAGTGCTTATTCTCAAAATGTCTGCAACCTCAAAATATCCGCCTTCTTATACCGTTGGCATTCCAGAAAAGTCTTATTCCCAAAATGTCTCCAATCACGGTCTTCAAATTTCATCTAAATCGGTTTAGCCGTGAAAGAGTAACAGACGGACAGACTGAGTTAATTTCGCATTTATTAGCATTGATTTTAGTACAAAACTAAACTACGAAAATCCCTTCGTTCGGGTACGAAACCGGTTGAGAACGTACCTAAGGTAAGCAAGCAATTAAGCCTTTTACATTTAGAACATTGATTTGAGAATAAAGCAAACAATATGGAAAAACAAACATAATAAGACACACTACGACAGCCTATTTAAAAAAGCGAACATTATGGTAATGCTGATATTAGGCACATACTGAAATTATAGAATTGTAAACATTATGAATAGAAGACCTTCTAAGACTGCACACTAGGGTGGAGCGAAACAGTCTAAAAATTTTTATTTTTTTATTTTTCAATCTCCTGTATCGTCAATCAATGTTCCTATATGAAAGCTTTATTCGTACAAAAAATAAAAAATCTACGACTTTATTTAGGGTTTGCGCACTAAGAAGATAGTTTACAAAAAATGACCTTACTAATTTTAGCTTGTGGGTGTACCCAAAAGTAATTTCGTCACTGTTTATCATTAACGTACTACTCATACTTTGTTAACTGTCTTATTTTATGTAGGTATAATCGTATCCTTCATAGCAGAACATCATTAATTAGTGCTAAAAACAGTTATATATCAAACGGTTTTCCGCGTAATATCTACTCACCAAGAAGCGAAATTTATTTACATTAAAACATGCCTAAAACACGGAAAAAATTCAATGTCCTGTATTTGGTGACCCCTTAAACCTAAGTGACAAGAGAAACAGCTAAATCGACCTTTACAACGGTTTGTGTGCTTGTTACACGCAAATGAATTGTCACTTCGCCATTTGTTCTCCAGTCTCGACGGTACGAGTACTACAGCAGGCCCTAATAGTTTTTCTGGTAAAACAGGAAAAAATGCTTGACAGGTGTCTTGACTTGAATGTAGAAACGGTTGAACCCATCCCCGTAGAATTACCGGATTTGGACACCGATTTGCTAAGCACCGATCAAAAATATTTGTATCAGATGTGCTCCGCAATTTCTGCTGGTACAGTCTCATCGAACCTGGCTAACAAAAGGAAAATGGCACATTCGCGATGGTTGTCTTTCGCTAACAGGGTTCTTCGTTTATATATTGGAACAGCTAAACCAACAAAAATCTTAAAGGAGATTTAAGTTTAGACACTTTCATGAAAGTTACGCACCAATAACGTGGTTTGACATAAGGATAAAGTCGTCTTGCAAAGATGGTCGGATACTTGTTTTAGCATGGTGAAAAGATGTTTGTATTTCCGAGATGACATAAAAATATTATCTTAAAAACTATTCAAAGAAATGCCTTTTTTGTACACCCAGAAAATATGTTGCTTGCAATGCTAAAAGATGATGAGACGCAAGTACGTGAACTAGCCGTTCAGAAAGTTTTAAAGGCAAGAAGAGAATTCAAAGGAAAGACAGCTCGCGAATTCAGAGTGCCAAATCTCAACCCTGATGCATCACGTTATTATCATCTAATAGATTGGACGATAGACAATGAAATACAGCGACACCGAAATTTCAAACGTGTCTTCTGGGGGGGTAAATTACTTAAAGTTGAAATGTATCCTTACCATACTCAGGCGGTGAAAAGGTGCAAAAAACTCGTAACAGAAGCTTCATTATCTGTTTGTGGACCGGATGCTAGAGACGGTTTCATTCGTACGAGGATAAAAACAAGACAAGAAATACCAGTTTTCGACAAGAAATCTCAATATTTTCGTCAAAAAGACGGGCCTGAAACTCCTGGTTTAAAACATTTAAATTAACATTGTTTTGGTTTTTTTAAGTACTTTTCATAGTTCTATATTACTTAGGGTTATTTAAATAGTAATACTGTAATAAAATAGTAATATACAATAGTAAATAAAGTTCTGATTGCAAGCCGAAAAATTGACTTTATTCTAAAATTCGAACCTAGTTTTATACACACATTTTCAGTCCTACAGAAGATCAATTGACAATACAGGAAAGTTAAGATTAATTAAAAAATATATTCGCTCCACCCTACTGCACACATTTTAAATTGAAGACATTTCGATAAAGCTGATAAAATGGAAATGCATATATTATGAGTACGTAGACTTTTTAAGAATTGTACATTTTAGGAAAACAGATATTTCACGCCTGAGCCTTAAAGACTCATAAAACAAGCTACATGTAAGGTTTTGAAAACAAAATATTAACGTAGTTTTTCACTTTGCTTGTTTTATCAGGATATAATAAAGTTTTTACAAATTTTCGCTACTGTAAAATGTCCTATTGTCAATGTGTTGGTGTATTTTTGTTTGTAGGCGAGTTCTTTTATTCGTGTGCGTTTGTAGAAATAGGTATAAGTGTTTTCGTATAGTTTGCTGAACGTGTTTATCTCGCGATCTTAAGGTTGGCACATTATTATTATAATACTTCCATCACCACCACTTAGATGGTTGGCAGCAGTGCCGTAACCAGCCTTTTACGCGCCCTGTGCAGGCTTCTATAAATGCGTCCGTGAAAAACATTCTGTTTGTGGTCCTGGTAATTTCTGCGCCCCTTCAGGTTCTGCGCCCTGTGCCTGGGCACCGCTGGCACCGCCCTATTTACGGTACTGGTTGGAAGTCGATAACTGTGCGTTTTGCTAGAAATTTCCTGCCGCACGACTGAACTGTGGAATAAATTGTCGCCGGCAGTATTTCCGGACCGATGCGACCTTCGAACCTTCAAGAAAGTACTCCCACCTGAAATGCCGGCAACGCACTTGTGACTCCTCTGGCGTTGCAGGTGTCTATGGGCGACGACGGTGATCGCTTACCATCAGGCGATCCGTGTGCTCGTTTGCCCCTATATCATAAAAAAGCAGCCAAGTGCGAGTTGGACTCGCCCATGAAGTGTAATATTCACTAAATCAATTTTTTTTTCAGAAACCTCAATGTGTTTTTAGAAGAACTGTCGAAATATATGCCACACATAGATATTTGCTGATTTTTTTTTTCAGTTTCGGTTACATGTATGGAGTGCCCCCTCTAGAAATATATATATATTTTATTTAATTCTCAAACTAAGTAGCGGTTTACACACGACACCTATGCTCCAAATTTCATCAATGTACATACTTTTTGAGTAAAATGCCTGTGACATACGGACGGACAGACAGACAGACAGACATGACGAATCTTTAAGGGTTCTGTTTTTGCCATTTTAGCTACGGAACCCTAAAAAGCTGCTTGAAAATATACACAAGTGAACACAACTTACTGTCACAACTCATCACGCTATTTGGCGAACTACCGAAGGATTCAGAATTCATAAATCGCTTCACATTCTGATCGAATAGCTTATCGATTTCATATCCGTGTATTGACGTGACGATGACGAAGAATTTCTCTATCGTTATCAAAGTCTGAGAACTTTGCGACCATGAATCATGCTGAAATGCCAATAAAATCCTTATAATAAAACGAAGATTCATTACAATGGCAAGAATGAGATTAGGTATGACTACTTTTGAATTCCAAATTCGACTATTGGTCATTGAAATCACGCTTGACGAATGTGACAGAATTACTTAGATAAATACTTGTTGCCTAGGCTTAACATACTGACGAAATTCGCCCTAAAATTATGTGCCTATAGTGGCTGGAAAAAATATTTTTGTTGCCTGTATGTAAATACTATTTATATGATACAGTTGTAAAAATTAAATGTCTGTAAATCTAGACTGTTATAAAGTTGTAAAAAAGCGGCCGTGTGCGAGTCGGACTCGCCCATGACGGGTTCCGCAGCCGTTTATACAAAAAATGCACTACAGATGAAAGAAATACGATAAATTATGAAAAAAAAAAACTACCAAAAAAGCGTATCTCCTCGGCACTTACGTCCTTTTGCTGAGGACCGCACTTTTTTGGCAATAACTTAAAAACGGCATGTCCGATAATGTTGAAAACAATTTTCGTTGGAAGTATTTATTAAGTTTTATATTTGTAATTTGTTTTCATATATTTTGAACATGCCAGTATTTAATATATTTTTTCATATATTTTGAACATGAGGAGGAAGACACAATTTATGTTACTTTCGGAGCGAATATTTCGGAAGATATTCACTAAATATTTTTTTTTACATTGATATTTGCTCATTGAAATAAAACAATTTAACGGATTATATCGCGTATATTATCTCATTTTAGTTCCCGACGTTTCGGAAGCTTTCCAGCTTTCCATGGTCACGGGTGGACTGTCGAGTTTTATTTCAATGAGTAATAATCGCGGAAACAGAAGAAAATATTATTGATATTTGCTGTTTTTTTTTTTTTTCAATTTCAGTTACCTGTATCGAGTGCCCTAAATGGAAATATATATATTTTTTATTTTACTATTAAACTAAGTAGCGGTTTACACACGACACCTATGCTCCAAATTTCATCAATGTACATCTTATAGTTTTTTAGTAAAATGCCTGTGACATATGGACGGACAGACAGACAAACATGACGAATCTATAAGGGTTCCGTTTTTGCCATTTTGTCTACGGAACCCTAAAAATGAACTGTTACATAGGAGATATTTAAAAAAAAAAGTTATACGGACAATTTGACGGTCACTGAATTGAAAAATTATATGTATTTTTTTATGTGTCGTGGCTTCATCACGCCAAAACGGCTGAACGGATGTCAACTTGTTTTGGTGCACGGGTAGCTGGTCATCCCCACATACTTGTAAAGTTGCTTACCTTCTAGTTGAAAATATTTTCAAATGAATAAGTGAAGCGGACTGCGGGTGATTTGAAGATCACTTTTTGTACGTTTGTATGTGTCGTTGTGGCTTCATCACGCCAAAAAGGCTGAACGGAATTCAACTATTTTTGGTACCAACACGGGTAGCTTGATACCCATAGGGATTGCAATCCGGTCCGGCGGATCCGGTAATCCGACCGGATCCGGTACGTTTTGGCGGCTACCGGATGACTGGATCCGGTAGACCCGAACAGACTAAAGAGCGCACACAACAGACATACAATGCGGACTACCCAACCCAAGAAAGCTGATGTCAAGAATCAATATGATCTAGATCTAGTTAAGCTTTAAAGAACGATGTCTTTCTTCATTATTCTTTGAGATTAATTGTGTTTAATGGTTAATTATGTTTGTTTGGCCAAATTAGAAAAACAGTTTTTTTTTCAATTAACGTTATTACAATTATAACATGTCTCTTACCTAGTATTTAAAGTGCAATGCGATGTGATATGTGATTATTGATTAGATTTCTTTATGTATGTTTAATATTGCGGGTGTGAAGGGAGTATAGTATTTTATTATTGCTGATGAATTCTTTGTTTTTCGTTTTTTTTTTGATTCTTTGATTTTGCTGATGAATTGAATGATTTCTTATACTATTAATAAAGTTGATTAAATATTACATAGTAGAGAAGAAAAGTGGGGTCAAAGTTAAACGAACGATCATGAATCATGATCCAATAGACCAAACGAGTGGTAAATTCTTAGATTTGGCAATTAAAACTATAAAAAGTCCCTTTTTATTAAAGTATTTGTTTTATTTTTTATAAAAAATATTTAATTTTGTTATATTTACTATGAGACAAGGTTACCATGTCTTCATGTGTGGCTGTAAATAGTTTGATATTGTTATTATTAAGTTAAGGCTAAATATTATTGAAGCAGATGCTTAAATTTTTCATATTACTGTGAAATTAGTGGCTAGTGATACTCATTTTTGACCCTTAATAAGGGTGATTTTTAGCGCTAAACCATTGTTACATTAGTTAATTTGCAAAAACTGCTCCGCGTGTCTACTTTACGGCCAATAAACTGGACCAAAAGCATAACTTTGGATAGACGCAACAGTATAACTTCAATTCGGATGGAGAATTGGACCGGATTGCAATCCCTAGATACCCACATACACATACAAAAGAGAGGGTTATGACATTTCAGCATATTTAGAGTGTGTAATTTATTCTAATATAGCGTTATGGCAGAAAAAATACCCAAATAATGTAGCTAACGGAAAATAACCATTATAAACAAAAATGCAGGATAGGTATAGCAATTAATAATGACGTAATATGTTTATTCATCACCAGCAACTGTTCATGGCAAATTCGAAGAATACAGTTGGAAGCAGAGTTCGGAACCGGTGTTAATAAATATTCTAATTTACACACTATATGTGGAATGTTTTAAAACTGTGAATAAGAACTCCGCAGATCATACTAAAAAGGCATACTTTTTAGATTAGACCATCACTCTATACACTACGGTTTATATTACAATGTAACTGAACTATAATACCTATATTATACTACTCCGCACAGAACTATAATGAATTAAAAAATAGAACGCAGTGTTTTTGCAATTATTTTTTTAGCTGCTTCATTTACATTTATGAGTCTAGCTATGTTTATTTATTTATTATTTATGCTTATGGGTTAATCCTAGAAAAAGTATTGTATACAATAGTTATACATATAATTAATTAGCTTTTTAAGTTTCGTACTTAAATTAGGCCACTCACCAAGCTTCGTGGCCTAAACGCGGTACTCGACTGAAAAAGCATACATTATATAAAGATTGCATAAAATACTATTAAGAGACGACATATATCTTTGGAAACACCTGATTCAATTTCTAGAATTTTAATAAAATATACGAAAATCTTGTAATTGAACGAAAAGAACGAAAAACCGGCCATGAGAATGTCGGACCATGCGCAGTGTAGGGCTCCGCAGCCGTTTACCAAAAAAATGCACTACAGATGAAAAAAATACGATATGAAAAAGTGCACTAGCAAAAGAACGTATCTCCACGGCACTTAAGTCCTTTTGCTAAGCAGCGCAGTTTTTCGGCAACAATGATCGAGCACCGCGTACATTTTGCTTTGGAGGGGGGACTCGGCTAACACTGGATTTTCATAGATAAGGCCATTTGTAGCGTATATTTTGTCCGGAGCCCTCGGTGCGTGGGTCCGACTCGCACTTGGCCGGTTTTTCTTTTTCTTTATGTGTAGGAGGCAAACCAGCAGACGGATCGCCTGATGGCAAGTAATCACCGTCGCCCATAGACACATGCAACACCAGACGAGTCACAAGTGCGTTGCCGGCCTTTCAGGTCGGAGCATGCTCTTTTCTTGAAGGTTTAAAGGTCGCATCGGTCCGGAAATACTGCCGGCGGCAATGTATTTCACAGTTCAGTCGTGCGAGACAGGAAACATCTAGCAAAACGCACACTTGCACAGTCTTCGGCGTAGTCGGGTAAAAAGTATCCTATAACCATCTTTGGATACCCAGCCAACCGTGTACCAAACATAGGTGAAATCTGTTCAGCCGTTTTGACCTGATGAAGCCACAACTACTCATACGAACATACAAAAATAAAAAAAATGCCTATTTATTGACTTTTAAATAGTTTCACTGTTTTTTTTTAAAGCACGTAAGTCTATCAACAAAAAATACAATTTACTTAAGACATGCTTAAGCCTTTTTGAAAATATCTTAAATGTAAGTACTGGTATGTAGATATTAAATTAGTACTTTATAATTTATAACATACTAGAGGGCACCTACTAGTATTATGTTATAAAGTACTAAAAATTTACAACGACACATAAAAACATACAAAAAAATAATATATATTTATAATAGTTTCATTATTTTGTTTGAAAATATCTTCAATGTACAGATATTTCATTATTAGTAGGTACTAACATATTAACTACTTACCTAACCATTAATTGCTATATGTATTTTCCGTTCATAATGGTTATTTCCCTACATCACTTGATTAACTTATCTGTAATAAGCTAATAAATTATATTCGAATAAATGACACACAAAAATACGCTCAAAAGTTATAATCTTTTTGCTTCGGTACAGTCGGATAAAAAGTATTCTACAACTATGTGGATACCAAGCTACCCGTGGACCAAAAATAGTTTAAATCCGTTAAAACATTTTGTCATGATGAAGCCACAAACGACAAACAAATATACAAAAAAATAAATATTTTTCGATTTAGTGACCTTCAAAAATAGTCCGTTTCACAGGGTTCAATACCCAAAGGGTAAAACGGGACCCTATTGCTAAGACTCCGCTGTCTGTCTGTCTGTCTGTCTGTCCGTCTGTCAATTCTGTCCTCAGACTGTATCTCTTCTAGACATTTGAAATTTTCACAAATGATATATTTCTGTTGCCGCTATAACAACAAATACCTTAAAAAGAATAAAATGAATATTGAAGTGGGACTTCCATACAACGAACCTGAATTTTGCCGTTTTTGGTGGTCACCAGGCTCTATCTGTCTGTCTGTCTGTCTGTCACCAGGCTGTATCTCTTGAACCGTGATAGCTAGACAATTGACATTTTTATAGATGACGTATTTCTGATGGTGCCATAACAACAAATAATAAAAACAGTATCATTTTATTGAAATAAAATAATTTAAGGGATTATATCGCGTATATTATATCATTTTAGTTCCGACGATTATTAAAATAAAATAATTACGCCCTTCTGGCACATGTGTAACTGTCTTTATAGCTTAGGCCCATCTGGCATGTATGTAAACATTTATTTGTTTTTTTTTTTCAAAAATGGGTAGTTTGCACAAATTGTAACTGACAGAGGAAAATACATCTTTTCTCAGTCCACCCGTGACCATTATTTATTTCTCGTATGGCTTAAGTTCAACCATGGAGAGCTGGAAAGCTTCCGAAACGTCGGGAACTAAAATGAGATAATATACGCGATATAATCCGTTAAATTGTTTTATTTCAATGAGTAATAATCGCGGATACAGAAGAAGATATTAGTATAATTTTATGTCTGTCTATGTCAGTAATCAATATAAAATGATCGAACACCGCGTACATTTTGCGTAGTAGTAGGGCTCTGCTAACACTGGATTTTCATAGATACGGCCGTTTGTAGCGTATATTTTGCACACAACCCTCGGTGCGCGAGTCCAACTCGCACTTGGTCGGTTTTCTTTATCTCCATTGTATAGACATTTCATTTTTACAACTTTATAATATTATAGATAAGATAAGATATCGTAACATCGAAAGTAACTGAAATAGGATTATTTAGAAGCGATAGACATATAGCTTTCTTTAAACAAAGTGTCCTGTTAGAAATTCGTTTCGAGTGAGTCACAGCCTACGAGCCACAGTGCCTGCACTAATGGTGGTCAACACAGCTTATAAAATACAGCGCGTGCATTACAATTTATTCCATTAAGATTTTTTTTGTGAAAAGAATTCAAAAGTTATCGGATATCGTGAATTTCCGTTATTTGAGGTCGAATTTTTATAATCTCTTTATAATCTTTGACACTTTGATAACTCGTCTAAATTATCTCATTTGAGTTCCCGCCGTTTGGAAGCACGATGACCCTGCCGCGCGCACACTTCTTACTGCTCCCGCTGTCTTTCTCCCCGTCGCCCGCAGAACATGGGAGTGCCACGAAAGAACTTGTCGAGCTATATCTATACTAATATTATAAATGCGAAAGTGTGTTTGTCTATCTGTCTGTCTGTTTGTCTGTTACCTCTTCACGCTTAAACCGCTAAACCGATTTGGATGAAATTTGGTATGGAGATAGGTTAAGTCCCATGGAAGGGCATAGGCTACTTTATATCCCGGAAAAATACCCTTATCCACGATAAACGAATTTAAGGCGGACGAAGTCTCGGGCAGAAGCTAGTTTATTATAATATGAGATATACTGGTTTCTTTGACGCAATGTTGTATGATGTTACTGTACTGTCAATATTGCGCTGTGCGCGGTACCGGTCCGCTTACTTTCACCCATTTCGTCGCTTTCCATACAAATGGGCCAAGGTTGACCTTTCATACACAAACTAAACGTAACATGATTGTGTGCGCTGCATATGAAGTTAGTACATTTACATATATACTATTATAAAGTTGAAATAAAACAATTTAACGGATTATATCGCGTATATTATCTCATTTTAGTTCCCGACGTTTCGGAAGCTTTCCAGCTTCCCATGGTCACGGGAGGACCATTGTATGTGTCGTTGTGGCTTCATCACGCCAAATCGGCTGAACAGATTTCAACTATTTTTCGTACACATGTAGCTGGGTATCTCCAGACGGTTATAGGATACTTTTTACTCGACTACGCTGAAAAAAAAGAGAGGTTTTGAGTTTTTCTCGTCTGCAAACAAAGTTGCGGGAACCTAAAGTTAAAGTTGTAAAAATGAAATGTCTGCACATTGAAGACGTCTTCAAAAAAAACATTATACACGGACTATTTGAAGGTCACTAATCAATTTTTTTGTGGCTTCCACACGCCTAAACGGCTTAACCAATTTCGACTATTTTTGTTATACGTGTAGCTGGGGATTCGCAGATGGTTAAAGGATACTTTTTACCCGACTACGCTGGAGTAAAAAAGAGGCTTATGACTTTTTCTCTTCCACGGAAACGAAGTCAAGCGGAAAGAGTTGAATTTAAACTAAAACATCTGTTTATTACCCAACCGCAAAGAAGACTTGAGAACTAAATTATATACGGTATTTTACAATAATATTGTAACGGAAATCCCATCTAGATGATTACACCTAGCATTTTCCTTCCGCTTTGCCAATGTTACTGAGAGTAGTCTTAACCGCCAACAAAATAAGTTTCCGTCAAAATTTTCATTTTTGTGACAAGCTTTCCGACTGTAGTTTTCATTGAAAATCTATCAACTACTCACCGGAACGATTCTAAAGAGTCCACGTCGGTAGGATTACGTTATTCTATTACAGAGTTCCTATGATCGCCTTCCGGTTCCATCATCAGATCAGCCCGATGGTGTCATAATATTGTATTTTCACCTAGCTTACATAAGTATACAACATTCTATAGGTAGAAAACTCAAGTAAAGCCCCTCTTGTATGTAGTAGTGAACAACATTGATATGGAACTTATGTCATTTTTCTAATATGGAACGGATACGCTACTATAGCTCAATCGGAAACCGGGAAGTGGGACAAATTTAACTTGCAAGATTGATTTACATGTTTACTTACCTGTCTACAAAATAAGAAACTGACTGACTGACATATCAACGCACAGCCCAAACCTCTGGTTCTAGAGATTCCTGGCACGTAGGTTCCTTATAAGGTCTAGGGATGCACTAAGAAAGGATTTTTCAAAATTCATCCGAGGGAGGGCCTTTGCCTAACAGTGAAAAAAAAGGGAGTGAAATGGAGGTCCAAAGTTTGTATGGCGAAACAAGACTAGTTAGACTTAGTTGGTTAAAAATTACGCTTAGTACGCGGGCGAAGCCGCAGGCAAAAGCTAATTAGTTACAAAGAGAGGGATGTTATAAAGTCCACATACGTACCTGCGTGTCTGTATGTGGCTGTGTAGCTCTTAACAGAGTGAACTGATTTTTAGTCTGTTGCGTTTGTTTTGTACATAAATTTATTTATATGGTCTTTATACAATGCGAGGTTCCAATCTTAAACCATTAGTACCATTACCTACTTTTTATGGCTCGTTAACCGTTATGCTGTGAACATCTGTTATTGGCTTTATGTATTAGCTTTATGCATTGTGTTTTTTTCTGTAATGCTGTTGATGTTCCAAATAAATAAAATAAAATATTTTTTTTTTTCTAAGTATTTACAGTCACCAGCTTCAAAAAAGTAGAGTCAGATATTTATGCGCTCTTTGTTGTGGCAAATATTAATTAGTTGCATGTCACCACTCTTATTTTAACTATAAATAAAGTTCAAACCGAAATCACGAGCACTTGAGTAGATATTAGGGTGGGTCGATTTAGTATGAAATTTTTTTTTTTGTGTATATTGTACGTGGGGGGTCTTAAAATTTGCCATTTGATTTATGCTATTAGATAATGTTAAAAAAACCTCGTTTTGTTATATGATAGAGCCCTCTACAGCTATACAAAGTTTTAAGATTTTGAATTTTTCAGTGTAATTTTGTTATATCATTATATCATCTTTATTTATTGCTAAATCATTAAAAACTCATTTATATATAAAAAATACTACAATAATTAATAAATATGTCATTTTTGTTATAATTTAGATGTAAAATATTGAAATTTTCACATTAGAAAACTTGCATTTTCACGACATTAGCTGTTGTATTGTGCCTTATTATCAAAAGATGGCATTACAGATCTGGACACTAATTTGGTCCGAATAGTTCCACCTTATGCATTGTTTAATCCACCGTGATCTATGCCTCCATCATACAACTTTTATGCAATGTTCTACATACAGCCTGCATATGTCAGGGAAATTTTGAAAAAAATCATCTGATGCCGTGACGTTGTCTATCATCTTGAGCAAATCCTTTTCAGACAGTCGCTCGTTAACGGCGGAGGTGTAAATTTACATTCAGCCCAGATTATCATGTCAGATTATAGCTTGCATTGAAATATTCCTGAGATAAATTAAACACTATGACAAAACCCCTGCTTGGCTGACGTCTTGCTTGTACTCGTACAATTTTTCTAGGAGCAAGTTCTCTCACAGATTTTCTCTCATCCGATATCATAGCTATCAATATGCTTTCATGGTGAGCAAAATAGCATTCGTTTGGATTACAGGATCAATAATAGATCTTACATTTTCATCAAATGATCTAGATAGACGCATTAAATTAAATACACGCCGTGCGCCATAAATACAGGACCATTTTCGCTTTATTTCAAACCAGACCGGAGCGTCACTTTAACAATGTAGATCTGCTAGAATTTTCAAAGGATTAGACGGTTTCTGACACCCAATATAGTATCGTATTATACGATTTGCTGTAGTAAACCAACGAGAATGAGCCATTTTCCCAGGTTATCTATTTGCAAGTTCTGCGCTAAGTCCCCGCCGTCACGGCACAACACATCTCATACAAAAGCTTTTGGTGCGTGCTTAAAGAGTTTATAACATTTTCGTCTATTCTCTATATCCTATTTTCATATGTTTTATCGTTTGTTGATCTAGGAGACATTTTGGGTCAGTGACTGGTAGGTAATTTATTTTGTTTAGCACAGTTACAACAATAGTCATTAGTGAGAACAATACTGCAGCAAACTGCAATGTCAACAAGTTGCGTAGAACCGTTTTTAAAGCTTGCTAATTTTTCCCTATAGTTGTCGCTCATATTACATTTAGGATGCAGTGTTATCTTTAGGTATTCACCATAATTCTCTTTTAACACCTCTTTAATTTTCTTTGGACATTGGTACAGTAAGAATAGACCCAGAAGCCCAGATCTTCTCAATGTCGCAGCTCACACTAGCGAACACTTCGGTCATTGACGGTTGCTTTCCGGAATTAAGATCTTGCAAACGGCGTCTTACTTTAAGTATATACCTAAAAGTGTCTGATATTGTAGGCATCAGTCTCACTTAAGACAAAGATGGTCCAAACAAAGGTCAAGTCACTTCACTTCGTATTTTGACGGTAGATTGTTGACCACTCATTTCTAAGATCAGAATTGAATGAATTTCCACAGTTTTTTAAGTTTACTAAATATTTAATATGTTTCTTACTTATTCTTATGATTGATTCGTTAAAAATTGGCAATTAAATTGCCTTTATAATAAAACAAACTGGTTTATTATAAATGCAAGAACTACTTCAAGACTTGATGAACAAATTGGCGGGTAGAGCGAAAATTGGGTTGTCGTTGTGACGCGAGTAAGTAAGTCTACTTTTGTCTATGATATAAAGAAGTCAGTTAAAAAATAAGTTATTATACGTTTCGATACTTGCAAACAATGAATAGACCATTTTTTTACAAAACAAGCTTTTAAACTCGTGTTAGATACAAAAATAAAAAAAATGAAAAAAACGTATTTTGGAAATGTTCAAGCCATGGTAGAGGGCTAAAAGTTATTTCGTTTTTATTTAAATTATGTTTCTGATGTTCAACATACCAAAACGAAACTTTTTGAAGGTACCCAGCATTGAAAATATATATTTTTTTTCAATCGACCCACCCTAGGGATATGGGTCAGAGACAGAAACTTATTAATGACGGTCTCATCTGGCCAAAATGGCTGAATGGTTCTGAATATTTTTTACCCACCTACGCTTAAGTGGAAAAGATGGTTATGACTTTTCTTTTCCTCCTCCGCGAACGAAGTTGAGGACGCCTTCCAGTTACATTGTTAATGTAATCAGGTTTCCATATAAATATTTTATCTAATCGCATCTAAATAATGGAGTGACTACCCAAACATTAATGATATGATAAAAGTAAATTTAACACACTTTTCGTGTTCGGTTAGTCAACTATGGCACTTTAAATCTTTAGATTACAACTAGAAGGTCTTTTTCGACAGCGTAGTCGGGTAAAAAGTATCCCATTACCATCTGTGACTACCCAGCTACACGTGCACACTACACGTGAAACCACAACGACACAAACACAAAAAAAAATAAAAAATATTTTTTTTGGATGCAGTGACTTCCAAATAGTCCGTTTCAATATACATTTTTAATGTCTTCAGCTTACAGACATTAAATTTTCTCTTTTTTTCAACAGCGTATTTGGGGAAAAGTATAGTAAGTCTTTAACCATCTGGATATACCTAGCTACCCGTGTACCACAAATAGTTGAAATCTGCTTAGCCAATTTGGCGTGATGAAGCCGCAACAACACATACAAACATACAAAAAATTCAAAAAATATATTTTCGATTCAGTGACCTCCAAATAGTCCGTAACAATCATTTTTTTGAAAAAATCTTCAATGTACTGACATTTTCTTTTTACAAATTTATAATAGTATATATATATAGATCATAAAATAATGAGTAGATCCACACGGATTCGTGTCTGTGTCTGTGACAGTGACAGTGCGTGGCAACCACTGATAGGAGGCCTCAATAATGAGGCCGGCGGTTACTTTCATCCGCGCCCCGTTATCGCGGAGTGCACCGCGCCTGGTATTACGTTATATAGCGACCATGTGTATCCATAGTAGCCGTTGTTGTGACGGCTAAGCCATGAAGTTGTTAATGCGATTTAGACTCACGCGAGTTGCGCCTAGCAACTCTATATAAATATGCTCTTGGTCTTCATAAACACTTAGACATTACTAAAGATTACCTTAAGTTTATTCTGATTTACTTTTTTTCAACCATAAGCGTTTATTCGCATTGAAATAAGACTAAACAAACAGACAGATAGACAAATATCTGCTACATGCTTCGTCAAGAAAATTCTACGCCGTCCAATTCTTCCTCACTTTCATGCCCAGTCCAAAGGTCCCCATGATGATAACAGCATTGGCCCGTGGACTCGCAATGGAGATGGTTCATATTAATAGAAAAATGCACTTTAGATGAAAAATACGATATGAAAAAGTGCACTAGCAAAAGAGCGTATCTCCACGGCACTTACGTGCTTTTACTGACAAGCGCAGTTTTTTGGTAATTAATAAAAAACGGTATATTCGATCATGTTGAAAACAATTTTCGTTGATATTATTTATTAAGCTTTTTCTTTGTAATTTTTTTCATATTTCTTGGACGAACAGTTTTGAAAATAGAGGGGAACGGACGGATACAATTATGCTACTTTCGAAGCAATTATTTCCGAAAATATTCACTACATCATTTTTTTTTAAGAACATCAAAATCTTTAAAAAAAGTGTCAAAATAAATGCCACACGTTGATACATATTTACTTACTGTTTTTTTTTCATTTTTGGTTATTTGTATGGAATGTCTCCCCCTAGAAATATTTTTTTTTTGTTATTTAACGATCATACTAAGTAGCGGCTTATACAAAACACCTATACACCAAATTTTATGAACATACAATTGGTAGTTTTTGAGTAAAATGCCTGTGACATACGGACGGACGTGACGAAACTGTAAGGGTTTCGTTTATGCCATTTTGGCCGGAGCGTGCCATGCAAGGTTTACATGTTTACTTACCTGTCTACAAAATAAGAAACTGACTGACTGACATATCAACGCACAGCCCAAACCTCTGGTTCTAGAGATTCCTGGCACGTAGGTTCCTTATAAGGTCTAGGGATGCACTAAGAAAGGATTTTTCAAAATTCATCCGAGGGAGGGCCTTTGCCTAACAGTGAAAAAAAAGGGAGTGAAATGGAGGTCCAAAGTTTGTATGGCGAAACAAGACTAGTTAGACTTAGTTGGTTAAAAATTACGCTTAGTACGCCGGCGAAGCCGCAGGCAAAAGCTAGTTAGTTACAAAGAGAGGGATGTTATAAAGTCCACATACGTACCTGCGTGTCTGTATGTGGCTGTGTAGCTCTTAACAGAGTGAACTGATTTTTAGTCTGTTGCGTTTGTTTTGTACATAAATTTATATATATGGTCTTTATACAATGCGAGGTTCCAATCTTAAACCATTAGTACCATTACCTACTTTTTATGGCTCGTTAACCGTTATGCTGTGAACATCTGTTATTGGCTTTATGTATTAGCTTTATGCATTGTGTTTTTTTCTGTAATGCTGTTGATGTTCCAAATAAATAAAATAAAATATTTTTTTTTTTCTAAGTATTTACAGTCACCAGCTTCAAAAAAGTAGAGTCAGATATTTATGCGCTCTTTGTTGTGGCAAATATTAATTAGTTGCATGTCACCACTCTTATTTTAACTATAAATAAAGTTCAAACCGAAATCACGAGCACTTGAGTAGATATTAGGGTGGGTCGATTTAGTATGAAATTTTTTTTTTTGTGTATATTGTACGTGGGGGGTCTTAAAATTTGCCATTTGATTTATGCTATTAGATAATGTTAAAAAAACCTCGTTTTGTTATATGATAGAGCCCTCTACAGCTATACAAAGTTTTAAGATTTTGAATTTTTCAGTGTAATTTTGTTATATCATTATATCATCTTTATTTATTGCTAAATCATTAAAAACTCATTTATATATAAAAAATACTACAATAATTAATAAATATGTCATTTTTGTTATAATTTAGATGTAAAATATTGAAATTTTCACATTAGAAAACTTGCATTTTCACGACATTAGCTGTTGTATTGTGCCTTATTATCAAAAGATGGCATTACAGATCTGGACACTAATTTGGTCCGAATAGTTCCACCTTATGCATTGTTTAATCCACCGTGATCTATGCCTCCATCATACAACTTTTATGCAATGTTCTACATACAGCCTGCATATGTCAGGGAAATTTTGAAAAAAATCATCTGATGCCGTGACGTTGTCTATCATCTTGAGCAAATCCTTTTCAGACAGTCGCTCGTTAACGGCGGAGGTGTAAATTTACATTCAGCCCAGATTATCATGTCAGATTATAGCTTGCATTGAAATATTCCTGAGATAAATTAAACACTATGACAAAACCCCTGCTTGGCTGACGTCTTGCTTGTACTCGTACAATTTTTCTAGGAGCAAGTTCTCTCACAGATTTTCTCTCATCCGATATCATAGCTATCAATATGCTTTCATGGTGAGCAAAATAGCATTCGTTTGGATTACAGGATCAATAATAGATCTTACATTTTCATCAAATGATCTAGATAGACGCATTAAATTAAATACACGCCGTGCGCCATAAATACAGGACCATTTTCGCTTTATTTCAAACCAGACCGGAGCGTCACTTTAACAATGTAGATCTGCTAGAATTTTCAAAGGATTAGACGGTTTCTGACACCCAATATAGTATCGTATTATACGATTTGCTGTAGTAAACCAACGAGAATGAGCCATTTTCCCAGGTTATCTATTTGCAAGTTCTGTGCTAAGTCCCCGCCGTCACGGCACAACACATCTCATACAAAAGCTTTTGGTGCGTGCTTAAAGAGTTTATAACATTTTCGTCTATTCTCTATATCCTATTTTCATATGTTTTATCGTTTGTTGATCTAGGAGACATTTTGGGTCAGTGACTGGTAGGTAATTTATTTTGTTTAGCACAGTTACAACAATAGTCATTAGTGAGAACAATACTGCAGCAAACTGCAATGTCAACAAGTTGCGTAGAACCGTTTTTAAAGCTTGCTAATTTTTCCCTATAGTTGTCGCTCATATTACATTTAGGATGCAGTGTTATCTTTAGGTATTCACCATAATTCTCTTTTAACACCTCTTTAATTTTCTTTGGACATTGGTACAGTAAGAATAGACCCAGAAGCCCAGATCTTCTCAATGTCGCAGCTCACACTAGCGAACACTTCGGTCATTGACGGTTGCTTTCCGGAATTAAGATCTTGCAAACGGCGTCTTACTTTAAGTATATACCTAAAAGTGTCTGATATTGTAGGCATCAGTCTCACTTAAGACAAAGATGGTCCAAACAAAGGTCAAGTCACTTCACTTCGTATTTTGACGGTAGATTGTTGACCACTCATTTCTAAGATCAGAATTGAATGAATTTCCACAGTTTTTTAAGTTTACTAAATATTTAATATGTTTCTTACTTATTCTTATGATTGATTCGTTAAAAATTGGCAATTAAATTGCCTTTATAATAAAACAAACTGGTTTATTATAAATGCAAGAACTACTTCAAGACTTGATGAACAAATTGGCGGGTAGAGCGAAAATTGGGTTGTCGTTGTGACGCGAGTAAGTAAGTCTACTTTTGTCTATGATATAAAGAAGTCAGTTAAAAAATAAGTTATTATACGTTTCGATACTTGCAAACAATGAATAGACCATTTTTTTTACAAAACAAGCTTTTAAACTCGTGTTAGATACAAAAATAAAAAAAATGAAAAAAACGTATTTTGGAAATGTTCAAGCCATGGTAGAGGGCTAAAAGTTATTTCGTTTTTATTTAAATTATGTTTCTGATGTTCAACATACCAAAACGAAACTTTTTGAAGGTACCCAGCATTGAAAATATATATTTTTTTTCAATCGACCCACCCTAGGGATATGGGTCAGAGACAGAAACTTATTAATGACGGTCTCATCTGGCCAAAATGGCTGAATGGTTCTGAATATTTTTTACCCACCTACGCTTAAGTGGAAAAGATGGTTATGACTTTTCTTTTCCTCCTCCGCGAACGAAGTTGAGGACGCCTTCCAGTTACATTGTTAATGTAATCAGGTTTCCATATAAATATTTTATCTAATCGCATCTAAATAATGGAGTGACTACCCAAACATTAATGATATGATAAAAGTAAATTTAACACACTTTTCGTGTTCGGTTAGTCAACTATGGCACTTTAAATCTTTAGATTACAACTAGAAGGTCTTTTTCGACAGCGTAGTCGGGTAAAAAGTATCCCATTACCATCTGTGACTACCCAGCTACACGTGCACACTACACGTGAAACCACAACGACACAAACACAAAAAAAATTAAAAAATATTTTTTTTGGATGCAGTGACTTCCAAATAGTCCGTTTCAATATACATTTTTAATGTCTTCAGCTTACAGACATTAAATTTTCTCTTTTTTTCAACAGCGTATTTGGGGAAAAGTATAGTAAGTCTTTAACCATCTGGATATACCTAGCTACCCGTGTACCACAAATAGTTGAAATCTGCTTAGCCAATTTGGCGTGATGAAGCCGCAACAACACATACAAACATACAAAAAATTCAAAAAATATATTTTCGATTCAGTGACCTCCAAATAGTCCGTAACAATCATTTTTTTGAAAAAATCTTCAATGTACTGACATTTTCTTTTTACAAATTTATAATAGTATATATATATAGATCATAAAATAATGAGTAGATCCACACGGATTCATGTCTGTGTCTGTGACAGTGACAGTGCGTGGCAACCACTGATAGGAGGCCTCAATAATGAGGCCGGCGGTTACTTTCATCCGCGCCCCGTTATCGCGGAGTGCACCGCGCCTGGTATTACGTTATATAGCGACCATGTGTAGTAATAGTAGCCGTTGTTGTGACGGCTAAGCCATGAAGTTGTTAATGCGATTTAGACTCACGCGAGTTGCGCCTAGCAACTCTATATAAATATGCTCTTGGTCTTCATAAACACTTAGACATTACTAAAGATTACCTTAAGTTTATTCTGATTTACTTTTTTTTCAACCATAAGCGTTTATTCGCATTGAAATAAGACTAAACAAACAGACAGATAGACAAATATCTGCTACATGCTTCGTCAAGAAAATTCTACGCCGTCCAATTCTTCCTCACTTTCATGCCCAGTCCAAAGGTCCCCATGATGATAACAGCATTGGCCCGTGGACTCGCAATGGAGATGGTTCATATTAATAGAAAAATGCACTTTAGATGAAAAATACGATATGAAAAAGTGCACTAGCAAAAGAGCGTATCTCCACGGCACTTACGTGCTTTTACTGACAAGCGCAGTTTTTTGGTAATTAATAAAAAACGGTATATTCGATCATGTTGAAAACAATTTTCGTTGATATTATTTATTAAGCTTTTTCTTTGTAATTTTTTTCATATTTCTTGGACGAACAGTTTTGAAAATAGAGGGGAACGGACGGATACAATTATGCTACTTTCGAAGCAATTATTTCCGAAAATATTCACTACATCATTTTTTTTTAAGAACATCAAAATCTTTAAAAAAAGTGTCAAAATAAATGCCACACGTTGATACATATTTACTTACTGTTTTTTTTTAATTTTTGGTTATTTGTATGGAATGTCTCCCCCTAGAAATATTTTTTTTTTGTTATTTAACGATCATACTAAGTAGCGGCTTATACAAAACACCTATACACCAAATTTTATGAACATACAATTGGTAGTTTTTGAGTAAAATGCCTGTGACATACGGACGGACGTGACGAAACTGTAAGGGTTTCGTTTATGCCATTTTGGCCGGAGCGTGCCATGCAAGGTACTGGTTTAAATTTAGTCAGAGTGTAAAGTCTTCTTAATTATTTAGATCTTTGTATTCAAGGAAATATATAAATGACGCCAATAAACCCTACATCACTCTTGTACTTCGGCGGCCTCGCTCGCGCTCGGTCTTCAAAACAATACTTTTCTATCTATTCTGACTACCTAGCCTCAATATACAACAATAGTTATTAATTCTCGTACCATGTAGAACCCTGTCGCGATACCAAGCCAACGTTGCTCGAACTCGAATCATATGACTCGTTACTGCGATTAGGTTCTACGGTGGTTCTTACTGTTTACATTTCTATGTAGCACTAGAAAGTGCCCGCGACTTCGTCAGCGGATGAGATAAAAATCAACGTAGTCGAGGAAATGGTATCCAATAACAATCTGCGGATGTCCAGCTACACGTGTAACGAAAAAGTTGAAATCCGTTTAGCTTTAGCTTTACAATTTTTTTCGTGACTTTCCCATAGTCTGCGCGCGGCGGAGCACGATGGCCCAGATGGATGAAAAGTGCAACAGTGAGGGGAAAAACATTTTTCCCCTCACTAGCTGATGTTCATTCTTATTATCCTGATGATGATTATAATGTGTACTTATATTTTTTATGAGCTGTTTTTTTGCATGTTGCACTTCCCTCGATAGTGAAGTGAAAAGTATTGTGTTACACACGGGTGCAAAGTTGTATTTTACACTCGCTACGCTCAGGGTTATATTTTAGAACCACTCGCTACGCTCGTGGTTCAACTATACAGTCCTTTCGCTTGCTCTTGTTTCAATTCCACACTCGAGGATAAAATACAACTTTACACTCGTGTATAACAAATAAATATCCATTTTGTGGCCTACAAAGAGTCCGTTACAATCATTATTTTGAAAATATCTTCAATAATATTTTCATCTGTTTCCGAGATTATTACTCATTTACACGGGTCAACCCCTGACCATGGCAAGCTGAAAAGTTTCCGAAACGTCGGGAATTCAAATGAGACGATATAATCCGTTAAATTGTTTTATTTAAACGAATATCTTCAAGGTACAGACATTTTATTTTTGCAACTTTATAATATTATAGATGTCGTATGTACTACCTTGAGTATACAGCCATGCGGTGTGATTATTGTTCAGTTGTGTACAAGTCACGATGGCGTTAGACATAACACGCTTATTATACTAGCAGATGCCCGCCACGCAACAATATTCGCGGTGGAGGAAATAGTTATGTGCGTTGGGGTAAAACCCTACCGAAAATGCTCTACGGCGTTGAATTAATCCCCGGCAAGCTCAGTTCTCCATACAACGTAGTAACGATCTCATTTTAAAATGACAAGCTAGTTTGCTCTAAAACTTTGTACTTAGAATAAGTTAAGGTATATCCAGGCCTGTAATAAGTTTATGTAGCTTCAGATACCATAGTAAAAAATACAGCGAATTTAAGAGTCCGCAGCAAGCTCGGCCGAATTTCACCTTCCCATACAAACGGAGTTTCGTTCTCATTTTAAAACTACGTGTTGGATTGTAACAAAACTTTGCATACACAATGAAATGAGGTATATCTAGGCCGAAAATTAGTTTATATGGCTCTAGTTTATAAATGAAATACAGTAAAAATAAGTTTTGTATGAAAAACTTAAATTGGCTGTATTTTTTTTTACTATGGTATCTGAAGCTACATAAACTAATTACAGGCCTGCATATACCTTAACTTATTCTAAGTACAAAGTTTCAGAGCAAAATAGCCAGTCGTTTTAAAATGAGAGCGTAACTACATTTGTATGGAGAACTGAGCTTGCTGCGGACGCTCGGAAGTTTTACATACAAAACTTGTTTTTGCTGTATTTCGTTGGTTTTATAAACTGGAGCCATATGAACTAATTACAGACCTAGATATACCTCATGTCATTGTATATTCAAACTTTCGTTACAATCCAACGCGTAGTTTTAATGTATTTGTATGGGAAGGCGAAATTCGGCTGAGCTTGCCGGGGAATTTGGGTAAATTTATCTGTTTTTAAAGTGATATAAAATTATTTCACTTGGTGCAAAACTCTCGTAAAAAATATATGTGAAACAGAATTTTATTTTTTAGCAAATATCAATATGTTGCACATATTTCGACAGCTCTTTTAAAAAAGTTTTAAAGTTTTTATAATACATTTTTGATTTAGTGAATATTTTCGGAAATAATCGCTTCGAAATTAGCATAAATTAAGTCCCCCCACCACCCTTATATATTATGCCCAAAAATGTGAGAAATAAATTATAAATGAAATAAAATGATGTCATTCCGTATGTCATAGGCATTTTACTCAAAAACTACAAGACTTATTCTGATAGGTAAATAACAAAAATAAATATTTCTAGGTGTTAGCGACGGCTTTAGTTTTTACATATATGTTTGTATTTCGTCTAAAATAAAGTGGTGTAATAATTGCGGACGATTGTAAAATAGGCAAACTAGCAATAAGTTACAAATATTGTTGAAATTTTATGTTTAACTTGTAAAACGGTGGAGTATGCGCGTCCAACGAGAGACGAGTACGCTCGCAGCGCACGCGCATGCTCCGCCTACCTGAGCGGAGCGCATCAAGCACGAAGTGTCAACGGTGGGGATAAATATAAGCGCCGCGCCCAACTGCATTCAGTATCCTCCTGCGCCCCAGCTTCGTCGCCTGTGCCTGGCACCCTATTTATTAAGTTAAATAGACATACGGAAGCCGAAGTTCGGAATTTTATTTCGCTCTTCAACGGACCCGTTCCCGCCACTACGCCCTGCGACTATTTGTCGAAGCGAAGCCAATTGCGTCTGGAGGACCCATTCCCAGACTGCCGCTCGCCTAGACTGGTCCTTCGCCTGCCATCACCAGCCAGCCCACGACAACTGGCCCGCTTGGACGCGCCACGCGCCTTGTCCGAGCCTACACCGCCCGTTGTCGCCGACACTAGGGGTGCACTTCTTACATGTAAAAGAAGCTGTTTTTTTTTAGTAAACATCAATGTGTGTGGCACATATTTCGATAGCTCTTTTAAAAGCAATAATAATTATATATTGCGGCCCCCCTTTTATCTTTAAAACCGTATGTCCAAAGTTTTAAAAAATCAGCTCGTTGTGGGCCTAATTATTTATTTTAAAGTATACGAGTACAGATAATTATTGATCACTTGAATAATTTCAACTCTTTAATTATGCTGCTGGTTTCCTAATCAGTTTGATGTCAACTGTATCATAGTTTTCTTTCTTGTTTTGTATATATTTATGTAAATATATAAATATACAGATGTAGTGCATAATAATTTAGCATTTCACCATTTTATACTTATAGATAGAGTATGAATTTACTAGGTATATAAAGTAAAATACACTTAAAAGTTATGAAAATCTATTTACAATTTGCGTCATTTAAAATATTTTTTAATGATAAATTATCAGGAATCGAATAGAAGGCATGGTTTTGGAAAAAAGTCTTGACTGTGTTTTTAAATAGATTAAAAGGTAAATCCGTGATATGTGTGGGCACTTTACGAAATAGTTTTATTTTTATAAAAAATCCCTGTTTATGGCAATTTTTAGGTTTGGAAAAGATCGCTCTATAGCGATAAGGCCGCCTTAATAAAGAATTGTTGCCTTGCATGGTATTGTTAACCTTGAGAAAAAGATAATCAAAAAGGTCGACTCACCATCATCGTGAACCTGAACTCGTACGGAACAGTTAATGAAAGTGTAATCCTTGCCAAACGGTTGCAAATCATGTTTACCGAACTTGTTGAAACCCAGCTTACACCGCCATTCCCCGAACTCGTCTTTTTTTATGTTCCCTACGTCCTGAAAAATAAATAATAAAATATCTATACTAATATAAAGTAGTAAAAATGTAATGGCTGTAAGTATGGTTGGGGAATGAAACGGTTGGTCACTTTTCGACCTCATGTGATGGTATTAAGGTTCAAAAGTGACGAACCTTTTCATTCCGCGAATGTAGATTGAAGATATTTTCAAAAATATAATTGTAACGGACTATTTGGAGGTCACAGAATCAAAGAATATTTATTTCTTATTTTTTGTATGTGTCGTTGTGGCTTCTTCAAGCCAAATCGGCTTAACGGATTTCAACTAATTTTGGTACACGGGTAGCTGGGTATCTCCAGATGGTTACAGGATACTTTTTACCAGATTGCGCTGACGAAAAAAGGGGGGTTAAGACTTTTTCCCCTACGCGAACGAAGTTCGGTGTGCGGTTCAGTGACCTCCAAATAATCCGTTGCAATCGTTTTTTTTTATATCTTCAATATACAGATAGAAGATGCCCGCAACTTCGTTCGCGGAGGAGAAAAAGTCATACCCCGTCGTTTTTTCTCCAGCGTAGTCGGGTAAAAAGTATCCTATAACCATCTGGAGATACCTAGCTATCCGTGTACCAAAAATTATGGAAATCTGTTTAGCCGATTTTGCGTGATGAAGCCACACCGACACATACAAACATACATAAAATCCAAAAAAAATATTTTTCATTTTAGTAACCTCCAAATATACCGTAACAATCAATTTTTTGAAAATATCTTCAATGTACAGACATTTCATTTTTACAACTTTATTATAGTATTGATACTAGGGATGGTTGGGGCCTATTTCATAAACGCTTGTAGCTTGTATTCAAAGCGGAAGTCTATTTTAAATTCATGTTAAATTATTGGGAAGAGAATTCCGCTTGTAATACAAGTTACAAGCTTTTAAGAAACGGCCCCTGATCACAAAATTTGTAAAAAATGTACAAGATCCTGATAAAAAAAAACAAAATAAGGAAATACGTTAATTTTTTTGAGTACGATACCTTACTTGTAGCTAATATAAGCCCTTAAAGTTGGTTGGGAAAGTCCATTATTAAAGTATGAAAATATTAATAACTAATAATACCATTGAATAACCCATAACATGTATGGTAACTTCTGTTATCATATCAAACAGTTTCGATAAACGCAAGTTTTAACAGCAGCAAAGCAAAGTTCTTAATTTCCTATACAAGGTACTAACCGTGTGACGTCACTAAGCTAGTAGGCTTTAATATGAAGTGTTCTTTGGGAAAGTCCAAAAATGTAATTTTAACATTGTTGTAGTTTTTCTGAGATTGAACAATTATTTTCACCGATATTTTTATTATTGAAAGGTGGTTCTATAACGTACCACAAAAAAGTTGTTTAATAGCCTATTGTATAGATATACATAGAAAACATTCAAAACCATGGAATAAATACTGATGGTTAATCACACTGATTTTTCTCCATACCGGGATTTGAACGCAACGCAACGTTACTCCCGCTGAGCTAAACCAGAGGTCATTACGCTAATATAAATACAAAGGATGTAATAGTACATTAGTTACCAAGGGCTGTAAAAGGAAGCCCAAAATCGCAGGCATTTTGACCCGAGCCGCAGGCGAGGGTTGTAAATATACGATAGAGGGTTTTCTTTTTTACTGCCCATGGTGAGTCTTCATCTGGCCATAGTGCGAGTTTTACCGAACGCGTAGCGTGCGGTAAAACTAACATTATGGCCATGTGTGACGTAAAGTTATTTTGTTGTGGAGTTTTATTTTAGCGTTTCAATTATATGTATCTTAATTAATACTTACTAGCACCCACGAACCATTGGAGATCTCCTTATAATATTTGTCGGCTAACGCACGGAATCCTGTGCCGTTATTGTATTCGCAACTGTAACGAAAATACACTATAGTGCTTTAGGCAACTAATACAAAATGAGAGGCTTTTTTTTAAAATTTGAAAACAGTATTTATGTTCCAGAGTCTTGGATGTTTTCTATGTATCATATAAGTATATATATCTATTAAATAAATCGTTGGGAGACCGAGGTGACTTGTGACAAAGGAAAGTTGTGACATCGTCGATTTGTTGGCGAGTTCGCAACAGTGCGCGTTTATTAGCTCGAAACTTGAACTAACAAACGCGCGCTAGAGCGAGCTCACTATCAGTTAATCGTTTCCAAAAAATTTAAAATGTCACAACTCTCCTCTGTCATAATTCACCTCGGTCTCCCCTAGTCATAGCACAAGCCTTCTTGAGCTTACCACGAGACTAGTTTGATTTGCGTAGAAATTGTCCCGTAATTTAAAATAAAAGTAATTTTAACTACCATTCTTGGTCAAAAATAGTTTTAACTACCAGTCTTGGACAAGAGTAATTTTGACCGATATTTTCCAGTGAAAATCTATAATAACCAGTTTGGTTCTTTCAAGTAAGAACTACTTTTAACCAAGCGACTTAGTCAAAAACAGTTTTGACTCATTTAAATAAAACAATTTCACGGATTATATCGCGTTCATTATCTCATTTGAGTTCCCGACGTTTCTGAAGCTTTTCAGCTCTCCATGGTCACGGGTTGACTGAGAAAAGATATATTTTTTCCTTTGTCAAAGTTACAACATTTGACTGTTTTTATTAGTCAAGAGTTGGTAGTCTTAACTGGAAAAGAGCCTGTGGCATATATAGCGAGAAAAAAAATACCTAGCCCTGTAAATTTCGTCAACCTCTGGTATTCGTACATCTGCGGACAACCTTACAGCTTGGCCCTCCTTGGCGAAGACCTCTTTAGGTAATGTTGTACAATGTGCCCTGCCGTCTATGTTCCTAATGTTGAATAGAACATCTGAAACAAACGATATGGATATTGAATCAATATTAATTATTACTTCGTGAGCTACATAGCTTAATAAAACATATTACAGAGGTATTTTTCTTTTTTTACGTCATCAAAAAATAATGGTGAAAATTAAGTCAAAATGTCACGTAACGTCACGCCTATGCACCGGATACTTTCTTTTAGCAAACTATTCTTCACAAACTGCCTCAATTCCCAAATGTTTCATTTCCCAAACTCGCTCTTTTCTCCGAAACCGAAGAAAATCCAGATATTTTTTTAAGCCATTGTGTAGAACCCTATAGGTTAGGTTAGGTTTGTTTCATAGAAATTCTGAAAATTTTACTGTTTTCAAAAAAACCTAAGTTTGGGAAGTGAAACAGTTTGGGAAACATAATTTGCCAAACATTAGTAAACCCTATGCACAATACCCTTCGTCATGACGTCACGACCTCCCACTTTTAAACCTTAATGTGATTTATCTGAACCTGTATTCTTTTTTTTTTTTAAAAGTACTTGTCCAACATTTTTTAGGGTTTCGTACCTCAAAAGGAAAAACGGAACCCTTAAAGGATCACTTGTTGTCCGTCTGTCTGTCAAGACATTTTTCTCAGGAACGCGTGGAGGTACCAAGTTGAAATTAACATCAAATACTTTTATATCTGGGGTCTGTTGGACCTGTGAAAAAATCAAGCTTCTAAGTCAACGCAATCCAAAGATACAGTCATTAAAAAAGTTTTTTGTGTTGTTTCCATACAAATTGACGACCATGGAAAACCTATAGGATGCTTCCAGTTGCCCTATAGAGTCTTGAAATTTGGTATGAAGGTAGTAGCATAACCCACGAAATAACTGGAAATCTTTGCTTTTGTCTGTCTGTCTGTATGTCTATATAGCCAATAGGCAACCAATATAAAATGACCCCAAACCGCGTACGAGTACGGCTTCCTTAGTCTAAAGATTGCGAGAGCTTTATGTAGGAGGGACATAGCTCTCGCGATCTTTCGACACCGGTTCATAATCCATTATGGCCACTACCGACAAGTGAGACAACCTTACACGGTCTCCCCATATAGACATGATGACTGGGTATGAAAATTAAAAATTCATCCGTCAGTTAGATAATACAAAAATGTTGGACACCTATTTTTTTTCTTTGTCAAAATAATAAAAAAATACACAGATAAATCGCATTAAGGTTCAGGAGAAATTTGTACTTAGGAGTGACGTCACGCGACATTTTGACTCATGGTATCGCCTATATTATTTGATCAAGTAAAAAAAGAAAAAATACGTGTCTAATACTTTTTATTATCCTACAAGATGGACTAATTATTAAAATTTAGTCATCATCCCTATTCAAAACGCTTTGGGCTTAAAACCACTAAATTTCATCATACCTTATTCATTAATACCCCTAATTTTCCTATTACCTGGAGCTCATAATACCTAAATGTTAAATTGTCTCATTCTTAAAATGAACGAAATTGATTATGACTTTGACGTAAAACGTCATATTTTCTAAATACCTAAAGATTGACACGCACAATTCCTTCAGATTTTGAATGACAGTTGGATAATAAATACAGAATATGTTGTTTTGCCATGAGTTTTTGAAGTTTAGGCATTATGAGATTTATGAGACTAAGCTATTTCCGCTGAGGTTTTAAGAAAAAATATTAGGCATTCTGCAATTTAGGTATTTTGAAACCAAGAAGTTTTGAGATCCGGATATATTGATAAAGAAGTAAAATGCAATTTAGTACTTACAAGCCCAAAGCTTCAAAACCATGATGATGGCAAAATTGTCCTGATAGACAGTAGCCATTCAATAAACGTAAAAACTGAACTGAAAAAATTGTCTGTAGCATTCAAAGTGCCAAATATATCTTTATGTCTATAAGAATAAACCTGTTATGCGATCTTATTTATATGTGGTTTGGCTCAGCGGGAGTAACGTTGCCTGCAAAGCTGGAGGTCCTGGGTTCAAATCCCGGTAAGGGCAAATATTTGTGTGATGAGCATAAGTATTTGTTCCTGGGTCTTGGATGTTTTCTATGAATATAAGTAAATATATCTATTAAATATATAGTCGTCTAGTACCCATAACACAAGCCTTATTGAACTTACCATGGGACTACTTCGATTTGTGTCAAATTGTCCTGTCGTTTTTGTTTTTTTTTGTATTTGGCACTTTCGACGCTCCAAGCTATTTCTCTATTCAATGCTGATTGTACACTATTTAAGATATATAAAAACACTACCTTTTCGATCTCCCTCGCCATAATTACCACAAACACACCACAAGATGAGAATAATATATTTCATTTTATGAAATTATAATTACAATTATGAACTTTATTCCTTATATATGTCCAGTCCATCTGGGTTTGTTACTGAATACTGACTGTTTACGTCACTATGTTTTATCCAGAGGTCGGAATAGGTGGTGCCTAAATACCTCAACTTCGAGGAAGGACTTACTTAAAGTGGTTATAACCACCAAGAATAATTATTAATTTTTATTAGGGTTCCGTACCCAAAGAGTAAAACGGGACCCTATTACTAAGACTTGGTTGTCATACAGTCTGTCTGTCACCAGGCTGTATCTCATAAACCGTGATAGCTAGAGAGTTGAAATTTTCACAGGCGATGTATTTCTGTTGCCGCTATAACAACAAATACTAAATACAAAATATATATTTGTTTCAATAATCGTTTTTGAACAATCCGGTTGCGTTAAATTTGCACCTCATTTGTATGCAACGCTATAGATACCAGGTGCAAACTTAAGTTAACCGGCCAGTTAGGTTTGATTAAGAGAAAAATTGCAAGGAACCATCGGTCTACTCGCACTTGACCAGGTTTTTATTGTAGGCGGTGCGCGAGTCCAGGTCGCACTTGGCCGGTTTTTTTATTCTATGCGGGGCGCGTATTTATGCAGCCGATACGTGGACACTGATGACGGTGCGATTGATACACCACTTTAAGGGCTCAGAATTTCTCTGAAGGATCGGATCCGAAATGAGGTGATCCGACAGATAATCAAAGTTTTCGATATAGCCCAAAGGATTAGCAGACTGGCAGTGGGCCGGTCACATCTGTCATAGAACTGGCAAGCGTTGGGGCAAACGTGTTCTGGAGTGGAGACCGCGTCTTGGCAAAGGTAGTGTACGGTGCCCTCCAGCTAGGCGGAGCGACAACATTAGAAAAGTGTCTGGTACTTAGCGGTTGGAAACACAAAACCCAAGACCGAGCTCAGTGGCATGCCCTGGGAGTGTCCAGCAGTGAATGGAGATTGACTGATGATAATGCTTGTATGCGGGATTTTCCGGATTAGTTAATCCATACTAATGAGAAAGTGTGTCTGCCTGTTACCTCTTCACGCTTAAACCGCTGAACCGATTTGGATGAAATTTGGTATGAAGATAGTTTAAGTCCCGATAAAGGAG
Organism: Hedya salicella; assembly: GCA_905404275.2. Lineage (NCBI taxonomy): Eukaryota > Metazoa > Arthropoda > Insecta > Lepidoptera > Tortricidae > Hedya > Hedya salicella. The sequence goes on from FR990099.1 coordinate 5,393,377, forward strand.
ATAGGTTACTTTTGATCCCGGAAAAATACCCTTACACGCGATAAACGAATTTAAGGCGGACGAAGTCGCGGGCAGAAGCTAGTTATAAATAAATAACAAATAAATATTACAGGACAATTTTACAGAAATCGAGCCAGTCCCATGGTAAGCTCAATAAGGCTTGTGTTATGGGTACTAGACGACAACATATTTACCTATATACAGAGAAAATATCCAAGACTCAGAAACAAATACTTACATGTGGTCATCTCACAAATATTTGTCCTTACTGGGATTTGAACCCAGGACCTTCAGCTTCGCAGGCAACGTTACTCCCGCTGAGCCAAACCGATCGTCAAATAATAAAGAGTGAATTTATTCAATAATTTAAGAAAGAGTCAGATTATTCATGAATAAAAACCCTCTAATGCAGGAAATTCAAATACGGTGACAACTCAAAAGTGTACCTACATTCACCTACATACAGTAGGTCCGTCGGTCATAAAACTGACCCAGTGAATTTATTTATGTGTATTACATATTATAACTCTTACGAAAATCTCGCATTCAATAAGAAGAATTAATTATTTTTGGTGGTGGTTATAAGCACTCTTAATTACATACTTCCACGAAGTATAGGTAAATAGGCACTATTCCGACATGTGGTATTATCCTGGTTTGTCATTTCATGACGCATATTTATATTATTATAAAGTCGTACAAATGAAACGTATTTATATCTATACTATTAAAAGTTGCAAAAATGAAATGTCATGAATATGTTCAATGTACATTGAAGATATTTTCAAAAAAATGACTGTTACGGTCTATTTGGAGGTCACTGTACACAATTTTTTTTTATTGGATTGATATAATTGTGCCTGATTATTATTTAAAGTATTGTAAGATGTGATCATCACCTACTTATACGTACAGTTTCTTTTTCTCAACGTCTCCCACTGCCCAAAGGTTGTATGAAATAGATCGCTGTTTAGCGATAAGACCCGTTGTTTACCTCTCCTTGAATGTATTGTTTTCTGTACTCTATTTTGTAAGGTGTGCAATAAAGAGTTATTGTATTGTATTGCCTCATTACATATAATCTATAAACAAGGTATTTTGTAACAGAAAACAATTATGGAAACGAAATCTTTGAAAATACTACCGTTGTTGTGACACATATCTTATTTGTCACATGTCAATCATTCGAAAAATCAATTTCAAGCAATCTAAAGAGATTCCATTTAAAAGTATAGTTAAGCCTCGATAGTAAAAAAGTATGGTGAGATTGACGAAGAAACTTATTTATTAATTGTCATAAAATATAAAATTTACACAGCATAACAGTTTTCACCAAAGTGCTGGAAAGTTCATTATTACATGCTATTATTAATACACATTAAAGTAATTCGATATAATGCAGATTTACATATTAACTATTACATTTACTCATTATTACCGAATATCTTATAACAAAATGTACATATCTTTATGTCAGTATGATAAAAAAACTATATAATTAATGTTGTGTAGTCACTATAGTCACAGGTCCTAATTTTATAACCGAAGAAATTTGGGTTTTTTTCTGCTTCACGAATACCTTTTTAGTTCTGTATAAGCTCTATTGTTTTACCCGATTCCGAAGAAACAAGGGTTGTGTATTGATTGATAAAACCTTTAATACTTTCTAACCTACTTCTAAGGACATTGACATATGTCTGGCAGTAAAAAAATATGTTTGACAGCCGAAATCGATGTTATCCAATATCAGTTATATCTCGTATTTTATCGATTTTACAAGGAATTTTACTGATAATTCTAAGTCGGTCTCGTGAACTGTTTATGTAGTCACAATGATTGTACGTGGATTTAATATTTGCTGGGCATGTGTTGAATAATTTGCTGAGTTGACTTTCAGCTGTTCATGAGACATTTTCCAAGATTTTAAAGTGAGGTAAGGAAAATATGTTGTCATTCGCTTATTATTTTAGATGGAGGAATAACAAATCTAAATGCACTATTTATTCCAAGGATAAACAAGTTTGCCGCGGGCGTGAAAGTAAGAATTTTTGACACTTAAATTCTCTAAGAAGATTTACCTACAAGTGTAATATATTTATAAGTTTATTATTCAAAAAACTTACATAGCATTACAGTAGAAATCAAGGCACTGTGAACTACAAACAATAAAAAAATATAGAAAAAACTAAGGACTAGTTCGATTTAGGCGACGTAACTCCGTGTCTCCGTTGCGTTGTCCGATCTGGTCTATGATTCGTAATGTCCTATGCCTCGAATGAAACTACTTTTTTACGTAATAAAGTGGCAAACGGGCAGACGAGGCACCTGATGGAAAGTGGTCAATCTCATACATTGCTACCCTGAGTGCCCTGTTAACTCGCTTCTTCCCATATTATAGCGCTCCGGAAATACCTCAGGGGGAATTTCATTCCAAATTTTGCAAGTGATAAAAATGAGCGTGATGCCCGTTAATTTTTGGGATGCCAAGCATTCGGATAGTGGGGATGTACTTTGTTTCTGAGGCGGGAGGTGCGATGACAGTTGCACCAACTCAAAAAGTTTTTCACACCATTCCCCATTGTACATATTGCAAAAATAAGTAGTAAACTATATTTTTCGTTTATATGAAAGGCGTGTTTTTAATGTAGGTGATTTAATTCCACATTTCACTGTATTGCAATACAGATACAAGGCGTACCGCATAGTGTTCGCACGAAAGGCTGACACGTTGGACCGGTAATCCAAAAGTACCGGGTTTTGATTCCTAGCGTGATCACGTGCGAGCGCAATAGTGTATCTATATATTTGAAAATATATCGCTATATATTTTCCTTGCTTTTGCCCTGGCTTTCCCGTGAGAGAATATTCAAATTCAAATTCTAAATGATTGATTTCAGACAAAAGTCCATATATTGCTAGTAACATTATTAAAACTTTTAAGAGCTACATATGTTAGTTACAAAAATAAAACAATATTGTACCCATACTTATTCGTAATCTGCAAAAAATCTGTTTTTTTTTTATGTTTAAGAGTTTGTGCTACTTCTTTATCAGTCAAGATTATCCTACTCCTTTTGGCCGATTATGGTATAGGCAGTCCACCAGTCATATATTATGATTACCAGTCTATATGTGATTATGTTTAATGGTCCTGCAGCTCTTAATGATCTTCGATCCATATTTCTTCGTTTTTTCATGTTGTATTGAATTGCTCGTCGTGCTGATAACGACCAATATAATGTTTCAGTTTATCTTCACGAGTCACCGAAATAAAGATAAAACGCCATACTTTATTTTCCTGATTACTTTATAAAGAAAGTAAAAATGTATTCATAGGAGGGCAAATGTCACGACGAGTGTTTTAAAAGTTATATCTAAATAGCAATAGGCTGTAAAAATAAATTATTTGTATATTCAGAATTCACATAACGTATACTATCGGAAAATATATAAAATGGACACCTTTGAGAAACTTTATGTTCGCAATTGCCTTACTGGAGTTTTGATGCGAAAAAAACAAAAACTTTATTGTACAAATATTAAAAATGTATGGTATGAAAATAAACTCAAAAAGTGGTATGCAGTTACGTGCATATCATGTTTATATTCAAGACTAAACGCCTGCAATTTTGTTCGCGGAGGAGAACAGTCATAAACACTCTCTTTTTCGACAGCGCAGTCGGGTAAAAAGTATCCTATAACCATTTGTGGACACCCAGCTACCCGTGTACCAAAAATAGTTGAGATATGTTACGTCGATTTGACGTGATGAAGCCACAACGACACATACGAATATACAAAAAATAAAATAAGAATATTTTTCCTCTTAGTGACCTCCAAACATTTAATTCTATCTCTTTCTAGCAAAACAGAATTTAATATGGAGTTTATAAGGCCGGAGTACACTATGACGTAACAGTTTATGTCGGACCTCTATGTCAAATCGCTGTCTAATTAGTAGTTTAAAATACCTATATCATGCGTATTTCTTGGCCGATTTTAATTTTAATTTCACTTTTATGGAACCGTTTTTACTGTATTTTGATCCATTGTTAATAATAATGATAATATATAATTATTATTATTGAATATCAATATGTTTTTTAATGTATTTTATAACGATTACTTTGAATATACAAGAAATGTGAAACGTATCGGAATCAGTCAAACAAATACTACAATTTCAACAGAATTAGTGTCACGAAGTGGAACGCCAGTCTCACCCCGCGACCCTCCGGTGTAGGGCTTCCTAGTTGTCCTAGAAAATGAACACTTTGGACACTAGGGCGTAAATTATACTTTGTGTTGTCTCTTTTGTAGTCTTCTATAATCCTACTATCATATCTATACTATTATAAAGTTGTAAAAATGAAATTTTTGTATGTGTCGTTGTGGCTTCATCACGCTAAATCGGCTAAACAGATTTCAACTATTTTTGGTACACGAGTAGCTGGGTATCTCCAGATGGTTACAGGACACTTTTTAACCGACTATGCTATAGAAAAAAAGAGGGGTTATAACTTTTTCTCCGTCGCAAACTAAGTTGCGGGCGCCTTCTAGTCTAGTCTAGTAAATATATAAATGAGAAGGGATGTTTCGATGTTTGCATGTTTGTTACTTCATAAAGCGTTAATAATTGAAGGGACTTAGATTAAATTTAGCAGAAAGGTCATATATTAAAATCTATTAAATATTCTATGAAAGTTGAACAGATGAAATAGGCTATTTGAAAGTCGTTGAATCGGTTGGGTTTTTTAAATTTTTCTATGTTTTACATTTACATATGTTTGTTTAAAAGAATCGCGTTAAGGAAATTGGACAGATATCAACCATCCATCAGATCACGTATCTTATATTTATCTGTACTGTACCTATATTTACAAATAATGGTATTCTGACACTGAAAAAAAAAGTTACAGGCAACTTCAAAAAGTATAAGCTGCTGTGTCGGTCGGGCATAGACACTTGTTGAAAAAAAATCAAATACTGTATTCAATACAATAACTCTTTATTGCACACCTCTCAAAAACAGAGTTAAGAAAACAATACATTCAAGGAGAACAGGCGGTCTTATCGCTAAACAGCGATCTCTTCCAGAAAATCTTTCGGTAATGGAAGACGTCGAAAAAAAAGCTGTACGTATAAATAGGTGGCGCAACGCAGTTTGGAATTGAAGTATATTGTACATTATATTAAACAAACATAATAAGTAGTATATTTACACACATCTACATGCATATATATACATATAACTATATAATAATTTGAATAACTGTACTAATATTACTTAGCCATAATACAGTCCATAGGACAAGTAAAACATGTCGAGGTGCTATGGAAAAGACAGATAATGGTGTTTAAAATGCTCTTTAAAGACCGAGAGGGATTTGGCTCATCTTAATTCTACAGGCAAAGAGTTCCACATAGAACAGACATAAATATATAGTATATCATCTCCCTGCCCTTATCCCACTTATGTAGGGTCGGCACAACATGTTTTCTTTTTTCATTCATCTCTATTATTCGTCATTTCAGCGCTTACTCCTTTCTTTCTCATGTCCTCTCTCGCACAATCAATCCATCACTTTTTTGGCCTGCCGATCGCTCTTCGTCCTTCGACATTCATCCCTATCATTATTTTACCAATGTGACGTTCATCCTTTTTCATTACATACCCATTCACGTTAACCTACTGCTACTCCTTTTGTCCGTCACGGGTGCTACTTTCAAGCTTCCTCTTATATATTCATTTCTAATCCGATTTTTCCTCGTCACTCCACACATCCATCTGAACATTCTCAAACTCATGTGGATTTGGCATGGTTTATTTTACGACCGGCCGCCTGCCTGACATCAACCCTCCTTGGGAATTCTTGGCTGAGAAGAAGGATAGGTGGAAAGGATTATAGGGGAGATGGATGTACGGATGTGGGATTAGGGATACTAGTGCCACGTAGTACAGGGAGGGGAGAGGAGGGTGTGTGACACTAGCAGTTAGATATCTAGTGGTACCACCCTCTGGATTTCGACATAAATATAGTAATATTATATGTTTGCAATTCAATACCAATTAATTAATGAAGATTTTTCTATTGTTACAGAACGAAACGTGACCGCCATGTGGAAGAGAAAGTTCCAGAAATAAACCAATCTTCTGTCTCTCTCTATGCGTTAGCCGTAGAACTGGATGCCAGGATCGTAGTCTGAACATTTGGATAAAAAAACAAGATGGCGTCGTGCTTGTCGGGTGGACATTTTGGGCCGGGCAGTCAGGAGTATGTGCCAGTTGCTGAGTTTTACGCGGATAAGTCCGTGTTCGTGACTGGGGGCACTGGTTTTATGGGGAAGGTGAGTGTCACAGGCCTTGGTCGAAGGTCTGAAGGTCTAGACCAAAAAATTATAAAATTGTAAAAATGAAATGTCTGTACAATGAATCTATTTAAAAAAAAAAACTATAGTAAACGGACTATTTGGAGGACACAGAAACGTATTTTTTTTTTGATATTTGTATGTGTCGTTTTGGCTTCATCACACCAAATCGGCTAAACAGAAATCAACTATTTTTGGTACACGGGTAGCTGGGTATCTCCAGATGGTTATAGGATACTTTTTACCCAACTATACTGAAGAAAAAAAGACGGGTTATGACTTTTTCTCCTCCACGAACGAAGTTGCGGTCATCTTCTAGTCTTCACATAAATCTGTGTAAGTATTTATAATTCTAATGGGTATAATCGGTAGGTAAGTTTTGTCCGACCCTTTTTCTGAGATAGCCAAGAAATTGACTTGTAATGTTATATCATAATTAAGTTATTTAAAACTGACATAAGATCTGCTCAAGTCAATTTAGACCAATATGATATTGACCTTATCCCACAATACCCTCCTACGACATAAAGTCGTAACAGTTATGTTTTGCTTATGAAGATGCTGCCTTTTGTAATAAGCCTGGCGGACGAACTGTAGGTGTCTTAATACTAGTCTGGCGACCGTCAAATATTCAATGTCGTTCTACCGGATTGATGACAGATGATCTAAATATAGAACAGATTTCATAAATTCGTCTCGCTAAATTTCGCTCCGTCTTGTCATCCCTTCATTTTTGAGATTTTTTTGGAACATTCCACCAGATTAACGACTTTGTCATACACGTGACGGCAATGGCAGCTTCATAATATAAAACCCTAGAAAACAAGGCAAATACAGAAGTCTAATTATGAAATATTGTCTCAGGCTAGGCTTGTTTAGGCCGTATCTTAAAATATCTGTTTTTCAAAATGGCCTTCTTCCAACGAACGTCTCTTTACTATTATGTCTGCTATTTGTTTTCTATGATGGCACTTTTCTAAAATGCTTGCTTCCTATTATGCCCACTTTCCAAAATAATTTGCTTCTTATAATTACGTTGTCTAAAGCATGTATCCCATTATTAGAACTGAACCAAATTAACGCGTTCACCGTCAGCAACGCATTATCTGTGTTCACCGTCATACAAGTTTTTTCCTAGGTCATACCTCCCGTCCCAGCAGTAAATGCTCCAGAATAAAATCGGTTCACACTTACTATTTATTTATTTTCGGTGAAGATATACATACAAAAAAAGCTCCCATTAAATTGTGAAACAGTGGCCATTTTGAGGAGCAGACAATTTAGGAAACCAGACTGATGTTGATGGGGGTGCCATGGGATCACACATCCTTGGAAATATTAAACACCGTCGCTCTTATTAATCTGTTCTTCACCATCTAATTCCTCATGTCTTGTCTTCCAGGTGCTCGTCGAGAAGCTACTGCGGAGCTGTCCGAAGATCAAGAACATCTACCTCCTGATGCGGCCGAAACGAGGGCAGGATGTGGCGTCGCGGCTGACGGAACTCACACAGTCACCGGTAAGCCACACTTGGTGACAGTATCGTCATCATGCCACTAGTCATCATCATACCCCGCGGTTTCCGGTGCGGGAATTATTTGAGAAAGAGCAGATAAATCAATATCTCAAACTATGGGCCTCTTGAGGAAGCTCAGAGTAACTCAGCGAGCTATATTAATAAGTTTCTGTCAAAAATTTCATTTTTGTGACAATCTTTTATTGCCGACTGTACTATTCTTTGAACATCCATCAACTACTCACCGAGACGATTCTAAAAACCCCAAACTTGGTAGAATTGAATTATTTTATTACAGATATCTTATGACCACTTACCTGCTCCATCATCAGATCAGCTCAATGGTATCATACTATTGCATTGTTACATAAGTTTGCAAAATTTTAGCTCTATTGGAAACCGGGAAGTAGGTTAAATTTTACTTGCAAGATTCCACCCGAACATGCATTACATTACATACATTGCAAGTTAAAAAAAATATCAGGATTCTTTTTGCGTCCATGGTATATTACAGAAAATTTCTCCTTATTAAAATCATACCTATATCTACATTTGCAGTATGTTTATTAAACGCAATATGTTCTGTTACGTGTTACACAAAATTTCGTTTGCGTGTAGCTAAAAATGCACTAGGTGCAAAAACACACGAACGTCTATTTTTGGAAAATGTTATATTCACAACTGCACCAATTCTTAATGATATTTTTTTAGGGGCATGTTTGTATTGACGTTATACACAAATTATATTATTATTTGTTAGATATCTGCGAAGTATTTACTTCAAAATGAGTAATTAACTAGACACGTTTTTAACCTAATTTATGAAACACAAAATTTAAAGTATTAATTATTCATTTAAAATTTAGATAGGTAGAAAATTTATAAAATTTCATACCTTATGCTTTTTTAAATCAATACATACTCTTTAGCTAATTACAAACCCTCAACGAAAATACACCCCCACGATATGATCATTATCAAATCAGCCTTAAGATGTTCATTTCTGGAGAAAGGCCTTTCCAAGCATCTCCACAACGACAGGCCGTGAGCCGCCTTCGTCCATCGGTATCCCACGATTAGTGGTATCCGGTCCATATAGACACAAAAGCACTGCCGATTAAGCACCGACGATTACTCCATGGCTCAGAGAAACTGCCTACCCTGGAGTACCATAGCTCCATACAGGCACAGAGAAACTGCCTACCCTGAAGTACTATAGCTCCATACAGGCACAGAGAAACTTCCTACCCTGGAGTACCATAGCTCCATGCAGGCACAGAGAAACTTCCTACCCTGAAGTACTATAGCTCCATACAGGCACAGAGAAACTACATACCCTGAAGTACTATGCTCCATACAGGCACAGAGAAACTGCCTACCCTGGAGTACCATAGCTCCATACAGGCACAGAGAAACTGCCTACCCTGAAGTACTATAGCTCCATACAGGCACAGAGAAACTTCCTACCCTGGAGTACCATAGCTCCATGCAGGCACAGAGAAACTGCCTACCCTGAAGTACTATAGCTCCATACAGGCACAGAGAAACTGCCTACCCTGAAGTACTATGCTCCATACAGGCACAGAGAAACTGCCTACCCTGGAGTACCATAGCTCCATACAGGCACAGAGAAACTGCCTACCCTGAAGTACTATAGCTCCATACAGGCACAGAGAAACTGCCTACCCTGGAGTACCATAGCTCCATACAGGCACAGAGAAACTGCCTACCCTGAAGTAGCATAGGTCCATATAGGCACAGAGAAAGTGCCTACCCTGAAGTAGCATAGCTCAATACAGGCACAGAGAAACTGCCTACCCTGAAGTACTATAGCTCCATACAGGCACAGAGAAACTGCCTACTCTGAAGGACCATAGCTCCATACAGGTACAGAGAAACTGCCTACCCTAAAAGACCATAGCTCCATACAGGCACAGAGAAACTGCCTACCCTGAAGTACTATAGCTCCATACAGGCACAGAGTAACTGCCTACCCTGAAGGACCATAGCTCCATACAGGCACAGAGAAACTGCCTACCCTGAAGTAGCATATCTCCATATAGGCACAGAGAAAGTGCCTACCCTGAAGTAGCATAGCTTCATACAGGCACAGAAAAACTGCCTACCCTGAAGTACTATAGCTCCATACAGGCACAGAGAAACTGCCTACCCTGAAGGACCATAGCTTCATATAGGCACAGATAAACTGCCTACCCTGAAGTACTATAGCTCCATGCAGGCACAGAGAAACTGCCTACCCTGAAGTACTATAGCTCCATACAGGCACAGAGAAACTGCCTACCCTGAAGTAGCATAGCTCCATACAGGCACAGAGAAACTGCCTACCCTGAAGTACTATAGCTCCATACAGGCACAGAGAAACTGCCTACCCTGAAGTACCATAGCTCCATACAGGCACAGAGAAACTGCCTACCCTGAAGTACCATAGCTCCATACAGGCACAAAGAAACTGCCTACCCTGTAGTACCATAAGCTCCATACAGTTTTTACGATATTTTGATGTTTTGTTAAGAAAAGCGATGAAAAAATTCATGCATGTTCCCTATTTCAATAGCTCTTTTAAAAACACTAAGGTTTCTGAGCATTTTTCTTAAACTGAATTTTGTTCTAATTAGTCCGTCAGTTAGAAAACAAAAAAATATTAAGCACGTATTTTTTATTTTTCAAAATGATAAAGAAATACTCAGATAAATAGCATTAGGGTTTAGGAGTGGGGCTCGTGACGTAGCTTTGTACCTAGAGGAGTGACGTCACGCGACATTTTGACTCAATGTATTGCCTTTATTTTAAGACTACGTAAAAAAAGGAAAAATTCGTATCCAGTCTGTTTAAATTAATCTACAGGACGGAATAAAATAAACAATTTATATAAAATGATTAAGTATCGTTATTTTTACAAATATTTGTGACTGTTTTTGGGAAAAGGTACCACTTTGTCGATATGGAGTTATGAGTAGTTCCTAATAGTACAGATCATACGCTATCTTTTAGTGAAAGATTTATGTCTCCAGGTGCTATAGTTATTTTTTGAAAATTCTTCTGCAAAAGTGAAAAAGCGACAATTGATAAAACGTCGGTTAAAGTTTGGGACGGCAAAAAACACACTTATACTTTGAAGTTATGGAAAGGTTAGTATCAAATGAATTGGCATACTTTAAGGATTTCAAATTAGTCAAAATCATGTATGTAACCTTCGTAGTTTGAATGTAACCTTTATTTTCGTATTTTTGTCGGAACGGTTTATTAATTTATTACTTGAAGGTGCCGGAAATTTTGTTCACGGAGGAGAAACAGTCATAACCCTTTTTGTTTTCGTCAGCGTAGTCGGGTAAAAAGTATCCTATAACCATCTGGAGATACCCAAGCTTGTGTACCAAAATTGTTGAAATCCGTTAAGCCGATTTGGCGTGATGAAGCCGCAACGATACAAGCATACCAAAAATTTAAATTAAATATTTTTCGTATCACTGACCTCGAAATAGTCCGGTGTCTCGGGTGAGATCATTTCTTTTTAATATCTTCAATGTCAGACAAAACAGACATTTTTGTCATGTGTATGTTTATTACTTGACATATGTTGAACCTAGAATTTATAAATTTTTGCGATTCTGCCTTGTAGATTTTAACACCAAGCTCCGACTATTAGGGTTCCGTACCCAAAAAGGTAAAAAAGAAACCCTTATGGTGTGTTTATCCGACTGTTAAAGTGCCATATCTCAGGTAGTACTTATGTTATCTATTTGAAATTTAAAATAGTTATAAAGATGGCTAGCCCAAGTATAAAGCATCTAAAAACTAAATTAAAAGATTTTAATTTTTTATAAAAAGCGATCTAATGTTGGGTGTGTGGGGGGGGGGGGGAGGGGTATTCAGATTGAATCTACTAGATCAAATGGAGTATCATATGATAGAACTTGATTGCTACATTCTTAAACATTTTAACCCCCCACAAAAGAGAGGGTGTTATAAGTTTAACGTGTCTGTGACTCTGTGTATCTGTCTGTGTCTTCGTAGCGCCCATACAGATGGACCGATTTGAGTGCGGTTTTTTTGTGTCATATATAATTTTATCCCGAGTGTTCTTAGCTTTGTTTGATGAAAATCGGAGCACTCGTCTAAGATATTCAGCTTTTAGTGAAACAAGTGACTGGATCTCAGCCAATATTGAAGCAAGGAACTCCCAATTTTGTTGTTATGTTCATCTGTGTCAAGGGGGTTTTTAAATTTTTAAAAAAATTCTATAGTTATTTTTATCGTTGATACATTTTGATTTACATAGGAAAAAGTAAAAAAAACACCATTCTCCCTTATTTCCGAAGTTTACCATGGGGTGTGTTTACGGAACGTCAAATGACGCGCGTGTATAGCGAGACAGGACACGTCATGTCATGTCACTTGTCACCCCTCCTGTACCGCTTCCATACCTCAGGAACAGACTCAGTTAAGCATTAACCTGTAAACTGGAAAATGGGCTAGCAAGAAGAAGCAATCTAAGTTGCCACCTTTTAGTTCCTCATAGAAGTGTGTTTTCCTTTCCAGCTGTTCGAGACCTTACGGAAAGAACGGCCGTTTGAGCTGAACAAGATCGTGCCCATCGTGGGAGACATCACCGAACCAGAGCTGGGGATCAGCGTCTCCGACCAGGCCATGCTCTGCCAAAAGGTATGTGGCGCCATCTAGTCGACCGAGCGAGCGAAGCGTGTCTGCTTCAGCTTGGACGAAAAATCGTTTTTCCTGTTGTCCGAATGTTCGCGCCTAGAGCTCGCATTTCTCAACCGATTCTCATGAAATTTTGTCAGTAGGTTCGGTAAGTATATAGATTTTTTTGTCGAGCCAGTTTATCGAAATTTAAAAAATTACGGGGTTGTGGGTTAAAAACGTAAAAAATTACAAGAATGGGGTTAGCGTTGACGTCATTTGTCAAACGCCAAATTTCAAACTTCAAATGTCAAATATCAAACGTCAAATGTAAACTGTCAAAGGCCAATGATAAAAGATAATTATAAAAGGCAATGATGAAAGACGTCTTAGAAAAATAAATAAACATGAAACTGGTTCAAAGCATGAGCTCGGAGCATCGATGAAACAAGTAGTAGATTGGCCATGTTGGCCCTTAAAACTGTTAGAGACGTATTGAAATAAAACAATTTAACGGATTATATCGCGTATATTATCTCATTTTAGTCCCGACGTTTCGGAAGCTTTCCAGCTCTCCATGGTCACGGGTGGACTGAGAAAATATGTATTTTCCTCTGTCAAAGTTACAATTAATGAGATAATATACGCGACATAATCCGTTAAATTGTTTTATTTCAATGAGTAATAATCGCGGAAACAGAAGAAAATATTATGTTAGAGACGTAGTTTGAATCTCTTTTTTCAACTTTTCGCTTTATTATTTACGATTACTTGTTGGCCAAAATTGTTTATTCAGATGTTCTAGTGACAGTTTGTCGTTTGCAAAATCTTATTTGGAGTTAACAAAGAGTTCTTGTCTGTTTCCAGGTCTCCGTGGTGTTCCACTCGGCCGCGACAGTCAAATTCGACGAGAAACTCAAGCTGTCCGTCACCATCAACATGCTGGGCACGCAGCAACTAGTACAACTGTGCCATCGTATGATTTTACTTGAGGTAACATTTGCTGCCCTTTTACAAGTTTTTTTTTACTTTTGTTTGTTTTTTGGGTCAAATCCTGAACGTCGAATTTGACCCTTTGTGACAATCAGTGGCAGGCGGTCCGTATAGGCAGAAAGGCACTGCCTACCCTAAACAACTATGGCTCCATACAGGCACAGAGAAAACTGTCTACCCTCAAGCCCTGAACGACCATGGCTCCACATAGGCACAGAAAAATTGCCTACCTTGGCCAAAAATTTGAGCACGTCACTGATGCTAATGCAATATGAGGTAGCCTATTGAGCTAATCTGATGATGGAGAGGTTATAGCCACTCTCTTGAAATGTAGGATTGACTCTATTTATAATTGGAATAACAATGGTGACAGGTAACTATAGTAACCAAAAGCGAGTAGATAGGAACTCCAGTAATAAAATAACGCAATCCAACATACAGAGTTTCAACCTTTTCATTATCATCTCGATGAGTAGGTAACGGGTTTTCAAAGAAAAGTACACTCTAACTCTATCTCACGTCATTTCCGTTGGGCTTCTTGATGCCTTATCGACCGAAAAAAAACTGTTGCCGCCTGAACAGGCTAAGAACCGGGCACGGTCGTTGCAACTTGTTTTCAACACAAATGGGGATGCAAAGACTCTCCACTTTGCGAGAGTGGCGAGGAAGATCAGACCACTGAACACATTATCGAGCGCTGCCCCCTTTACTCCTACCCCGGACCTGCTGAAGATCTGGATAACTTGACACTTGACGCAGCCGCTTTGCTTTAGCAAAACCGTGTTTTTTTTATGTCCGTTAACTTTAAGGGAAGATTCTGCAGGTCAAATAGAGTTAATTTCTCGAAGAATCTAGTGTTCTAACTCTTACTATTTTTGAGATATTCATTAAATAAATTTAATGGCTCAACCAGTGTAAAAGGTCCTTCATTGCGTTGTACTAGTACCTATTTATCTTTTAAATTTCAATGAGATTTCAATTCATAGCTATTCACTACAAGGAGATTATTGAGGCGAGCATTACATACTTTCTCTTCTATTATGTGTCACATCAATGCCATAAAGTCGTAGTGCCGAGTTCGCCAGATGTCTTCCTCATACGAGTATAACCGAAAGGCGATGGGTGTCCGGATTGGTTCTGCCTTTTCCCGAGCTGTTTGTTATGTGAAACGACTAATTAAATTCCAATCGAGGACGTTGCCATAGTCACGTTATAACAATGATCGCTCGGTATACAGTTGCTAGATCTGTTATTGGTCGTTGTGTTATCTCGGCATTCCCGAGAACACCCGAATATCAGAAATGTTCAATCTAGGACGTGTTGCCATAGTCATGTTATAACAATCATCGCTAGATTACGGCCGCTAGATCTGTTATTGGTCGTTGTGTTATCTCGGCATCCCCGACAACACCCGAATGTTTTAGAAATTTTAAGGTCATCGTCAAGTTACTTTCAGAAATAGGAAATTATTAAAAATTACTTTCAAACCTCACGTCCCACTAATCTAACAGAGGTAGTAGAATGTAAAGAAAACAAAGAAAAAAGAAAAATCGAATAAGTAAGTTATTGAGATTTGAACCTAGGACCTCACTCTCCATAAGCAAACTATCTACCACTAAGCTATGTGTTGGCATGTGCTGTCATGAATGAAATTTAAACTTTGTCATACTTGACGCTAACTTTTGTGTGACTCTAAGGGACCTTTTATACTGCAATATTGATTTATTGCGTATGAAAAAAAAAGATATTTTTTTTCGAATTTAACAAAAAGCAATATACCAGGTAGCTTCTGTTAATGTACCGAGCAACGTGTCGAATTTAACGGAAATAAAAAAAAAACACGTTGTATATATAATGCCACACGACTAAATAAATCGACCGAATTTTGACGCTGAATCTCTTATCTTCAGGCCCTTGTGCACGTATCTACCGCATACTGCAATTGTGAACGTGAGCGCGTCGAGGAGACCGTCTACGCACCACCCGCGCACCCCGAACACGTTGTCACCCTGGTGCAGACCCTGCCCGATGAACTGGTCGATCGGATCACGCCTGACCTTGTTGGTAAGTCATCCAGATATTACAGACCTATTTAAAGGCGTCCACGAAATAGCATAATTCTTGGAGCAGTTCCCACACCTCACAACCCAAAAGACGCCCACTGCTGGAAATAGGTCTTCCTCAGATTGGAGGCGAATATGCCGAAATCGCCACACTTGACAGGTGGGTTGGCGATCGCAGTAGTAGTCATGAGACACTCCCATGATAAAATGGGGTAGTACTATTTTAGGCCAATACTACACAACACCTACACACTTGAAGCAAATTGCACAGCCGAAGTCATGATCTTAGCGCTGTCTTCACGCACTGAGAACACGTGATCACCATCATGCAGACCCTAATGAACTGGTCGATCGGATAAAGCCATCGATAAACATTTTGAAGCCGACTTTGACGGTTGGAGATTCATGGATAGTCTCTGCTCACTTTAAACGTTGTCACTATCATGCAGCCCCTAATGCGACCCAAACCCTGCGGGCCTATGATGGTCGCGTTTATCACGCGATAAATGATATGATAACGCGCCTGTCACTCTCGCACTCACATACGTGTCAGAAGGTGACGGCAGCTATGTCACTTATTTATCTCGTGACAAACGCAACCATCATAGGCCCGCTGGTCGAGTCTAGCTAGATTTAACCTCGTTGGTAAGTTTAGCCTTTGTCTGTTTCTTTGGCACGCTTTGCCCTCCTCAACTGCTGGAAGAACTTCGACATATGGGGTGTTGTTAGATTTGTGTTGGTCGTAGGATTGACACAAAAGCAAAAATTTTGCGATCTTGTTTTTTTTTCAGAGTTTTGATCATTCGCAAGGCAGAATAAGGCAAATAGAACTAATAATTTAAATGCTTGAAGCGAACGCTTACTAAAACTGTTCCCTCCTTTTCAGGTGACCGACCAAACACATACACATTCACGAAGGCGCTCGCGGAGGATATGCTCATTAAGGAGTGCGGCCATCTTCCTGTTGCCATCGTACGACCATCTATCGGTGAGCATCACCATTAGTGACCATTTCCTCTGTATCGTTACTATTATCATTTCGCTTGTTTGAAACATCAATTTTTCTAAATATACCGGCTTTGGTATTGGCACACGGCACACATATTTAAAGCTATAGTATAAAGATGTGGTATGTATGTGGATCATTATTCGTTTTGGACAACAGTTACGTATGTAACGTACATTCCACCCGAGTTTGTTGTACTTGCTTGCGTATTTTTTTCTGCAAACTGCAGGAAAGTATACGCATTTGAGCACAAATTATGGTCACACAAAACACAGACACAATTGTCCATTACTATAAGTATATATGTATTCTTTTGCATTCCAGTACTCTCATCGCTTCGAGAGCCTGTCCAGGGCTGGGTTGACAATTGGAATGGTCCCAATGGCATCATAGCGGCTGTTGGCAAAGGCATATTCCGCAGCATGCTGGGCACAGGCACGCGGGTGGCTGACCTGGTGCCCGTGGACACCGTCATCAACCTGATGATCGTGTGTGCGTGGCGGACGCACCAGAGACGGTACGTAGCAGTAGAGACAAACAAACCGAAAGGTACACGGACAAACAGATAGACAATAAAGTTGAGCGATATAAACAAGCATAATAAGTAGGTTAATAGGCAAGCTAGCTTTGACTAATAGAAAAAGAAAGAGAAATAGTTTAACAAGTAGACAAATCAATAGACAAAAGCAAGGATATAATTAAAATAATAAAAAAATTGATAGCAGAAAAAAAGTGAGACATAGCGAGAATGAGAGAACGAAAGTAAGAAAAAAAAATAAAAGAAGTGATTTATAAAGATATTGGTCTAGGTGACACGGAGAGAGATACATTATAAGAGCGAGTGAGAAACGTAGTTTCTTATAGACACTGACATAAATTAAGCAGAAAAAAGGATATAAGCAAGAGAGATCCAAAGAAATAGAAAAACGTAGATGACTGATGTTTGTATTGAATAGAAGAGGCTAGGTAGGCTAGACAGACAGAAGCATGTCACAGACAAAGAAATGGACATATAAACAGTAAGAGACATACAAAAAAATCATAGGGCTTGGTGAAAGAAAAACACATTTGTTAAATAGAAAAAGTGGCTGCATTACGCCAAAACGGTTAAACGGATTTCAACTATTTTTGGTTCCAGGGCATCCACAAAAAGAAAATAACCTTCTATTTTTTTGTCAGTATTGTCGCGTAAAAAGTATCTTATAACCATAAGGTACTTTTTACGCGACAATACTAACGAAAAAATAGAAGGTTATTTTCTCCACCACTCACAAAGTTCCTAGAAACTCTTACTAGAAGGTAGGCACCTTCTAAATAAGGGACTGACTTATGAAAGAAAGAAAGAAAGAGAAAGAAAGAAAGAAATAACCGAATTTTGAATATCTTTTCTGTTTCTTAGAACTATAACGTCAAAAATCCATCCATATCTGACGCTGTTTTCCCAAAAATACAAATGCGCTCGTCATATTCAATAAATTGATAGATTCAGGGATTACTTTGCGGAATTCCATATTATATTCAATAAATTGTGCTCACAAAAATGCGCATGCAATTTGAGGATTGTACTGTCTGGTGGCGGTTTGTTGTATTTGCATGCGTACTATTTGTGAAAACTGCATGAATTAATTGTGCTCACATGCGCATATTGCATGTGAGCCCAATTAATTGTCACATTTAACCAAGACCAGACCAAGACACTATTTCGCGAAAAAAGCAAAGGATCTATAATCCATTAATATCTTCATTGTCTTCACAGAGGTGACGGTGTCGTGGTGTACAATTGCTGTACCGGCCAGCAGAACCCCATCACGTGGCAGCGCTTCGTCAGGACCAGCTTCAAGTACATGCGGAAACACCCTTTTAGTAAGTGGCTCATCAACTCTTTTCCGTACCTCCTTTCCTTTCGACAAATTAAAGAAGTATTTCAAAATCCTACAAGTTCACAGTAATGTTGTTCGCAGTGTTTGTCACTAGTTCTCAAGAACTCTTGACATTATGTGCATTAAAATGTTTAAACCTTGTCCAGGCGTAGCACGATTCATCGACCACAAAGGTGTTATTAACATGTCAACTTTAACACGATGGTTTAAACCAGATTGAATTTTCTCGAAAAGTTACTTGAATTGAAATTAAATCCTTACCTATTCTGAATGTTCATTTTGTTTTTGAACATGTTTAATTGCGCCCTGGAAAATGGTTAACGAACAATTTTAGACCAAGTAACTGGGTTGATAATTCAATGTACATTCAATGCATTTCTGACATTTGTTCTGGTTAGTAGTTGGTTTGCGGTTACGACAACAAAGACAGCCAATAGACTATTGTATATATTGTATAGCTAGCAGCAAAATTGCATACGATTTCGCATTTGCTGCCAATTGTAAGCCATATTTTATGTTAAGGCTCTATTGTACTGTGTCTGTTGTTGGTGTGCAAAAAACAATTGTTGTGTTGTATTGTATTGTATTGTATTGTCCTCCCAAGACAAATCAAAATCTTTATTAAGCTCTGAGTCTGAGGCACACAGTAACGTAAAACCCCATAAACATTATTTGGCATTGAAAGCATGTTCTGGAGAAGACCATTTTATAATGTTATGGTCAAACATGGTTGCTTTTAGGTTATCGAAGTTATAGGCTCAAGCATATTTTTTTTAACCAGTTGCTTCAATTTTGCGCCTAATTATTAACATTTTGATTTTCCTAGCAGGTATTTCTTCTTTAATAAAATGATCATCATCTTCATTATCATCATCATCATCATCATCATCATCATCATCATCATCAGCCTATATACATCCTACTGCTGGACATAGCCTTCCCCTGAGGAATTCTACAATGACCGGGCGCCGCCCTTATCCAACGGTTTCCCTCGATCCTTGGTCCATCTGGTTGGGAGCCTTTCCACGCTTTGTAATCTGAAAGATATACTATCAATATCTTCATTTATTATCATTCTTAAGCCAGGTTTTTTTATAATACGCATATAAAAAGTAAAATACACAAAGCAAATACAAAATATAAACACATTATAAAAATAAATCGATTTTACGGATTATATCGCGTATATTATCTCATTTGAGTTCCCGACGTTTCGGAAGCTTTTCAGCTTTCCATGGTCACGGGTGGACTGAGAAAAGATATATTGTCTAAGTACCAATTTGTGCAAACTACCCACTTTGAAAAACAAATAAATGCCAGATGGGCCTAATCTGTAAAGACAGTTACACATGTGCCAGAAGGGCTTAATTATTTTATTTTAATAATTTACCAAGGAGCATTTCACAAATGAGGCGTACTGAGGAGAAAAGAAACGCTGCAAAGAAAAACTCCCAGGCTACCTCATTACTAATTATAATATGTTAAAAATAAAGACTATTAAACTATTTTAACACATAAGATATTTTAGCACCGTTCGGAAATTAAGGTTTTGCAGTCCTGTGTCTCGCTTGTTCCTTGATGAGATGTATTACAGGATCCCAAGCTGGTGGTATAGACAACCCATTTTCTCTATTGAAATTAGGATGCTTTTTAATCTCAATAGCTCAAATGAGATAATATACGAGATATAATCCGTTAAATTGTTTTATTTCAATGAGTAATAATCGCGAAAACAGGATAAAATATTACATTATAAAAAACCTAACCTAGGTTGCTGCCGGCAGCGGGGCAGTGCTCAAGCTACCATTGGTTGGGGCTGTACAGAGAGGAACCTCCTGATAATGCGGGCTGTATCCAGGATTACTGTCTTCTGCATCTGACCCTCGATCAAGCCATCTAGTGAGAGTCTCTTGAGGTGTTGTTCGAGACTCTACGCTATAAAACCACTTACGGAAACGACATATCGGGACAATGATCGTCGAATCAACATCCCACATGGCGGTCACCTCGTGAGCCAAGTTAAGGTACTTGCTGAGTTTGTCCTTCTCGGTCTTCACAAGGTTCTCGTCATGTCGGATAGTTATGTCGACGAGTATTGTCCGGCGCTTAGATCGATCTATCCACACGATGTCAGGCTTATTGGCTACAATAGTCCTGTCCGTGATGATAGATTGATCCCAATAGATCGTACACGACTATTTTTAAGAACGGACATCGATGCGATTATTAGGGGAAATAATAAAATAATATGATGATGTTATTCAGTGATATTTAATGGCTTTTTCTTCTCCAGGTGAGGTCCTTTGGTACCCTGGTGGAGACATCACGAGCAACCGTCTCAAGCACTCAACCTTGTCACTCCTGGAGCATCGAGCGCCAGCCTTCGTCATGGACATGTTTGCGAGGGCCACTGGAAAGAAACCAATGTGAGTTGATTCCAGATATTATTTACTTTTAAATTGCTTGAAACAGATAAAAACAAAAAACAACTTGTGAACAACAAACCTATTGGGACCTAAACTATATTGATATACAGGCTGATCAATCCAAATGGGTCAGTATGGAGAAGTCAGAAACTATGAGAGATAGCGATATCTGTTCTTAGGAACCATGGCGTCGATTTTAGATTTAATAATAATGGCATTAATTTTACTATGGCATTAACTCATACATAACCGGGAATCGAAGCTGATCAAAACCTCTGTATACTTTGTTATAACTTCTGCAAGTTTTTTCGTTGTTAGTGTTGATGGTGCGAATCATGTCACAAGGAACACATTTTTTATGGAATTTTGTTTAAACAATTGAAAAAAATTCAAAATAAGATAATTCTTTTATTTAAGCAAATGTTGATTGATTGAAATGCAAAGATTTATTCTCTCTAGAGTTAAATAAAATTTGAGTGCCATTATTATTCTGAGTTCTCCCTACTGACCCATTTGGATTGATCACCCTGTATGTCAACTATGTTGCCCAGGTTGGTGGCAATGCGTATGATCTGAGCAAGGAACAAGCCAGCCTTATGGGCATTTGGTCTAGCCCTTGTATTAAATTTAACCAAATTTCTAGTACCTTTACTTATTTCCATATGTGCAGTAAAGTGTAGGTATGTTATAGGGTTCAAGTATAAATAAAAAAATCATCAAATCGGTTCAGATATCGGTCAACTGTATTGAAAATCTCCCTATGTTTGAAGTCGGTAAAAAATACAATACTTACAATAACTCTTCCTTGCACACCTCACAAAACAGAGTGCAGAAAACAATACATTCAAGGAGAGGTAATCAACAGGCCATGTTATCGCTAAACAGTGATCTCTTCCAGACAACCTTTGGGTAAAAAAAATACTATACTTCTTGTAATTACCACAAAAATCATAAATTATATATAGGTGAATATAGTCAATAAAAACGGTGTTTTAGTAACACAACTGATTATTATCGTATTGATGATGGTGATGATGATGATGATAATTATCACCATAATGATCCATCTTTCCAGGATGATGCGGGTGCAGAACAAGCTGGAGAAAGCTGCGGCGTGTCTAGAGTACTTCACGACCCGTCAGTGGGCGTTTGCTGACGACAACGTGCAGGCGCTCTGCACAGCGCTTTCGCCAGAGGACCGGCGCACATTCGACTTCAATGTCAGGTGAGGTCAAGGTCAAATTCTAGATCAAGGTCACTACAGACTGCAGTAAATCAGAATACTGCTCGATGTATCACAGGATAGAAGTATGTTTGTATATAATGATAATAAAGGTCGGTTAGGGATGGTTAGGTTAGGCATTTGCTCGACTTACCGGATAGACACATAGTTTGACTTAAATGTCAGTTGTGATCGAGCTCACTAAGGATAGGCACAATATGTTCTAGTTTAATAATAGGTTATTTTTATCTTTTTCTTCGTGGAATCCTCACGACTGAGGGACGTGACCACCGTGGACACTCATCGCCCACGGTTTCCAAGCTGCACGGTCTTGGGCTCGGTGCATGCTGGCCTGCAGTGTTTCTTTAGTCGCCGAAGTTATTCTCTCAGCCTAAGGCGTAGGCAATGTAGCCATACGACCATCCCTCCTCTTCGTTGCCATGCGACCAGTGAATATAAGCTATTCCATACTCTCCAGACCAGGGGGGTTATTGTCTAACGAAATTTTGACAATTGGTATCCGAATCAACTGTCATAGCCCATACGACATCATGATCTTGATTCTGATTCCGAGCGTCGAACTCGTTAGGCAATAGGGGGGCAGGTTGTTTTTTGGTATATCATAGAGTGCTTCAGGAAAGAGACTCGTCTGATATTAGGGGCATGTTAATTTCATGTAAATATCGTATGAGATCATCAAGATCAAGGTCTAACAAGCACCAAAGGTTACAGTATGGGGTTCTTCAAGGGTCGGCAACACGCTCGTAATGCCCCTGGCGTTGCAAGCGCTCATAGGCTGCGGTGACTGCTTAACATTAGGCAGGCCGTACGCTTGTTGCCACCTTATAGTAGTATAAAAACAAATCATTTATATATTGCTGTCAACGTTATTAATAAGAAAAAATAGTGTAAGCTTAATTATTTTTATCATAACTCGGGAGACAGACTAAATCCAAAGCATTTATTTTAATATTATATTGTATTATTTTGCAGGAACATCGATTGGGACGCATACATCGAGAGCTACGTACTGGGTATCAGGAGGTTCCTCTTCAAAGAGAGTCCGGAGACGCTCCCGCGGTCCAGGACCTTGATTCGAAGGTAAGGTCTTGTCAGGGTCAATGTTTCAACATCTGCATGGACGGTTACATCAAGAGCTATCTGCTTCAGCATCGGAAGATTCCTCTTCAAGGAAAGTCCGGCGATGCTGCCGCGTTTACCAATTAATTTTGATGGTTATTACTACTTTTAATTAAATCCTTCCGCAAAGTTTAGGTTAAGGGTCTGCATCGTCAAGAAAAAACCACGCCCCATGCCGGCCAATGAGCGTAATTTGTAATAAGGGACGCATTTATTGCTCGCGCGCATCAAAGAAAGAGAAAGCTTATACAGTACATGCTTGGGGTTTTTGGCGTAAGCGCCAGATGTAAAAGTAGGTACAATGAAATCGAAGATATTATTATATTTTGTTAACATTTAAGTTAGTGACGTAAAATATAAAAGGAAGAATGACATTTTTACATAATTTAGCCGTTTATTAATCGGTCGTTTGTACAAAGTAGACAAAAAACGGAAAATGAAAGCGTTTTCGGATTTCTTTTCTATCGAGAACATTTTAAGCAAACATATTTCCGGATTGGGGGCTGAGTAGGTTATATAGACAAGAAACACATATCTGAAAATTAGCCTGTTTCAAGTACCTAGAAATTTGACAAAAATCTCACTAAATATTTTTCGATGCACCCCTTAAAGGCACTACTTACTTATTCTAACCTCTCTCTGGTAATAGGCAGCACCTAAAATGTTTCTGCTTGGCTTTAAGATTCACTGGAGCGAACGCTTTAAGGCATTAAGTCAGTATTTTGTACGATGAGTGAGTTTTCTTTGGTGCAAGTAAGAGTTTAAATAAATGTGTTGTTCCAGGTTACACATAGTGCACGTGCTAACTCAACTGGCAGCTGTCTTCTTTCTTTGGCGATTTCTCTTCTCTCGCTCGAACGCCCTTCGCAATATCTGGCGACGTATTCTGGACTTCATAACTCGCGCCGCAAGAATGCTCGCCATAGCCTGATGCAGATCAAAACCATAACCCCCCCGGCTTCGCCGTAGTTGGGCCGATCACCTCGTTTACCGGTTCAGTGGTCGGATTGTGAACGGGTAGGTAGCTTGCGTGCTCGCTGCTTTTTGATTTTCGCGTAACATAGTGGAAAGTGACACAGTGGAGAGATGTAACTTCAGTGATTTGATACGAATCAGGTATTTTTGTGAGTCACGCAATCGGTGGTGTTGATTTACCACTGTGTTACGAGTCAGTACAATGTTAGGGTGAACCGGGAATGAATAAGAATCGTAAGTATCAGTTATCTGTATTGTCTGGAAGATAACAATGGTTAGATGATACTGATTGAATCGTGTGGTAAAACTGCGCTTCTGCTTTTCGTACTTATAATCAGATGATGATGAAAATGACGAGCTTTCTCGTAATTAAAGTTTGTGTCACTTTCCTAACTAAACGCACTATCCTAAAACAAGGTGGCGGTTCGTATCTATAGAATTTCTAAGAACACTGCGGTATATTATATTAGTTGGTTTTCTCAATTTATAAGCTTGATTCAATGGTCTGATTCTGCTTCCACGGACACTATGACAATCATCAAAACTGTAACAAAAACAAAGCAAGTATTTCATAACGCGAGCGATTCCACTGCGTGACAAATTGATTTAAAACATAGCGCTTACTTTCTACCAGTATTGCTGTTTTTTTACATGTATTAATTAATACCAATGTGCTGAGACCGATGTCGATACTTATTATACAGCAATTTACTAGATCATTTTATGGATACTTTAAGTCTCAAATTCGCGGCATGTCATTTGTGGGACGTGATTTTTTGTTACCTTTATGTCACGTCGATTGCATTTGGCATGCTGCATTTTTGAGGCTTTAAATTGAATGTCATAGTGTCATTTCTTAACACTTCCGCTAGGCTGTTAAGGTAGTTATGTTATTGTTACATTAAATAATGGTTATTCCAAATAATTTTGTACCAATGTAACAGCTCAATGAAAAAAAAGTAAAAGTTCAAAAATCTGTTAATGAGTAGTAGTAAATATTATGTACCATAGTGTATTTGCTATGACAACCCTATATTAAAATATTTATTGGATGATTTTCAAAACAGTCGTGTTTTTACGTTACTGGTAAAATGCACAATCTTGAACAATTTATATATCGTCATAAAAAACTAATACCTGTTGCAGAAAAAAAATATTGTAAAAAAAGGTTCTTTAAATAACACTAATCATTTTTCTCCTGATAAAATTGGGTTTCTTTGATGCAAGATTGTTCTTTCTTAATGTGCAAACTTATCTTTCTAACCTGTTCTAAGTCAAATAATGCTGGTTACTAAACTGCAACTGGTTTGAAAATCACCCATCTGACATTCAGTCGTAGATCGAACGCGAATGGTTGGAACGTTGAAACCGTTGGTTATCTAGCGAGACACGTAAGCATTGCGTGCGTGCGAACGCACGCAATGCTTACGTGTCTCGCGCAACGACTGCGAGTGTCATCCATGCTAGACGCATTGTACTGTGTCATTGTACTTTGTATTTTTTTAAGTTAATTTTATAGATGTCGCTGATTTCTGTCTATATAACAAAGTACAATACAGTTAGTAATGACATTTGGTGAAGTACAATTAGTAACTGATTGCAGCAAACGTTCAATTGTTAACCACTATGACATTTTCCACTGTGTTACGATATACTTTTATGTAACCTAGCAACTAGCGACATCTATATTTTGACTTTTTACTAGAAGACCCTGAAACAGGTGCAAATATGGCATATGGTCACTTTGTGACTTGTATACGCCTTGGCACAAATGTTAACTAATTCAATGTTATTGGGCAAACTATTATTAAAAGTTTCTTCAATTAAAGTTAATTTGATTGAGATAATAGTTTGCGGGGAACATTGTCAAGTATTTACGAGACATACTTATTGTAAAAAAATACCTCATCGGTAATGTAATTAGTTAATTTTACCACGCCACCTTCTGGGCGATAGCGAGACTAGCTTGGCCAATAAATAATAGTATTCGTGAAATAACGAGATTAATATTAATGTGAAGTATGAAATAATTTTCGTTATAGACTTGGTTATTATAAGAATATTAAATAATACCAGCATATAAGACTATTCCGTATTATCCAGCAATCATCTAAAGATTATGCATGCATTATGCTTGTGATGAGGGTAGTTTTTCAACTAACTAGTGCTACCAATCTGACTGGCTTTATACAATTAGAGCTAACTTCTGTTCTAATTGCTTGAAACCAGCTACTAGCTTGCTGTTCTGGCTAAAATATAAGGACAGCGGGGGTGGGTATAAAGTGTGCGCCAGGCGGAGCACAATGACCCTGCCACGCGCACACTTCTTACTTGCCCCCGCTGTCTTTCCCCCCGTCGCCCGCAGACCATCGGAGTGTCACAAAAGAACTTGTCAAGCTATAGTCGTTACTGTTCTCGATACGAGACATTCCATAATGACTCTCTCTAACTGTACTGAATGAAAAGGGTATGGATAATGTTTCTTGCACGACAACGATTTGCAAAGTTTTGCTAAGGAACTGATAAACATTATACAGGTAGAAATGTTCATCGGTTTATTAAATATGTTTTTCAGTTCTCTTGTATTTGCGTCACTGAGCACCAGATGAAAATATTATAAAGCGTGATGATGTGTTACTATCCAAGAACAATATACTAATGCTAGTATTATTTATTATTAATATATAACTTAAGTCATCTACCGACAATTTGTGTTTAAGAACGAAAGAAAAGAATGTTAAATATCTTCTAGATGCCAATCTCAACGCATCGTATATGGAAAAATAATTTGTTGTGGATTGAAATTCGACAAAAGATATACTTTTGTCTCGTAAAAATACTTTATAAGTGTATACACAGTATGAACCTGTCCATCAAATGAGAAAAACGAAATTCGTATCTTTGAGTGTCTTGTCTTTTTCAAGTATAAGGGACAAAAACAGGACTATCAAAGTTTGGAATTTAATTTTTCTAAGTGCTCGACCTGTGTCTAGATATTATCCAATCTATTAAAGTCATACAAATTCGTATTAGAATTACATATTCAGACATTGCTAGGATAAAACTAGGTAAAAAATATTTATTATAATTTCTAGTGCGTTGCGCTTGAATTTTTTTATTAAACAATAATAGCCCAAAATGTACTAGTCAAACGACGTTGCAAATTCAAGGGGGTAAAATTAAATTATCTATTTAATAGTAACATTTTGAGAGTGATGCTGGGATGACTCCCAGCTTAGTTATACACTTTGACTATGACGCCTGACTACATCATTGATATTTTAATAAATAAAAGCGTTAGCGTGACACTGTGAGCGATTTCTATTTCCTCAGTACTATGTTCTAATCACTTATTACTTAAAAGGGATTAGAGTATAGCACTTAACAACAAATGCGCCCCTGTGTTACTTATACAGAGTTGTTATGTCATAGTAACATAAATAAACTGCTGACGTAATTAAGTCTGATCAACGAATATTGCTTAATGTAACCAACAATTCTGACCAAAGTCAGGCGTCTATTATACCTTACAATGAATATTGCTTAAAATTAATATCCGTTTGTCCGATGTCCAAACTTCCTAAAAGGCCTACTACCTTTAGTATAGGTATCATTACTTATTCCCCTGCGTTACGTTATTAATTTAGGCGGAAATACTATTTATGCATTTGTATGTTCAAAACGAATGTTCATGAGTCTTATTACCCAGTTACGTGTGAAGGTAGCTATTCTGCATTAATTTTATTATTGTCAACGCGTTACATGAACGCGTGTGTTCAGAAGCCACGCGCACAAACATCGAGAAAATGTAAGCTGCATATCTGGTAAAATGAAAACTTGCTAAATATGTCAATATCATAAGCAGTTAAGTTTTTGTTTTACTAAGTTTACGCTAGTAAGTTATAGAAGAATGAGTTTTCATAATGACATACACGTCAATTAGTACTAGATCAGGTACAAGATGAGGCTAAGGTACCAATAAATTAATTGAAAGTATTTTCACGTGGCAAAAACGACGGTCTTAAAATAAATATAAAAACTAACTAAATTGTTACTTGTTTTTGACACGCGAGAATGGTTTAATTACTCAAGAAACTTGGTCATTATGAAACTTTTGGAAATGGTCGGGATTTTGAATGTTTTAGTTCTTAAGCTATTCTATTGCAGCAATATGTGCCGAATTTTACCCTTTGCTAGGCTAGAATATTTTGTATCTGTAACTCTATAGTCGTCTGCGTTATGTAGGTAACATAAAGGAGAAACGTTAGCCATTTTTACAGCTTAGAGACAAAATATTTTTGCACATGAAACTTGCAGACATGAGTGAAATGGGGTTGAGACCGAGAACAAACGTATCTGAAGGCAAATAGTTTTATTTCATTGGTAATAGCCACATGTCGCCAATTGAGCTCTCTTCTAGTACAAGTGTCTTTATTCATTAAAGTTTATTGATATGTCTTTTGTTCGATCACATACTTCTTATAATTATGATTTACCATAAACTTAATCCATTTAAATAATGGGATTGTGACATTTAGAGTTTATTCCAATTTAGGCATGATGATTGAAAACCCTTGCTATAAATAGGCTATTCAAATTTACTCCTTTTTATGTCATGACGCTTCCTTAAAATTATGTAAGGTGTTTTTATATTTTGGTGTTGTAATTTCAAATTGTAATAATTTTTGACGCATCCTTTTTAGTGATTTAGATGTTCCTGATGTATTGAAATTTTCTTCTAAAGCTCTGCTTTCTTCCTAGGTATATTCCGCCATTAAGCAAATTCCTCCAATCATGTCACACAATGTTTGGATGTAAGTTGTACTTGTAAAGTAATCGCCTAAGTTTATACGAAATGTTATTTAAGTGATAGCATTTTTCTTAATATTTAAGTCAAATCATAACGCTTTCGCCAACATCTTTAAACAAAACAGCGTAAAAAATGGATACAGGTTGGATGCTTGTTATAATTATATTTTCCCTGCGTTACTTTTTGATATAATTATGTGAGTGTAAGGTATTGTGAAAGTCCAAAACGAGTATCCGACTAGGGCGTTCTGAACTCTTCCAGTGTTAATATTTGTTTAAGTTCTCTTAGTGTAAATTGACTTTAATATTCCTAAAACGGTTCATGGATTTGTGAATTATGAATAGAGGTTTGTTTTTTGCTTGTAAGTAATATTTATATGTACATTTTGAACATTCGCCCTTTCAATATAATTTATTATTTTAGTTTGTAAAAACTTGGTTAGCAGATGCTTTTATATTTGATTAAGGTAGTTTTTGAAAAAAAAACGGGAAAATGTTTGTGCGATATATTATTATTGTGTATATAGAATTTAGTTATCCAAAGTTAAATCCAAATACATTAATGCGAAAGTATATTTTAATTTTTTTTCGCTGTATGTATGTAGTATTTTGGAGTGTAAAAATCGGTTTTCGAACGTAGTATCGGAAGCCATGTTTAATAAAAAATAAAGATATAGATATTTTTAATAAAATAATGTTACAAATAATAGTAGTCCCCTGTGTTAAGGAACCATTAATATATTTGTAATAGTGACATTGCGAAATATGATAGAAGTAAATTTTCAATGCCAATTCTAGCACCTTCTTTTGCTGTATTACTCAGTAAGTGTCTGAATAAAATAGTTCTTATTGCAAAATGGGGCCTTGATCACTTGTCGGTAGTGAATTATTATTTTATATAAAGTGAGCTACATAATTTATATTTATCTTTTTTGACAGTGATTACAAGATGGCCGCGATCGTTCGAAAACCGAAAAAAGACATGCTTTAAAATTGTGTTGCATAGGTGCCAGGAATTTTTGGCTATGGAATAGATGAAATCGATGGAGTTTTGGAATGTTAAAAGTATATATAGTTGGTTGAATAAATGCTCAAAGAATGATAGTCAAATGGCGTAGTTCCACCGTCACTTGCAATTGAAAAACTAAATCCATCTAATTCAAAACTGAAATACTGGGTCATATTTATTGCTTTGTTACTGTTACCACCCGAGTTGTGGGGAGATGCCAGTTTTATTTACAATAGCTCTCAACAGTTCTTTTGTGGATTACATAAGGCCCAAGTTAAGTTTATATTTAATCATATATTGATGATGCCAATTAAGCATATAGATCAATCATATTTTTGCCCTAATATTTTGATAGTAACTGTTTTTTTAACACACTGTGTGCTGCAATAATGAATTATTTTCAAGTGGATGGTGGAACGCACCTTCAGACAGACTAAAATCAAGTTTAAATCAAGTATAAATATTCTACATGTTCCCTTCTTAGAAACGTTTGACATATAAGTAGCCGATTTGATATAAAAAGTTACATGATCAGAACTTTTCCAAGTATTGCAGAATATTAGTTTGTTCGTACTATAATTTTGGGTGATCAGTTTAAATGTTTATCATATTTTAGTATCAAACCTGGCATTATAATAATAATAAATCCATAAGCTGATATCCGCTTCGTCAAGTTAAGTAAGGTTCATATTTTATAGTTAATTTAGAATGGATATATAAATATTACTTAAAATTAAAAACTTATTTACCAATAAAAGTCCTAATATTGCGATAGCACCAATAAAAAATATGACCATGACGTAAGTTTTTTTAATGAGTTATGAGTTGAATTTGATATGACTCTGACTGAACGAGATAGATGGCAAAGTGCTGAAGTTTTTGTCTTTTGTTATTTTCGATTAAACAAAAACATATTTACAAAGGCTATTTATCATTATCATCATTAAGGCACGGCACTATGACTCGACAGGCCGATAAGGGAGCGGTAGCTACGGCAGCATAAGTAACATATAAAAGTTGCATCTGGCGATGTAAGACTATTTCTATACATATATCAAATGATATCATACCACAAAATCATCATCACGTCGGCATTAAGCACACTATTTTCTGCGCTACGTTACGTAGAAGACAAAATATTATCCACTGCGTTACGGTTATGTCAACGATAACACGAACAAATATGAAAGTATAACCACATCTTGATTTGAGCTTGATTTTGTCAGTCTTTTGTCCGTTTTAGCTGGGCCCGTTACGATAAAAAAATCATCTTTCAAGAATATTTAAAGAAATTCCGGTGTGTAGCAAAAATACGATTGGCATCGAAGTATAATATGAAGTTTTCATCTGATTGTAATGAAGTAAATCTTTCTCTCATATAAAATTTCAGCGTAGATCGTATTTTGCTAGATACCAGAATTTCTAATTAATTTGGAATGCATGCCTTAAGTTGGCTAGTTATAATACCCCGATAATCATTTTATCATATGTATAGTGACTGTCAAATAGTCTGTAACATCCACAGTGACAAATATATCGTAACACATATTTATTCTAATCATAGAGAAACGTGACAATATATTTGGCGCTTTGTACGCTACAGACTATTTGATGCTGACTGTACAATAATACAGTTATTGATCCTTAGGACATCTTAATCCTCAACATAAACAAATATCACTTAAAATATCCGTTACATAAAATATATTGGTAAGTCTTCGTAACATAAAACCGTAACATAGTGGAGCTAGTGTCTGCGACAGTAGCGCCATTCTGGATAGAAAGAGATAGTGCTATACGCATCGGGCCCGGCCAGAGCGAGACGCAGATAGCGGCAGCGACTCGGTGACGATGCGGGGTCATTTATTATTCCATATATTAATAAAACATTGTAAAGTTTTGGATGTTTTATTTTCCTTTACCATAATTGAATTATAATAAAAGATAGTAGTGCAACATATAGAACATCGAAGAGCCTATCATAATATTTTCATTAAAAAGGATGTCCGCCATCTTGAATTACAAAATGGACGCCATTTTCCTAATCCGCACCCCCAAAAACCTAGAAAACGACACCTATCATGTTATTTTCATTATGATGTCCACCATCTTGAATTCCAAAATGGACGCCATTTTCCAAATTCGCATCCCCAAAGACCTATATAACAACGGCTATGATGACTTTTTCATTAAAAGTGATGTCCGCCATCTTGAATTCCAAAATGGACGCCTTTTTCCAAATCCGCGCCCCCAAAAACCTAGAAAACGGCACCTAAGATGACTTTTTCATTAAAAGTGATGTCCGCCATCTTGAATTCCAATGCCAATTGCAGTGTTTTGGATTAATTATTGCTATTAGTAGGAGGCAAATATGTAAACATTTCGTCGTCCCGTCCTCTAATAGGTCTACGTAACTACGTATGTATAGACAGCATTTCTTTTTTTGCGTCCCAATTTTCATTGATTATATGACAAACTACACAACACTAAATTTAACAACACTCTTTAATCGTTTTTCACCTTTATGAACGGTAGGTAGAAGGCGTCCAAGCAAAAAGTGCTGGCAACGTTGCGCAATACATTAACCCAGCGCCGGCCGCCGGCGCGCCGTGTGCCTAAAAGTGCGTTCACACTTGTATCATTTGCTCGTATCCGATCACCGTGCCGTGGCATGACTGCGTATCGCGCTGCTTGGACGCTTACTGTCGGCGCGCCGATCATGCCGTACTCATCCGATATAATACGTCTACGTATCTGTGTGATACGCGTAGCAAAATGGATTTCGAGCGATCCGATCGGCGCAACGTCCAAACGCGTGATCGTGACACGCGATCATGCCACGCGACAATGGTCTGATACGGGCAAATGATACAAATGTGGACGCACCTTAAGATGTGCATACGGAGCGGCAACAGCGCGTAGTTCATAACGTTATTTAAACATTTATAACGCTATCTTATAATGTTGTGGTTTTCATTCCGTTGTGATATGATATAACGTTATAAAGGAATATTGATTTTATTTGAACGAAATTATAAACACAAACGAAATATATCGTTATTATATCGTTTTTTTTTTCATAACGTTTTAAAGGTCTTTCCACCGGTGATACACACAGCATCGCCCTGTTACTGCGGCGCCATGAGCATCACCCACCGGTGTCACCACCGTTAACGTAATAATAGGATGATTCTCCACATCCTATTTTATATTATATCCTCTACAAAATAGCATTTGCAGATTGACTCATAAAAAAAAATCAATACCCTGAAAAAATTTCTTTTGATCCCACCGGTGATGCTCATGGCCACATAGAGATGTTAACGTGATCCCACCGGTGGTGCTCATGGCAGTCAACGTGTTAAAGTGTGTCCTCGTATTTTTAACCCCCGACAAAAAAGAAGGGTGTTATAAGTTTAACGTGTCTGTGACTCTGTGTATCTGTCTGTGGCACCGTGGCGCCTATACGGATAGACCGATTTGAGTGCGTTTTTTTTTGTGTAATACATAATTTTATCCCGAGTGTTCTTAGCTTTGTTTGATGAAAATCAGAGTACTAGTCTCCAAGATATTCAGCTTTTAGTGGAACAAGTCACCAGATCTCAGCCAATATTGAAGCCCTAAACTCCAAATTTCGTTTCATTTGTGTCGGGGGGTTTTTAAAATTTTCAATTTTCTATAGTTATTCTGTTGCATTAATATTTCTATGGACTATTATGTCATTATCTAGACTGTGAATGAACGTCTTTCTGTTTATTGTAAAATGGCCTACTTGCAGAATAAAGTTTCGAATTGATACATTATGATTTAAGGGGCTACCCAGATAATTTAGGTAAATTTCACTGTTTTTAAAGCGATATAAAATTATTCCACTCGTCGCAAACCACATAAATAAAATATTTTTTTCTACTGGAATGTTATTTAATACTTAATAAATCAAGAGAAAAAAAAATCTTCAATTGGTACCTATAGGCTCCCTCGTTAAGCGACGCTGAGACATGGGACTCAGTGGTCGGAAACTCTCATGCAAAAATAAAATGAATGGCGATCGAGTTACTTCGCCAACAACATAATACGTGAATAAGGTAATGGCAACACTGATGGGATGTCACTCGTGTCGAATCCAGACGTCTGTTACCCTAATGGTGGTTTTCATTCATTTTGATAATTATTCTGAAGTTTTTGACATTTATTGTGGCGTTGAGTTGAGCAAATTTGCTCCTCAGCTCATTTAACTGTGTGCGTGATATATTATAGAGACAGATACGTTTTGAGATTTACTCGTGGTGTTTTGAGATAGTGTTTCTAAAAAAGTTTGCTAAACAAACTTTCCATAGACCAGGGGGCCCCGTGTGCTCTTATGGAATAAACGGTACCTATTGTTAGTAGGTATACTTACCATTAAACCTCTCGGTAGGTTATGTAATTATCACACATTGTTATTGAAGAACTAATAAACGATTAATTTTTTGTAATATTTCAATGTAAATTTCAGTTCATTAAGAATTTTGTAAAGTTTTCATCACATTTATGATTTGTTTAATTTTTACTCGAACAGTAATTCTGATTATGAAAGTCGTGCTACAGTAGGTAATTTCGGTAATTACCGTATATGGTAAACCCTACTCTGCGCATAATGGGTTTTTCACTACACTATTTTTAAAATTGTGATGACATGGCAATATTTGATTTTTCTTATATTGGTGGAGCCTTCACCCGATGGTAATACAAATCGTTCAGAAACAAATTAATATGAAGTTCCGTCTCTTAAAACGTAGTGATTATATTCTCTTTGATGGGACTACAACCAATAAGTGAGTAATGATGTTTTTTAATGAAGTTTTTTTTGTCGTAAAAATACCATATTTGATGGGTTTATCTTGGATTCGGTTTCTCGAGAAGATAATCTGAAATAGTATATTGGTAACAAAAACACGATGAGACATACATATACAACATAGAAAAGTGAAGAAATACGAATCGAAGGTCAATCGCTTATGGGAGCCCCTTAAGCGAAAAAGAGCAGCCTAGACGAAGTTATTAGCCTGGACTAAAGTACCCCTCGGTAATTAATTAGTCTGTAAAAACCCCGGAACAAGCTAATTCTTCCTTCTTCTGTTCGTCGTATTTATATTCGTCGTATCTGAAACAATGATTACTTATTTAACCACCATAACTGGGGAAAGGAAGGGAGTGAGAAGGACAGCGTCGGGGTCTACTCGTGTCTCGTAACTAAGGTCCCGGATTGGACCGAAACATATCGAGCCGTACTTGGGCGTGAGTAACCGCTAATGTAATCTAAATATCGTCACACGTTCCTAGGCTTTATTAGTATGGAGCGTTTTTGGGAAAGTTCAAAAATGTGATTTTCACATTGTTTTATCCAGGTGAGTTTTAATGAGATTGAAGTAGTTTCTTCACTAATGTTTCTATTATTAAGAGGTCGTTATATAACATACCATGGAAAAGAGTTGACAAAAATTGTCAACATTCCAATTTAGATGCATACGAAGATACTACACGCGGAAAAGTTGCTCCGTGTTCTTAACACCGGCAGTACTAAGATCCCGTACTACACGGTCACGCCAAAACACGTAACCGTGTTTGCGTTCGGCTACGTATCTGCGGATCTCGGCTCCGCTCGGGTATTGAATGAAAGCTTGTCGAGCCGACCCGATTTGTATGTTTTATTGTTTATTTTTATTTGAATGAAAGTACACCTTTTACAACCGGTGTTGATGTATTATTTTAGCCCCCCGACAAAATATTTATATGGTTACTCTTCAAACTTATTAAAGTGCAAAAGCCAAGAAACTGAAAAAAAAAACTGAGGTCTTAAAGACACACATAGAATCTTCACTGAACGTCACGGACGGATCGAATCCACGTGTAATTAAGAAACGCATCTCCATGTAACACTGAGCTACGTATCTTAATTACACGGAGCTGAATTACACGTGCCGAACGGCTCGGATCTCCGTTTCCGTGTTATATGGCAACGGAGATCCGGCTAAGGGTATAAGAAACACGGACACTAATGGTAGTAGATACTAATGGTATTTATGAGCGGTTTCTTACTTCTCCAGCGGCGGGCAGAGAAAATGCCTCATGTTCCTCGGCATGAACAAGTCAGCTTGCACCTTGCTGACATCTGCGATGTACTCTTCAACGTCATTTATGAACTCTTCCGGTACCGGGCCTCCGATGCCTGGCACTGCGTAGACGACCACTATCTGAAACGATAACCAGTATTCATTATCATCTATACTATGGATTATAAAGTTGTAAAAATTAAGCGTCTGTACATTGAAGATATTAAAAAAAAAGATTGTAACGGACTATTTATTTTTTATACTACTAAGGTGGCAAACAAGCGTACGGCCTGCCTGATGTTAAGCAATCACCGCAGCCTGTGAGCGCTTGCAGCGTCAGGGGGATTACGTGCGTGTTGCCGACCCTTTAAAAACCTATTCACTCCCCTCTTGAAGAACCCTATACTGTAACCTCAGCACTTCTGCGTTAAAGAAGAGGTCACAGGTTCAAATCATAGGTCGCGTTGATTTTTTCCTTTACAATCAAAATCTGTGTTATAATATGAATTAGAATTGAAATAATTATTGGTGTAATAATAATGATGCCCCGCTCTATTGGGATCGATCTATCACCACGGACAAAACTAAAGGGTAGTTTCCTGACTTAAAAAAACATTATTCTAATTAGTCCGTCAGATTATCAAAAAATATTGGACACGTTTTTTTTCTTTTGTCAATCAAACAAAAAAACTTAAAAATAGACAAAGATAAAGCGCGTCAAAATTTGGGAGTGCGAAAAACGGTCGCACGGCGTGTCGTCACGGGGAACTTTAACGGGCTAAAAAATACGTGTCTAATATTTTCTGATAATCAGCTGACGGACAAATTATATTGTTTTAGGACACAAGACTATTGTAGCCAACAAGCCTGATATCGTGTTGGCAGATCGATGTAAGCGCCGGGCAATACTCGTCGGCATCACCATCCCACATGACGAGAACCTCGTGAAGGTGGAGAAAGTCAAACTCAGCAAGTATCTTGACTTCTGCCTCATTAGGTGGTACTGGTGGCAGGGTATTTGCTGATTAACATTTATAACAATGATATTATTATCAGACAAATGACTTTCAAATTGTTTATAAGAAAACTATATAGGTAAATGGCTGTTAGAAAAAAGCTTTTCCTTAATCCAAGAGTTTCTGGATAATTTGTGTTGTAAGTGTTAGACGGTATTTTATGCCTTAGATTTAATGTAGTAATAGTAATCTGTAAAATGTAATGTAAAAGTCATAGTATTAATTGGCCAGACATGCTAAACATTCACCACGATTGACACTCCACCACTGTATTTTTGAAACATGTCTGGCGCAAATAAATTTTATTAAACAAAAAAAGACGAACCTCTGGAATAGGCTGTTCCTCTTCTTCAACTTCTTCCATTTCAGGGACTATGATTTCCATGTTTTCGTCCAAGAAGTTGTAGAACAGTTCCTTGATCATTGCCACTTCATCTGGCTTTGCCTGAAAAAATAAATAAATAATGTATATAATTTTCATATTCTAGAGAAAGAGGTTATAGAAAACGAAAACCTAACCTAAACACTTGAAAGTAATTATTTGTGGATTATGTCTGGGTTTCAACCACTATCAGTCCCCTGTCCCATATGTTGATAAAATGAGCTACACTAAGAATTAAAATTTCATACAATATGCGGTACTTGCAGTTCCTTTCACGATTAATTAAATAGAAACTTTCTTGCGACTTATTTCTTTCAATGTTTAGGACAGGGGACTGATAAATATCCTTTCATGATTTAATGGGTCGATTCATAAGAGCAGGGGCCCGTTTCATAAACTCTTGTAACTTGTTCTGACACTGTACTGTACTGACAGTGGTTAGAATCCAGAAATTGCGTCAAACGTCGCTGATTTAACACGTTGGTTTCTTAAAAAATATTAGTGCGTTGTTTAATAAGTACCGACTTTTAAAGCTTCTAAAATTTTTGACATCCATTTGTACACATCACCTTGTGACGCATTTTTCATATTATATTTGTAATATTTGTGCAATAAAGAATACCTTTTTTTTCTTCAAATCAGGATCCGGTAGAATAGCGATCTGATCATCAATATAATCCATAATCTCCTGCTCAATATGCTGCACGATGAATTCCCCGCTGGTGATTGACATTTGCCGACCAGCCACCATTCCTGCCAACAAGCAACAATACTTAGAAATTTACCAACGCGATGGCAGAAATTCTGTTTGTGAAACATTTTCGGGGATTTGTTCGAGCGTTCCAACTTATCTCAGTCCCCCTGTCACAAATATTGAAAGTAAAAGCTACACAAGGATTAGACTTTCATACAATGGTGTACTTTACTGGTCATGTTAATCACTATTGATCTTATTTAAATTTAATTGCGATTATTTCTTTTATATCTAGGACAGGGGACTGATAAACATTCTTTCTTGATTTAATGGGTCGATTCATAATAGCAGGGGCCCGTTTCATTAATGCTTGTAATTTGTATTACAAGCGGAAGTCTCTTTATAATTTATACTGTTGGAAATGCCCGATTCAAAAAAGCTTTTTTGAATCGGGCCCCTGGTGCGGATTTTGTGTGTGTTCGTTTCATATTAAATCCGCGCCAGCTCTCAAGAATCTACTTTTTTACTGGTCTTTTTCTTCTTGGTGGTATCATTGATAGGGTAAATCTGGTTGCAATGTATGTTTTATCAAGGGATATCATTGGCGTGCACAGAGTTTGTGGCCAAGGTAGACAAATGTTTTATGGAGCCATGGTCGTTTAGGGTAGGCCATGCCTTTGTGCCTATATAGGCCGCACGCCACTAAATGCTACACATTTGACTGTGCTAACATACCAGATCACCTAAAATCTGCCATCGTATTGCTAACTATTTGACAGCATATTAGCTTACAAAGTGAATTGGGTACTTTACTGTGGTCAACGTAAATTATTTCATGCTTATAGTTAAATGCAATTTCTGAGACTACGCAAAAAATATTAGTATATGAATACTTATTTAAATAAAACAATTTAACGGATTATATCGCGTATACTCATTAGCTGGAAAGCTTCCGAAACGACAGGAACTCAAATGAGATAATATACGTAATATAATCCGTTAAATTGTTTTATTTAAATGAGTAATAATCGCGAAAATAGAAGAAAATATTGTATAAATACTTATTTTAACGGTTTTGGTGCTTTGAAAATTAAGAAAAACTAAGGAGGCAATATGATGCCATAAAAATATTTTTCTTGAAATTTTCATACTCGTTTTGAGCTTTTCATCTGTCAGTCAAGTACCCAATCGATAAACCCTTCACAAGACCTGGACAGTAAAAGACTAACCAAGATCGTAATTGGCCGACTTGAACCTGTTCACGATATCGGCTATGTCTTCGAAGGTCGTTTCCAGGTCTTCCAGCCTCCTCGCGCGTTCTTCAAACAGCTGGATAAGAGGGGATAACTGAGTTGTAGGAATTCAGAGTCTTTGGCTTACTTGAAGACCGTGTAAAACGGCCCAGCAACAGCAAAATTGTGTAGAATCCGACTTAGAACTAAATACACTATATAGGGAGTGAGAGTCACCACAGACAAAATAATAGTACATGCATGATTTTTTTAATCGATTTTCTTAACAATAAAAGAGGACTTTTTTGAGGAGAGTTTCTGTTTAGTTTTTATCTTAGTAATGGTATAATGATGATATGAAATCAACTGAAATAAATAAAACAATTTACTGCTTAACTAATCGATTATTATCCTAAATTAAAACCTTGTTTTACTGTTACTGTTTACAGGAAACACTAGTGTAATGTAAATATTTTAGTAGCCGCGTTTTTCTTTTGAATTGCATATACATAGGTAAAATTATTTCACCTAATTTCTATCATTGTTTCTAAATCTACAAAGAAATAATGCTATTACTTCAGCAACCAATTCGTGTACGTCTTGCTCATGCTCGGCTTCTTTATGTTCTTCCTCTCCTTCTATTTCTAGGACTTCCTCTTTCTGTTCTTCTTCTAATTGCTCTTCTTCTAACTCAGGCTCACCTGATTTTAAAGTGTGCATATTGAAAGTTAAATCAGTTCAATCATTTGTTAATTATAGAATTAGGACAACTTGATATTAATTTTGTCTTTGATGACTGCTTGTAATTCTTCTAAGTACACGCTAGGGCTATAGGCTTAATACAACCTAGAGACTAATCAAATGTAATACTCATGTTACTTCATCATACGACCATTGGGTACTAAAGCAGTATTAAAAACAAGCTAATTTACAACAACAAACATCGTCACATTGGTTACACCGTTTTACTCCAAACATAGCTAAAAACCATCGCACAAAAGCCAACCATCCATTAGAAAAACTGCATTCAAAATCGTCAATGGTAGCTATTGACATATTATTTTCGGTGATTATTATACCTACATACATACAAAAAATAATCCCATTAAACATGAACCGGATTACAAACTCTAATCGCTTCTACTCTTAACACATTCACGAACGCGAGCCCGTATAGCGGGCGCTCTGCTCGTAGCAAGTGGAACGCTACAAAAAGGTCGGTTGCGAAAGTGTTAAATAAAGATACGATGGTCTAATCTACTCTAAAATAAAGAGAATATTGTAACCGTAGAACTCAAGGGGCAATTCATTGCCGTCCTCGTCCCAGATTCTGATTGGTTTGAATTCCTCCTTCTCTACTGCTTCTGCTTCTTTTTTATCTGATAAAAAAATGTAGTGTCTCTTAATAAGTGTCTGGTTAATTCTTTCGTTCAGCTATTACTGCCTGGCTACGATATCGAGCGGCGGCGGCAGCGGCGGCGGTTTTCCTAATTCATTGCGTGTGACCCCAACTAACCACAGTGCGTTGCACGTCTCGACCGCGCATTATTGTCATTACTGAACTTGTTCATGCATTTTTAGCGAGGGCGAGGTACAGTCAGCGTCAAATAGTCTGTAGCATCCAAAGCGCCAAATATATCGTCCCAGAATTTTATGCCCATAAGAGATGTGTTGCGATATTCTTGGCGCTTTGGACGCTACAGACTATTTGACGCTGACTGTACACAAACAGCATTCTACGGTAATATTCCTAATTCTACAATTGCATGCAAAAAACACAACACCTACAAACAAAAAAACAACACACTGCCAATCTACAGTATAAACCAACCCGCAATTTCACGAATACTTTGCTAGAGGGGAATGTATCTGTATGGCACTCCAGTCGTCAAATATTCTAATTTTTTTTTATTGTCCTCTATGATCTCTTTTGGCCCTTAGGGCTATTTTAGAGTTTCTGAAGTTGGCGCTTCGACTCCAAAGGAGGATGCGCCGCGTATATATTCTAAGTTCAGCTCCTTTGGTTTAATAAGAAGAACCAAAAATAGTTTAATTCATCATTCGTTCGTTTGAACCGCTTGATTTTTGTGGAATAGTTTTATAGAAGCGTCTGTAGATTTTTTACCCTCTATTTTAATTCATCGAACAAAAGCCTGATTCAAAAAAATTAAACGTTGTCATTTGTATTGTTCGTTATACAGTAGCATAGTGATGGTGTTGCAAATTACACTGTCATTCTGTCTCTGGGGAGTCGGGGGCCGATTTAAACATAACATGGTGATATTATTGTGCTTTGCCATCTGCTGCCTCCGCCGTAGTGGACCCTAGCAGGGAGGCGGGGGACTCCATGGATACAAAAGTCCACAGAACTGGGGCACCTGTGTCCTGGCTCTTTGTGAGCCAGCCGCCGGAGCGTACGTAGTAGAATGCTTAAAGCAGTATTTCCGGACCGATGCGACCTTCAAGCCTTTGAGAAAAGAGCGTACTCCCACCTGAAACGCCAGCAACGCACTTGTGACTCCTCCGGTGACGCAGGTGTCTATGGGCGACGGTGATCGCTTACCATTAGGTGACCCGTCTGCTCGTTTGCCTTCTATGTCATAAAAAAAAGCGATCCCGCGGTGCTCCAAGTAAATTCGGAGTTGGCATCCGTTGATGGTTTTAGACGGTAGTCCAATGCATCGGCCATGGTTAGTCCGTCATACCCGCTTTAGTCCCCCGGCTTATGCGGGTAAAAAGGTATAATTAAGCAATCTTTGAAATCAGAACAGGAGAAAATGCTTACCATCCACTTGCTTCTCCTTTGAGGATTGCTTTGTTCTGCTCATCTGACGGAGTTTTTCCTGAAAAAAGCAGGGTGACTAAGTGGAATATTTTCTGGTGTATAGAAAAACAGTGCCTCAATGAAAGGTACGATGCGACCGTCTTATGTTTTGTCACGAAAATTCCGACCGTAGTTTATTCAGTTTAACCCTTAATCAAATAACGGGAAAACTAAATACTTAGAAATTTGACTCGGTGTCGTGGGAAATATTTCCCGTTATTTGATTAAGGATTAACAGACGGGCCATTCAAGGTTCACGTACAGCATAAATTTGAACAAAGAAGAATCAAGGTTTAAAGGCCTTATTTTACAACGAAGTTTAAAAGTTGTGGACAGATTTGTGTCGGTCTAAACGTTGATTCACCGAGTTTAACCGTGAGGGTGCTGTTTCTGTAAAACGGGGATGTAGGTTCGATCTCTGAGACTGCAGTAAATCGCAAATATTTAATCGCAGAGACTTTGCTGTAATTTATGTACTAATATTCTATAAAACAAACATAATTACAAACGAAATACATTTAATAAACTAAAATGTATGAGAAACTAACTTCGATCCCTTCATCCAGTATGGCTCTATCTGTAATATGATGCGTTAAAATAAGTGAAAGATCAGAAAGGGATGACAAAATTAAACGGTAAGGTAAAATAGTATGATTAAAATAAATCAAGAATAAAAAGGAAGTTATAACTGAAGGTACTGCTAGATAGTAATATTATACAAACATTTGGGTGAATCTACTTTTAGACCCACACTTTTGAGGTCCCTGGTGTTACCAAAAATGTCTCTAGAGTTACCAAGAAATCGAGCTTCTAATATATTTTCTGTTTATTAGGTTTAACAGACGGGACATTCATTATTTGAAGGCATTATTTTACAACGAGGTTTAAAAGTTGTAGACAGTAGTGCGGGTCTAAAAGTTGATTCACCCATTTACCAGTTACCAAATCTGTGTTGCTTAAATAAGATACTGATCATACATTTTTTAAAGTTACTGGCCAATGTTCCTGACTATCTTCTTAACCTATAAAGTACTGTCTCGAATCTCTAAGTGGATACATATCACAGTGATTCCGCCGTAGGCCATAAATCGAAAAAAGTCATGAGCGTATCCTGGACTAAAAAGTAAGTAAAATGATTCACCGATAGACAATCTTCTAAATACTATATATAGCACAGCAATAAAGTACTATTATCATTTACTTTTGTGCAACGAAAGTGAACGCATCTCGACCCTAATTAGTAGTGTGTTTTTGTCGCCGCAACTTAATCACTTTGTTATTGT
Source organism: Hedya salicella (assembly GCA_905404275.2). NCBI lineage: Eukaryota > Metazoa > Arthropoda > Insecta > Lepidoptera > Tortricidae > Hedya > Hedya salicella. The sequence continues at coordinate 5,436,967 of FR990099.1, forward strand.
GTACTATTATTATTATTTGCGTGTGTCCACGTGGTATTATTATGGAAATCCAAGAAGAGGGTATGTACTTTATTTTTCAATTATGTTTTATATATAAATATGCGTGCTTATATTTTAAAATAATTTTCTAGTAGAGGTCTGTCGTTTACGATTAATTTTTAAGAAGTATGATTTCATTGAGAGTTATACTCTGATGCCGAGGTTTGCCGCACTTGACACATATATTATGTTATAGGTGGAAGTGTCCTTAATAAGGGCTGTAACTTTCATCGACCTTTTTTGACCTCTTCTTAGGTAAAAGGGGTTTCAAAGAACAAGAGTAGGGTAGCCGAAAAAAATCCGATTTTTAAAAAATGTTTTTATCTTTGTTTTAGGTACATTTTTAAGGTGTTCTATCTCGAAACGTAGTGTTTTTGATATTTGGCACTCTGGACAAGGAACTGATACAGAAAAAATTCAACATGTTTTTACTACACTGACGGAAACATCAATTATTTCGGATAACATCGAAAATATTGGCATAGAGAATTTAAGGGTTAAAATAAGGAATTTATGTAAACGAATTGCATGTTATTGGAAAAAAACAAGATGTACAAAGTCTATATTTCTACATAAATATGCAGAGTGGCTTAATGATGTAGAATACATTGATGTGATCCAAAGTATCGAGCAGCGTATTTCTCAGCAGAATGATAACGTCGACCCCTCCCCTTCCACTTCTCGTGGCCGTCCGAGGAAAAACTTTAATGAAAGTAGTAAACGCACTAAAAGAAGGAGACTGGCGGAACTATCTAATTTTGACGAGTCTGCTGTAAATACACTGCTCAATGCTTCTGCTGATTCCAGCTTAACTTCTACAAAAGTCGACGAAAACAAAGTTTTGTCACTTATTGCAGAAGGTAAGATTTCTAGAAAGCAATATCTATTAATTAAGAATTTTATACATAATAATATACTGAAAGATTGTATGCCTTCCTATCAACGCATTGTAAAGGCTAAAAAGAGATGTTACCCTACAACTGTAGCCGTTACTGAATCATCAGCCGAAGTCGAACTTCAGAGTTTGTTAGATCACACTGCCACTCCGATTCTTGAGTCTCAAAAAGATATTTTAGATAAAATACCTGACCAGTCTTTAAATAAAATATCTTTGGTTGGGAAATGGGGATTTGATGGTAGTACAGGACATAGCGAATACAAACAAACTTTCTCAGATTCTTCTCTTGTGGATAGTAGCTTGTTTGTTACTTCATATGTACCGCTTCAACTTATTTTAAACCCGGATAATAAGGAAAACTCAATCATTTTGTGGAAAAATCCTCGTCCTTCTTCAACTCGATACTGCAGACCTATTCGCTTTCAGTTTTTTAAGGAAACAACTGCAGTATCAGTTGAAGAGGAGACTTATTTCAAACAGAAAATAAGTAACTTGCAACCGACTATCTTCAAGACAAATGCATGCGAATACACAATTAATCATAGCTTACAACTTACTATGGTCGATGGTAAGGTGTGTAATGCACTTAGTGATGTTTCTTCAACTAGATGTTATATATGTAAAGCTTTACCAAGTGAGATGAATCAAATTGATGTATGTTTGTGCAAAGCAACTGACGAAAGTAAATATGAATATGGCATGTCTCCACTTCACGCATTGATCCGATTTTTTGAATATTTCATTCATCTCGCTTACAAGTTAGAGGTTAAGAAATGGCAAGCTAGGTCTGATAGCGATAAACGACTTGTAGCTGAAAAAAAAAAACTTATACAATCGCAATTTAGGGAAAAGTTAGGTCTTATTATCGATAAACCCAAAAGTGGCGGAAGCGGGACATCGAACGATGGCAACACTGCTAGGCGGTTCTTCTCAAGCTCAGATATTTCAGCTGAAATTACGGGTATTAAGAAGGATCTCCTAGATCGTTGTTGGACTGTACTTCAGTGTATCAATTCGGGATATAACATTGATGCGACAAAATTCAGAGATTTCGCTTTAGAAACTGCACGGCAATTAGTTGCCGAATATCCATGGTACTATTTGCCTGCTTCTGTCCACAAAATTTTGATTCATGGTGCTGACATTATCAATCACGGCCTACTGTCTATAGGAGAACTGTCTGAAGAAGCAGCTGAAGCGAGTAACAAATACTATAAAGCATTTCGACTAGATCACACACGAAAAATGAACCGCGTTTTGACTAATACTGATTTGATTAATCGACTTCTTCTTCACTCAGATCCCCTAATATCAAGTTTGAGAAGGTTACCTGTTAAAAAAAAAAGTTCTTTGTCTAAATCTGTATTGGACTTGTTGTGTGTAAATAGTAAGTAGGTAATATTGAATGTATAAATAGTAAGTAATCGCTTTGTTTTAATATAACCTTATTTGTATATATGTAAATAGTCTTGAAATAAATATTTTTATTATTTATGTAGTATGCTGTTTCATTTATGTTTTCATTAATTACAATTTTTTTTTATCTAATGGCTTTATGTTTAAAATAATAACGTTTTATAAAATGGTTTTGACTACAGATATTTTTTTAATAAAAATAGTCACACAAGTTTATTATAAATGTCTAAAAATGTTATTAATGATATATTTCATGCTTGTATAATAACCCTTTATAGTTTAAAATCGAAAAAATGGCTTTTTTTGGAGTTGAGGTATTTATGGCCGCCCTTGTACGGGAGCGGAATCACCGTGCATATGTATATACAAAAGTTCTTCAACACTACAATGCAAACAGAAAATATAACCAATAAGATACTGATCATAATTTTTTTAAAGTTACTGGCCAATGTTCCTGACTATTTTCTAAACCTATAAAGTACTGTCTCGAATCTCTAAGTGGATACATATGTATATACAAAAGTTCTTCAACACTACAATGCAAACAGAAAATATAACCAACGACCATTAAAACAAGAGGACTGTCAGTTGCCATACTTTGGATTGTGTTCCGATCGCAAGGAGATATGCTGGCAAAAACTAGATGGCGCTTTAAAACTAAACATTTAAAGATGTTTTGAATAACGAAACATAGTACAGCAACATTAGTTCACAAATAGCTAATAATAAATAAATCGTAACATTTAAATACTGTGTCACGTTTGCCAAGTTGAATAAGGTAAGGACCTGACCTGGGGTAAGGGAAACATAATTTATTTCGTGGGGAAAGAGAATCCATCCAATTGGCCCAACTCTATTTCCATTGACACATATGTCCGTTTTCAGTGTCACATTTATAACGTTTCTCTCACCCCTGTGTTTCTCTTACCCTGACTGACCTTATTTGTAAAAAAATATTCTTATACATAGATGGCGTTGTACATATCGGGGACAGGCTTTTTGTATGGAAATGGTCAGTCCTCTTGTTTCAATAGTCCTTGATATAACCTTTTCGTTGCCTCATATAGTTTTCCCTCTCAATCTGCACGGCTCTTTCAGCAGACAGAGACCGGGCTACTTGACCAATGGGTGGCATTCTGGCTCGCAAGCTGAGCTTCGGTGCCATGGTGACGGAGTCATCCACGAGGCTCAACCGACGAAGCTGACCGGCACCTTGCCAGAAATCGTCCATGGAAGGCTAAGGATCAATAGGAAAGAGGATAGGTTAGGATAAAGTGATGTAGTTAGGTTAGGATTGGTAATGATAAAGAAAGAAAAACACCAGTGGCATTGTTTATATTATAAAGTTGTAAAAATGAAATTTCTTGTACATTAAAGATATTTTCAAAAAAATGATTATAACGGACTATTTGGAGGTCACTAAATTGAAAAATATATTTTTCGGATTTTTTGTATGTTTCGTTCGTATGTGTCGTTGTGGCTTCATCGCGCCAAATCGGCTAAACAGATCTCGACTATTTTTGGTACACGGGTAGCTGGGTATCCAGAGATGGTTATAAGATACTTTTTACCCAACTGCGCTACCGAAAAAAGAGGGGCTACGACTTTTCTCCTCCGCCAACGAAGTTGCGGGCGCCTTATGTGTTCATATAAGGATTCTCACCGGGTTGCCTAAGGAAAGGCTTACAATCACCTTTTTTCTTTAACTATAAGTAAATGAACCCCCGCTTCTTTTTTTAGTCTTGACGGGGGCACGCGTGCCCCCAGATACGCTTTGCTTCCCTTGTAATTTTCCTAAAGCCACGCCTCGGCAAGATTCTGAATGGCAATGAAAATCTAGAAAATAAATAACGATGTTGTCAAAGGTAACTTCTACCACTTACAAACACAACCAAAAACGATTTTAACGACAAGGAGGATAGTAAAGAAGAATGATGGACAAATCAATTTACAGGAACCCAGAAAATTACCTCTCTTGACGATTTTTTCGAATAACGCCTGCCATCTTCAAATACAACATTAATTTCATTTTCACAACTTAATCTTGAAAATCTATAATTTTGACGATCTTCTAAAAGTTCGCATCCGCCATATCTATAACTGAAAACAAGTGGATCTGTGCTGATGTTGTTGTTTGACACACTTTTCACCGTATGGCAATCGTGCTGTTCATATTTATACGACAGGTAAGGGATATAGATACGGCAAATCACTGAATGGTGTTGAAAACCTAGAAAATAACTCCTATACCTAGAAAAAAACGTTTTGGAAAATGTTTTATGGCGTTCACAAATATAATATTGCAAAGACTGGCGATGGTAAGGAAGTTAGATGGACAATCAAGTTACTACAAGAAACTATAACCGTGTAATTGGATAGCAATGAAAACACAGAAAGCGTTCTGCGAGAGAGAAAATCTGCATGCTCGATCTTGAAAGATTGACTTTTCTAAAAGTTCATTTCGTAGCTATTATGTTTGTCTATGCCAGTTGCTCATCTAAGGTGCATAATAACTGGTCAGCGGAAAGAGATCTGGCGACTTGACAATGGGTGGCAGTCTGGCTCGCTCCATGATCCATGAGGCTCAGCCAACGGAGCTTGCCAGCACCTTGCCAAAAGTCGTTCACAGAAGGTTAAGGACAAGAATAGATTAGGATTGCAAGGATTGATAATGGCGAGGAATTAAAACGAGATATAGACAGACGAATAACTAGAAAAAAAACTTAACTGAGTCGAGTAGGCTAGGATCAAGAACCAGGAAATGAATCCCATGGCAACGCATACACATATTTCTATCGTAGTCACTTGCGCAGTTAAGCAGCGCTCATGGAATTAAAAGTTGGATTCATTTTACATTGATGTCTGCTACCCACGCTCACATTCTTATGTGATAGCGTCTTCTCAGCAGAGTCCCCAGCAAGCTCGGCTGAATTTCACCTTCCCATACGAGGGCTGCTATTTATATATCCGGAAACCGGGATTACAATCTTCTTAAATAGCATATTTGACCGCCATGGTAAAATTTGAACTTTTTTAAGTATATAAGGTATATTTTTTCTTCCTTATTAACGCTCGTGTTTTGTTTTTGACGGGTTTTAAATGTCATCTCGCAGCAAGAATGGAACTCACTCGTGAAAATATTCGTGCTATGATTTATTATGATTTTCGGCGTGGTTTAACGCAACAACAGTGCATAGATCAACTAACTTCAACTTTTGGTGATGAAGCCCCATCTAAAACTACTGTGTATCACTGGTTTAGTGAGTTCAATCGTGGACGTAGTATGCTTACGGACGAAGTTAAGGCAGGTCGCCCGAAATCGGTCGTTGTACAACAAAATATCGAGGCTGTGCGAAAACTTATAATGGACGACCGACATGTTACGTACCGCGAGATAGAGGCGACTCTGGGTATTTCTATGACCAGCATTAATAGCATATTACATAATTATTTGGCTGTAAAAAAAATTTGTTCGCGTTGGATACCCCACAACTTAACAAATGAGCAAAAACATGCTCGCGTCGAATGGTGCAATAAAATGTTAAAAAAATATAACCGTGGTGACTCAAAAGCCGTTTATAACATCTATACAGGTGACGAATCCTGGATCTATGCATACGATCCCGAAACGAAGCAACAATCAACGGTATGGGTGTTTCAAAATGAGCCGAACCCTACGAAAGTTACTCGTGCAAAAAGTACATTGAAACAAATGGTGGCCTGCTTCTTCGGTATTAATGGCCATGTAGCTACAGTGCCACTAGAAAACCGTAGAACGGTTAATTCAGAGTGGTACACGACCATTTGCTTACCGGAAGTATTTGAACAAATTCGTAAAACTAACCAGCGACGAAGAATCATTCTTCATCATGACAATGCCAGCTGTCATACGTCACGCGAAACAACTCTATTTTTGGAGGGTCAAAATGTGGAATTAACGGGTCATCCGCCGTACAGCCCTGACTTGGCACCCAACGATTTTTATTTATTTCCAAATATAAAGAATAAATTACGCGGTCAACGATTTTCGACCGCTGAAGATGCTGTCGACGCATTCAAACAACACGTTATGGAGGTACCTCAGGCGGAGTGGCAGAAGTGCTTTAAAAATTGGTTCACGCGAATGCAAAAGTGCATAGATCATCAAGGGGAATACTTTGAAAAACAATAAAACTATTTTCAGCCGTGTACGTTTGTTTGTTTTTTTGTTTCCGGATATATAAGTAGCAACCCTCGTACAAACGGAGTTTTGTCCACATTTTAAAACTACGTGTTCGATTATATTGTAACAAAACTTTGTATATACAATGACATGAGGTATATCTAGGTTTGTAATTAGTTTATATGGCTCCAGTTCCTAAAACACATGAAATACAGCAAAAACAAGTTTTGTATGGAAAACTTAAATTTGCTGTATTTTTTTACTATGGTAACTAATTACAGACCTGGATATACCTTAACTTATTCTAAGAACAAAGTTTCAGAGCAAACTAGGTAGTTGTTTTCAAATGAGAGAACGTAACTACATTTGTATGGAGAACCGAGCTTGCCGGGGACTCTTAATGAAAAGTGAGTCCATCTTTTAATTGAATGTGCCCTGCAGCAAAACGAAAAGGCCAATGATACGCTGCACCCTTTCGAGTTAAGCACTAATATTCTGCTTGGACCATGAAAAGTAAAAGCCCGCTGGTTGCCAGTGCCGGTTTCTTTCGAAAGTGAGTTGGTGTACAGTCAAGGAATTTAATTTATATACCATTTTGTACCTTGTCATAGTCAAAATCAATATGCCGATAGACATTCCATATCAATGTCACTGTGACAAGGTACGAAAGGGTACACAAAGTAAACTCCTTGAACGTACCTAGGCGAGTGATTTGACGCGTCATCCTTGATACTAACTAACAATTTTGGAATAGTGACCCAAATAGGATCTTAGCCTCCGAAACGAGAACACGCCACTTTTCCCGATCCTGCACAGTTTCCCGCCAGTTTTCGGCTTGAAACTTACGCAGATCCGCCCCCACCACGTCTCCCCAGCGGTACCTGGGACGACCAACCGATCGCCAACCGGCTTATTTATATCCTTGAAGAGTAGTATCATCCTTGATACTACTTTTTGTTTTCTACTGCTGCTATAGATTGACCAATACAGCTGTATCGCACCTTAGGTATGCAAGCGGCGAGACGGGAGGCAGACGACGGCGGAATGACGAATCAGTGGCTCTGCCCTCCCCGTCTCACCGCTCGCATACCTAAGGTGCGGTACAGCGATGTTGGTCAAGCTATAAGTTCCGTACTTGGACTCATTTTATTTACATCAAACTTACTTCTACAGTAACCTCGCTGACGGTGACTTCACCATCAAACTCCTCCTCTTCAGGCTTTGGTGTCTCACCTAGAAATAAAGTTGATATTTTTTATAAAATATGAACACATTTTAATTAGCAATAATATATATGTCGGAACTGGGTTGAGGATTGGCGACCTAGGCGCCACATCGTAATTTTCCTTGGTGGGCATGATGTGGGTGTGCTCGAGCATTAAGTCGATGTACTTATGGTAAACTGTTACTTATCACACTTTATTGCGCATCAAACTTAATAGGTACAGATAGACAGCAAGTCCACTAGTGATGAAGGAGATCTGTTCAGTTCGACAATCAGAACTAAAGTCCCCGTTCATTGAGGGATCCAACTATTTAAAGGCGGCCACTCCGTCCCCACCAATGGCCATGCTCATGAAGCTGCCTGGGCGTAAACAACACCTGCAGCCTGCACATGTCCAGTGTCTTGTCATAGCAAGTATCTTTTAGTTGATGTGACGTCTGTCTGAATGTCTATTCGATAGAGAATGTATTCTCCGACATATAAATATCTGTTTATGTGCCACCCTCATCCATCGTTTTCCTGCGATCTTCATCACATCATCGGTTCATCTTGTTGAGGGCTGTTACGCTGCGTCGTACTATACGCGGTCGTGACTCGAAAAACTTTCTGCCCCAGGCTATCGGTTCTACAAGCAATGTGTCCCGTGCAGTGCCATTTAAATCTTTGGGAGAAGAATTTATTTGGCAATGGGCATCCTTGGGCTGATATGATGATGATCTATTTGTAAAATCTTGATACTTCAGTCAGCAGCTTAATTATTTCACTGACATAGGTGACGCAAAGTAGGAAAAACGTCTACTTCTTTCTTCGTCTTACTTTACTGATGGCGTACCAGTTCTTAACGACATGCGCATACACAACTGTAATCCATTATCTTTTTCATTACAAATTGACTCGGCACTAGGTATTTCGATCAAATCTAACCAATGATTTATCCTGGTATCACCTATATACTAAATACTGCCTATTTAAGAAATTATGGTACGGGTCTATCCCTTTAAGAAGTTCTTCCCAGAAGACCATCATTGAACAAGAGAGTCCAGTTCAAACCTGTCTGTTTTAGATGCTACCCTGTCGATAAATTATGGATAAGTACTGCTATATAATAGTTATGATTACACTATTTTGTCCATACGCTTTTATAATATATTCTGTTTTTCTTTTTTAATATTTTTGACTCCTAGAGACCCCTTACATCTCTGTAAGTAAGAGATTAAATTATAATCTACTGGACCGAGAGATAACATACATTTTCCTGTAAAGACTGCCCAGGTATTGTCTGTTGCATTAATATTGCTGTGAACTATAATGTTATTATCAAGATTATGAATGTGTTTCTGTATCTTGTAAAATCAGACATGTAAAAGTGCTCTTCTACTTCACGATTCAAATACCGTTTAACACGAGAGCGAAGGGTTCTGCACGATACAAATTGCGAACTAATAACCCGTGACCTGCATTAGAAAGCAATTAAGCACTCCTTGAAAATCTAAGAAAGACGTACCTTCTCGGTATCCGTTGTAGTATCTAACATCCTTCGAAGCGTCCATCCTGGCCAGGAAGGTGTACATGGTCACGAAGTCGTCAGCGGGTATCGCTGCTGAACCGCCATCAGGCTCCTTAGTCAGCGCCTCGCAGAGAAGGATCATTGTGTACGTCAGGTTCTGAAACAAGTACAAACAACTCGCTATACACATATACGTCACTTGTCACCCCTCCCGTACCGCTCCCATATCTCAGGAATAGACTCAGTTATGCGTTAAAACTATAGCTTCAGTGCCATGAATTTCCCTTTTTGCTGGTGCACTTTTTCACATCGTATTTTTATCCTCTGTAGTGTTTTCTTTTTGTAGTAACGGCTGCGGAACTCTTCACTGAGCATGGTCCAATATGCTCTTGGCCGGTTCTTTGTTTGTTAGAAAGATACCTTGATTACCAATGCGCTTTAAGGCCGAAGCACACCGGATGTGTGTGCGTGACGTGCACGTAGACGTGCGCGTGGCGTGCTCGTTGTAAAGTAAGAGTCATCATAAGAGATGACACACCACTGCGTACGCACACGTCACGCAAGCAGTGTGTCATCTCTTATGAGGATTCGTACTTTACAATGCGCAAGTCTACACGCGTGCACATCACGCATCCGGTGTGGCAATAATACCGTTTTTCTTGGAGTGTTGGCATTGCTTGTCCTTACCTTAGTCAAGAGGCCCCCGGCGACAGCAATAAAGTGCAAGAACGGCACGTAATCCTGTCTGCTGTAGACCTCACACAGGCAAAAGATCCTCCTCAGCTCGTTCGGGTCCAAACAGAAGCCCTTCCAGGCTTTTCTGATGACGTACAGCGGGACGTTATCCATGCCTTGCAGCTGTGAAAAGATAGATAAATTAGAAAAATAGCCCGGTCAAGTGCGAGTCGGACTCGTGAGCCGACGATTTCGTACAAAATATACGCTAGAAACGGCCGTATCTATGAGAATCCAGTGTAGCAAAGCCTTTTACGTATCTTCCAACTTGTGAAGCTACTTTTTAGTTGCATCAAAAATTACTTAATTATAAAGAAGAATGTCAAGACAATTGGATGTAGACTTGTGTACTTCGCGGATGAATGATGCAAATGAAGTATATCAGTTAGTATCACTCTTTGACTCTTTAGTTCAGAACAGATTCATTCAGTTCAGTAGTTCATCCAATCACTCAATCACTCCGATAGAGTGAGATGTTATGCCGGCAGGTGATTCAATATTCAAACCCGCGAACGGCGCGAAATGCATTCTTCTCAATAGCTCAGTGAGAGAATGAGTGTTAAAAACATGAGCGAACTAAACTGAACTAGTGAACTGCTGAACTAAAAGAGTAATATGTATCTCGGTGAGCAAAATATGCTTATCACTCTTTTCTTAGTGACACATTCTACGCATGGCTACAAGTATTGCCTGACTACCTTGCCTTGGCGCTGTCAAGTGCAACTGATTGTCTGTACTGTACTACGTACATGCATGCGTACTTACCTACTTCTGGTTCCTGTCGAGAATCTAGGGGTTTGATACCAGGACAATCTTCTTAATCGCCGAAACACCGGGACTCAACTCTTCAAATCCGATCATGTACGGCATACCGGGATGTATGGCAACCTTATGCTAAACTTAACCCCTCTGCTTAGACACAGATCCGTGCATAGCATTTAAACTCTATGTTATAATGTCATTAAGAGCGTTTATACCTGCTTCACTGGCAGCGTCGCCATTTTTTTCATTTTGCTTCATTATTCTGTAGTACTTGAATGAAACTTAAAGATATGTTCAATTCATACCCTACATCTTTAGGAATCATGTTGTGTTTAATTCACCTATCACCCGCTTTTGCCTTTATTTAATTACAAAACAAGATATAGACATGAATTCATTTATGGAGCCATAGTTGTGGCAATTAATATGAAATTTTGAATTGTGCCAGCTTAACTACCGAAAACCTAATTGAATGTATTGAAAACATGTTAAACTTACATTCATATTTCTCAAAATAATCAAGGAAAACCAAAAAATATGCGACGTTGCCAGTTAAGCGGCTATAAACCCTCTTAAGCTTTAATCTGACTGGCAAATTTTCGACATTGCATACGAAGGATTAAGTGGCATCGGTCGGGCACATTGCTCGTAGGCCGATGGCAGGAGGGGCAGAAACCGATCGTTATGGAGATCCTTGGGTGAGGCCTTTGTCCAGCAGTAGACGTCCTACCCAGGTAGCACACAAGCTGTATAAGAAGAGCTTATACGGTCATTAAACAGCCAGTTTGAGCGTTTTAAGTGCTGTATTAGCTCTAATACAAAAATAAAAAGCACTCAATTGACAAGCAGAAGTCCCAACACATGCAGCCTTTATACATAGTCACTAAACTAACACACACATACACACAAGCACATTCACACCCATACACAGATATTGTAATTGTAATTCTATTGTGTAAATATCAGTTCTGTGTGAGAGTGTACCCAATCTATACTATTATAAAGTTGTAAAAATGAAATGTCTGTACATTGAAGATATTTTCAAAAAATTGATTGTTACGGACTATTTGGAGGTCACTAAAACGAAAAATATTTCTTTTGGATTTTTATGTATATTTGTATGTGTCGTTGTGGCTTCAGCACGCAAAATCGGCTAAACAGATTTCCATAATTTTTGGTACACGGGTAGCTTTGTATCTCCAGATGGTTATAGGACACTTTTTACCCGACTACGCTGAAGAAAAACGACGCGTTATGGCTTTTTCTCCTCCGCGAACGAAGTTGCGGGCATCTTCTAGTATAGATATAAGATTTTAATCGTGTTTGAGTTGTAAGATCCGTTATACGTAGTATTTAAGTATTTTTAATGTGTAAAACGATCACTGCCCCCTGGTGACCAACAGGCATCACTGAAAACCAGCGTCACGGAGTAAACTCTATTGCTTTGTGGCATTAAGATGAGTGGCGACCTTTTTAGCACTTCTTATATATAAATATAATATTGAAACAAATTGCTAAAAATCTTTATAGAAATACATATTAAAACCTAACTAGAAATAGATTTAAAAACCAAAACTAAACTTGAAAAATAAAGATTAATGATAAAAAACTGCCCCAAATCGCTCTTCGTTGATATCGTGATGCCCAGAAGGCTGGCAGCATTGCCATTTGGTTTATTATTGTTATGAAACTTATGTCTATAACGGTGCTAAATAAATATTATTCTTTCTTTTAATATAGCTTGTGTGCTACTTGGGTTGGGCTGATGAAATAAGGGTGAATGCCAGTACCTGATGAGCGATGACCTTGAGGCATCCGCGCGTCAGCCCTCCCTCAGTGCTGTAGACCGGGTACTCCAACCTCAATTTGACTGGAGGGGGACGGTTTTCAGCCAAAGCCTTGAAGTACTCGAAGGACCAGCGAAGCAGGTCATAAGGTTGCGTCTTTATCGCCGCTAAAAACATATAAAAGCAATTAAATAAAACAAATTAAATTGGATTATATCACGTATATTATCTCGTTTCAGTTCCCGACGTTTCGGAAGCTCTGCAGCTTCCGTGTTCATCGGATCGACTGAGTCAAGATATATTTTTCACTGTCAAAGTTACAATTTGTGCAAACTACCCACTTTGAGAAAACCAAGAAAGGTGTAGGTACATACATGACAGAAGGGCTTAATTATTCTATTTTAAAAATAAACTACCAGTAGCTTTTGAAAATGAGACTTACTGAAGAGAACGAAACGCTGACACGTCGGGAACTCAAATGAGATAATATATGCCATTATAATACTTAGCATGTAAGATTACAATATTTTTATTTTTTTAATATTATTATATTGATTACTAACCAAATTGAACTATGTACCTACTAACAAAAATATGGATTGCAATTTCCAGTCTGAAATAAGTATTATTCATTCATTCATTCATAATCCGTTAAATTGTTTGATTTAAATGAGTGATAATAGCGGAAACAGAATTATTATATAAAGCAATTATTGAATACTAGAAGGTCACTTCGTTCGCGGAGGAGAAAAAGTTATAACCCGTTTTTTTTTATTTACCGTAGTCGGGTAAAAAGTATCCTATAACCATCTGGAGATACCCAGCTACCCGTGTACCAAAAATAGTTGAAATCTCTTTAGGCGATTTGGCGTGAAGAAGCCGCAACGACAATAAAAAAAATCGAAATAATTTTTTTTCGATTCAGTGACCTCCAAATAGTCCATTACGATAGTTATTTCGTAAATATCTTCGATGTACAGACATTTCATTTTTACAACTTAATTATAGTATAGATGATGAGATAGCCACGATCCCTCGCAGCATGTGTCAGAGAGTGTTCCAAAGTTTGCCTAGTCGATTGCAGGGTGCCAACGACGAGACGGAGGACATCTGGATGATGTAATTTTTTATAATATAATAAATTGCAAATATTTGTTACTAGGTTAAATAAATAAAATATAGAAAAGCATATAATTTTTTATCGATGTTTCAAAATTGCAAAAATTTTTGGCCCACCCTATATTTGCTTGCGTTTTTTTTGTGGAAACTGCATGAAAATATGCGCATGTGAGCACAATTTATTACCACATCTAACTTAGACATTATTTTGCGGAAAAGCAAAGCAACTATAATCCATTAATCTTTTCTCTGTCTGTCTGCCTGTTCTTTTTTTACGTCTACTGTGTCAATAGGCTTGTGTCCTAAAATTATATTTTTAGTCCGTCAGTTACATTATCAGGAAATATTGGACACGTATTTTTCCTTTTGTCAATTAAACAAGAATTGACGAAGATATAGCCCGTCAAAGTTCCCCGTGATGTCACACCGTGCGACCGTTTTTCGCACGGCTTGACGTCATGCTCTCTTTCACTCCCACACTTTGACGTGCTTTATCTTTGACTTTTTTTGTTTGATTGACGAAATAAAAAATACGTGTCCAAATTTTTTTTAATAATGTAACGGATTCATTCGATTTTTTTTTGTTTGTGGCCCGTATTGTTTGTTAATTGTAGTTAAATAAATGACTCATTGAAATGTGTTAAAACCGATCTGTCTCACCTTTACAAAACCTTTTCAAAATGTATGGAAACTTCGGTGGAATCACGATCTGCTGGGAGCAGTACATTTGCTCCACTAATTCCGGCATTTTGAATTATCTCTGTGCCTGCAAAAAACAGTTAACTCATTTGTAGAATAGTTTAGGCGGAGCGGTTTGGCCGCCTGTTTCCGTATGTTATCAAATACGTGGGTCACTGGAATGTTTTGAAAACTTGAAGTTTGATAACTTTCTGTCAAGAAATTAATTATGTGACAAGCTTTTATTGCCGACTGTACTTTCCTTTAAACATCCATCAACTACTCACCGCGACAATTCAAAAGAGCCCAAACTCGATTGAACTGAATTATTTTATTACAGAGTTCCTATGACCACCTTCCTGCTCCATCATCAGATCAGCTCGGTGGTATGATACTGTTACATTGTCAACAAACTTACATAAGTACCAAATTTTAGCTCCATTGGAAACCGGAAATTAGGTCTAATTTAACTTACAAGATTCCACCCGAACATAAATAATTATAAGTATGGCAAGTTAAATAAAAGCTTGTATAAATAGATTACAGTTGAATCCAACTCATTTTAAGAGATTATTTGTTTGAAATTCTAGCATAGGAAACCACTTGAACAAATATTTAAAAATAAAAAAGTTACGGTTAGGTACTTATTTCCTTTAAAAGTGCACTTTTCCCCAAATGTACACTCCTACAAAATGTACATTTGCCCATTTAAGCCACTTTCACAGTAAGTGCATGTTCCCGAAAAGAAAACTTTTCCAAAACGCACACTTTCCCATAATGTACATTTTCTTAGAAAGCACACTTTCTTAAAATGTACATTTTCTCAAAATGCACACTTTCCCAAAATGTAAATTTTCTCAAAACGCACGATTTAGCAAAATCTTCACTAGCCAAAAATGTTGAAGATGACATTTTCACCACAAAGTTTTCCTCAGATGAGGATCCAGAATCGCTCCAAAAAGTCACGGTTTGCGACTTCGCTTAGTAACCACTATATCATATTCGAAAATCTATATCCCTCGAAAAGAATCCACACGCAAGAACATTAAAAAATCATTCCTTGGTTATCACATGTCAACGGGCAGTAGTTTTGCAGTCCTCATTCAGTTTGCAGTTCTGCAGTCCATCTGAGACCCTATTCTAAGCCCTTGGACTCAGAAGGTCGAAATTTAACACATACACGCCCTTTACAATCTATGTGGTATAATAGCCTGAGTTTTTTTTCAAATCCCATTGTACCTACTGAAACATTTTCTTCTACAAGGTAATAAAAAATAAACATAATTATTATAACTTTACCAGTTTTACCTTCACTTTAACTGCACTTTATATTTTATCTAAATTTTTCAGAACCGACTCACCACTCTGAGGTAACAGTGTTTTGACAAACCCGTTGCCATGGATACAGCTGTCAATGACATTGTCACGCAACTTACGTAGATACAGTTTAACCAACTCCTTTAAGGAGGTTAGCAATCGACCGACTGGTAAGATTTGGAAGAGGTTCTGTTCTCTATTTAAATATCAATTACAGCGGACTGTCTCTGTTTCTAATTTTAAATATAGTGTTTATAATATTCACTCCGTTGGTGCTCCGTTCGCTGCTACAGTCATGAAAACATCTAATATGTATATCTGTGTTTTAAGTTACTATTGGGATGTTGACTGTACTCAAATAAATAAAATATATGTCGAAAATAAAAAAAATGCGTGTAGCTTGTTTTATGAGGCTTTAAAGTTGGGTGGGAAAGTCCATTTTCAAAGTAAAATATTAACAACTAATAATACTATTGGATTGAAAATGGTAATTTTTTTTATGAAACCGTTTCGATAAAAGCAAGTTCAAACATAGCTGCAGCATAAAGTTCTTAATTTCCCCATACAAGGTAGGAATGTGTGACGTCACACGTTCCTAGGCTTTAGTTTGGAGTGTTCTTTGGGAAAGTCCAAAAATGTGATTGTAACAGTGTTGTATCTCGGTGATTATTTATGAGATGAAGTAGTTTTTTGACCTATCTTTCTATTGAGAGATCGTTCTATAACATACCACAGAAAATAGTTGACAAAAATTGACAACATCCCAATTTGTGATGTCTTGTGCCTTGTACATACTTGTATTAAATCCAAGTACCGTCAACTCGGGTTACTTTGACCCAATGGAGGGTAACTTTGATCCACATGAAAACCTTATTTAAAAGGGTCTAATAAAAAACACAAAAACGTTAAAGGCTAGCTAAAACCTACCTCATGGCATATGTCCATAATTACAGTGCAATAATATCTGGACAGAGTAAATCTCTATGGCCAAAGTTACCCTCCAGGGCTAAAGTAACCCGACTTTACGGTACTGAAAGTCCACTTAGTTTTCATTTATTACAATATTAGTGTGGGATTACTAAAAGAACTTGAAAAAAAATGTGTAGATTTGACATTTGACCTATATGAAAAAAGTTCATGACAGGGCCAACCCAGTTTATTTTCCATTCTTGTTTGAGCCATTATTTGAGAGCCTAACTAATAAAAAAGGTTACGCTGGCAAAATACTGCTCTGCCTAACCGGTTGATAACAATGGGTAAACAGGGAACGAAATCTATTAACCGTTTATATCGTTAAGGTTTATACTTGGTTTATATCGATGGAAGGAGTAGGTATAGGTGTCTTGTATAAGCCGCTACTTAGTTTGGTAGTAAAATATTATATTTTTATGGGAGGCACTACATGTTAATTTTTTTTTTTCACTTAACATCAATGTGTGGCACATATTTTAACAGCTCTTTATAAAAATACCTATATCTTTTTTGAGTAAGTGTATATTTGGAAATAATCGCTCCGAAAGTAGTATAAAATCAGGGGTCCAATACCGGTATTCGTTCCCTATAGAATAAGCGGTATTCAGTTTCGGTATAACGCTTATTACTAGATTTTTTAATATTCTAATAGGCTAAATTCAAAAGTACTAATGATTACGATTAAATACTATTTACTTTTTTTATATTTAGAGTTTCTTAAGATATTTCAATTAAAAGTAATATCGGTAACGATCCCTGGTATAAACTGTGTCCCTCCCCCCGTATTTTTAAACAGTATGTCAAAAAATATGAAAAAAAGCTACAAAGGTAACGCTTAATAAATACTTTCAAAAAAATATTTTCATTATGATTGGATATACCGTTTTTGAATAATTGCCGAAAAACTGAGCATCTCAACAAATCCTTTTTGTTGGTATAAGTGCGATTAAGATCTTTTGCTGGTGCACGTCTTCTCACTGTATTTTTTCATCTGTAGTTCATTTCTTGTTATGACGGCTACGGAACCCTACACTGAGCATGGTACGACATGCTCTTGGCCGGTTTTCTATACTAAAAGTTCTAAATCTAAGGCTTGGAGGGTAAGGGTAGTTTCATAGTACCTATTTGAGTTTCAGGAAATCTTTAAAATACGCATTTACCTCATTAGGCACCCACCTACCCAGTTATACCTTAAATTTTTTCGGAAACGGTTGCTTAATTAATATGCCAAACATGGTTTTTTACATAATACAAGTATCGATAAGAGCGAAATGCATTTAAATCACGCCGTTACAGAATAATCACCATGTTCACGAACACCGATATGGTTAGATTCACTTAGTAATAAATTTTAATTAACTTTGTTGCGCTGATTTTAGCGCTGTCTAGTGGAGAGTGGCGGTAGCTCTGCTCTTCTTATAAGATTTTTTTTGTTTCTGTTTAGTGTGTACGACTATAATGCCATGCATTATACCATTGTAATGAGATACGTATAATTATTGGCATGTAGTGCTGAATTTCATACAAAAACTTTTTTATTTATAAGCTGTAAATCTATATAAAATTGTGAATAAATCAGAATTACGGTTGCAATATTCGTGGTATTTATAGATTAAAATGATAAAATTACAGTTGTTTTGTATATACTTTAAACTCTAGCGTAATAAATGGGAATAACTATTCTGTACAATCAGCAACTCAACTACCTTCAAATCTTCCATAGCACTCACTTCTAATGTACAATAAAATACATTACAATAAAATAACTGTTTTGCACACCTTACATACCAGAAAATAAATCAAAATAATACCACTCAAGGTCAGGTAAAATTTATAAACAACAAGTGAATGTACTTAAAAAAAAAAAAAACTATGTAAATGATTAAAAAATTGAATTCGTATCCAATTTCCATCTAGTGTTACAAAGATCTGACCTCAGATTCTTACACATATAACATTCGTTGAAGACCTATTTATTCGTATATTACTAATATTCTAATTATCTAATAAAGGTGGATAATAGCCTTATCAATCAAAACTTTTTCTTATCGACATTGATTCAAGCGCCATCTCCCGGCGAGTGGCGGAACTTTCTAGCTAAAGTCACGTGGTGCGTATACGCAAACTAAACCTGTTTGGATCAGTGACGGAACGACTGTTTTTATGTCGACACTAGTGCTTCTAGGAAAGAATTCTGTTCTTATTCCAGACACCTATATATTCCAGAATAATTGTAATGTTAGTGCTTCGTTAAAACAGTGATAATAGTTGATAAGTGCGCTAGTGTTGATAGTGTAATATAATGCAATCAGTGACACTCGGTGTATGGTTTCCTTTATAATTATAATCAGTGTCATCATGTATTTAAGAGGCGAATTGACAAAAGTGTTGTAGTAAAGGATGGTTGACAGGCTGAAACATCCTTTCAAAGTGAAAACGGACTTAGAGCAATGGATTTGATGACAGATATATCTTCAATATGTAAGTAACACTGACATACTATTACCGGGGATCTGTAGATCTTAAGTATAATAAGTTATATCCGGCAATAACAAACTTGTTTTCAACTACAATCTACTGTTTCCGGATTTTGAGACTTTCTGGTCCTTTGAGCCGGATTTTTCAACATAGGAACAGTTATTAGAATCCTTTTTGGTCTTTTCAACTGGATTTCAACAAGAAAATAAACTCGCATATTTGATCTGGTTTTTAACTGTTTGAAAGATTTAACCTTAGGTATAACTGGTCTGCTTTTAACTGTAAAACAGCAGTACTTTTTTGAATTTAAGGACATTTCCTTGATTAGAGGGTTTGATCCTTCTAACCGGGTTAACAAAATAGCGCAGAAAATATGTGGAACTTGAAAGCACATCTGCTTATAAATATTATTCTAGCAGTATTTGCAGAATTTAGGACACTGGATTAGCATATGTTTATACTATAGTAATACCGTTATTTATTGGTTAATCGAAACATATTTTTGGGCCAAAGCTAATAGATATAAAAAGAGACGAGTGTGAGTTGGGCTCGTGCACTGCAACTTCCGGACCATCACACAATTAAAAGATTTGCTCGGTCACCAATTAGTTTTAACTAATACGGTATACGCGTATACGCGTTTTTTAACTAATACGGTATTTGACTTTTTTTTTTACGTAATACAAAATAAAACATTTGAAAATACAGATAATATGAGAAACGCTCACTAATTGTTGCACTTTCAAGTATTTTTTATTTTACAAAAACTGAAATGCATTTTGACTATATTTTCCTACAAACTTTTTACTAACGAAGCGTTTCGACATTTCGAAAAAACTATTAGCTGTTTTTAACAGTCGTCAAACATCGTATTTTTTATCATTTTCTCGGTACAGTCTTAACTAAGTATAACGTATAATTAATTGCTTATGTGACCACAGAGTTCTCTATCGTCATTTATTAATTATATTGTACACAAACGATTAAGTATCTCATACAAACAATACATAACCATTAGAAAACGAAGCAAAACAATTATATTTTACTAGACGATGCCCGCCAATAAATCATAACCCGTCGTTCTGCAAGTAGTCGGGTAAAAAGTAACCTACAATCTGTGGATACCCAGCTACACGTGCACCAAAACTAGTTGAAATCCGTTTAGCCGATTTGGTGTGATGAAGCCACAACGACACATAGTACGTTTGTGTTTGGCCTGATGGTTGACTGGGTAGAGAATGCTTTAAGGCATTAAGTCCGCCAGTTGTATCTTTATTTGTTGTGCAATTAAGATTAAATGAATGAATGAAATAATGAATGCAAACATAGTAAAACCCAAATACAATATCTTTCATTTTAATTTTTTTTTGAAAATATTTTCATGGTACAGACATTTAAATTTACAATTTTATGATAGTATACTTCAATGAGAATGATAATATAATTGGATTTACTCACGACATATCGCAACTACGACCTATCTAATTTGTACAAACGACAGATTAAGCTTTCTCTTTATTTGATACGCGCAAGCAATAAATGCGTAACTTGCTACAAATTACGCTCATTGGCCATCTCGGCGTTTGGGGCGTGGTTTGTCCTTGACGATACAGGCCCTTAATGCAGTCCTTCAACAGGCAACCGATCGAGCTTCATGGAAGGGAATACTCGCTAGACTACGTCGGCGGCAGAGGTCGGAACCGGTATTTTTTTAATCTTCTAAAATACTCGCAATTTCTTGGGAAGTTTTAAAACTGAATGTAGGAGAAGAGAAATTAATTACAAAACACCTGATTCCAGTACTAAAATGTTTATGAAATACTAGCTTCTGCCCGCGACTTCGTCGGCCTTACATTCTTTTATCGCGGATAAGGGTTTTTTCCGGGATCAAAAGTAGCCTATGTCCTTCCCCGGGATTCAAACTATCTCCATGCCAAATTTCATCCAAATCGGCTCAGCGGCTTAAGCGTGAAGAGGTAACAGACAGACAGACCGACAGACACACTTTCGCATTTATAATATTAGTATGGATACGGAAATCTTGTAATTCTCGTTAAAAACGAATCCTTATATGATATATAAAATAAAAATACCGGTTCTGATCCCTGCTGCCGACGTTGTCTAGCGAGTATATTCACTTCTAAGAGATGTAAAAGTAGGTACAATGAAATCGAAGACTTTATTATCTTTTGTTAACATTTAAGTTAATCCCGTAAAAGATAAAGGGAAGAATGTCATTTTAACATAATTTAGCCGTTTATAATCTGTCGTTTGTACAAACTAGACAAAAACGGAAAATGAAGACGTGTTTTCGGATTTCTTTTCTATTAAGGAAATACAAATAAAAAAACATGTTTCCGCGTTAAGGTGCGTCCACACTTATATTATTTGCTCGTATCCGATCACCGTGCCGTGGCATGACTGCGTATCGCGCTGCTTGGTTGGACGCTCACTGTCGGCGCGCCGATCATGCCGCACTCTTCCGATATAAGTGTGTGATACGCGTAGCAAATGGATGGAACACATATCTGAAAACCAGCCTATTTCATATACTAGATATGACAGAAATCTCACTAAAAATAGCTTAAATTTTCGATGCACCCCCTTAACCCGCATATCAAGGTACTCCGACCCATGGTTTACCCATCGCTTAGGGCTACGGCATCTGGGTCTCTTCCCTCAAACTGTGCCGCATGTAATGAAATATTTTTTGAAGATCTCTCTTATATTATTTGC
Organism: Hedya salicella; assembly: GCA_905404275.2. Classification (NCBI taxonomy): domain Eukaryota; kingdom Metazoa; phylum Arthropoda; class Insecta; order Lepidoptera; family Tortricidae; genus Hedya; species Hedya salicella. The sequence goes on from FR990099.1 coordinate 5,458,798, forward strand.
CTCACTCACTCACTTTCTATAAGGACATTTTCAAAAATTAAATTTTCCCGCTACAGCACACAAAAATACAAAGCAATCCTACCGAGTTTGGGCTCTTTAGATTCGTCTCGGTGAGTAGTTGATGGATGTTCAAGGAAAGTACAGTCAGCGATAAAAGCTTGTCACAAAAAAAATTATTGACAGAAACTTATTTTCATTGCGGTTAAAAAGATGATGGAAATAAATTATATATGGTTGAGATGAGATCAGTTCGTCTCGTATTGAACAAGTTATAAATGTTTATGTACCTACCTAAGTTATCTAATAGCATTCCTTTAGAGCAGTAAAACGTTTTTACGGCGTATATTTCATTTTTCCATTGTTTACACAATATTGTGTAGTTACATACATAACATTCGCATTCTTTTCTTATATATCTGATACGGTACAATAAAGAATATACTGTAACGTACTATTTGGAGGTCGGTCACTAATATGAAAAGTATTCTTTTTTACATTTTTGTATGAATGTATATGTCGTTGTGGTTTCATCTCGCAAAATCAGCTGAACAGATTTCAACTATTTTTGGTGCACAGGTAGGCGAGCATCCACAGATGGTTAAAGAATATTTTTATTCTACTACGCTAATGAAACGAAATAATGATCTTTATTCTGTAAGTAGGCCGCAAGGGCACTTTTACAAGTCTGACTCTACGGCGTTTCCCAAGAGGAGACCACTGAGGAGAAGAAAGCCGAAACAAACTCAACAGTCAGTAATTTTTCGAAATATTTCTTACATCTATTACAATATTTGTACTTAGCCTATGCTAAATATATGTTTTGAGTATAGACTCAATGCGTTGTTCTCCAAGAAAACATATCAAAACGTATTTAAAACAACTTACATACGTTTGATATGCCAACTTATAAGAACCGTGTCCCGCACCCGTAGCACAACTGTAATACGCGACTCTTTGTCGCGCGACGAAGAGTCTGTCTCCTTCCTTTCAATACAATGCGAGAAAGACGGGTGATGCTATGTCGCGCGACAAGCGTAGTCGCGGAGAGTTGTGCTAGACCGGCCGGTAAGAGTAAATTATTTGGTTTCTGTTTAGGGCCATGCATTTTTGTCTGTTAAATAGTCCTCTACCATACCCTTTGCCATTAGAGACTCTTTTAAGTACTTTTTGAGAGCTGGAAACGGTAATTTTAAAGCATCATCGTAGCGAAATCAATATATAATAGGTTTATGGCTTTTTTCTCCACAACAAACGGAGTTGCTCACCTTCTAGTGTTCGATAAAAATAGACACCCTAATGGCCCAGATATTATATAATGCAATGATCCATTCTCGTGATATTTCCTAAGGCCCTGTAACAATAGTGGATCAATTGGATAATCTAATAACTGTTTCGAAGGATGTCAAGGAAATGATGTACAGAGTATAATGCAGACTATTGTCACCTAATAGAGATGGTCGCAGTAGCTAGGGTCCCTCAGGCAATCGTTTAACTGGTTTAAATATTACACGCATAAAAATAGATCTAGGCTATTATAATAAAGATCTCATCAAATATCTTATTGATAATTGTTACTATACTCTGCAAGAGTTCTTCGAAGAGGACAATAAATGAACATTAATGTATATTGTAAAGACGGTCGTATATTTAAGTTTATATAATAATGTTATAATTCATATACCTAACTACAAGCAATATATATTTTTTATTTTTGTTATTATGTGCTAATTCCAGATTTGATTATTTTACATCAATAGTGTACCTACTCGTTAGTAAAGTTTGTAAATAATTAGTTTGGGATATTTAAAATTAGTAAGTACGTTCATATAATTAAATTCATCTAGCTGTAAGTTCGATAATGTCGCAGTGCCCTCAGTACAGGGTTTCATAGCGGTAAATGTGAATGTACCATATTGAAATGTACCTATGAAAGCAATAAATAAATTGATAACTGATAAAGTTCTAAAAATGAAATGTACAATGTACATTGAAGATATTTCCAAAAAGGTTCCGACGTATTGAGAACATCCTCCTTTTTTTGGAGTCTGTTAAAAATAAGTGATACGGACTATTTGAAGGTCTCTGAGTCGAAAAATATTTTTTCCCATGGTTTATATTTGTCGATGTGGCTTCATCACGCCAAACCGGCTGAATCGATTTCAACTATTTCTGGTACATGGGTAGCTGCGTATTCACAGATAGTTATAGGATATTTTTTTATTCGATTACGCTAACGCAAGAAAGAGGTTTATGGCTTTTTCTTCTTCCGCGAACGAAGTTGCGGGCGTCTAGTACATAATATTATATAGATAAATTATAATACTTAAATATATAGGAAACATCCAAGACCCAGGAACGTCAAAAACGTGTTAAAAATAGAAATAAAATTCATGTGGTTATCACACACACACACTTGTGAGGTTTATATAGGCACAAAAGCACTGCCTACCCCGAACGACTATGGCTCCATACAGGCTCAGATAAACTGCCTACCATGAAGCCCTAAACGACCATGGCTCCATACAGGCACAGAAAAACTGCCTACCTTGAGACCTAAACGACCAAGGCTCCATACAGGCACAGAGAAACTGCCTACATTGAAGCCCTAAATGACCATTGCTTCATACAGGCACAGAGAAACTGCCTACCTTGAGCCAGAAACGACCAAGGCTCCATACAGGCACAGAGAAACTGCCTACATTGAAGCCCTAAATGACCATTGCTTCATACAGGCACAGAGAAACTGCCTACCTTGAGCCAGAAACGACCAAGGCTCCATACAGGCACAGAGAAACTGCCTACATTGAAGCCCTAAATGACCATTGCTTCATACAGGCACAGAGAAACTGCCTACCTTGAGCCCTAAATGACCATTGCTTCATACAGGCACAGAGAAACTGCCTACCTTGAGCCCTAAGCGACCAAGGCTCCATACAGACACAGAGAAACTGCCTACCTTGAAGCTCTAAATGACCATTGCTTCATACAGGCAAAGAGAAACTGCCTACCTTGAAGCCCTAAACGACTATGGCTCTATACAGGCACAGAGAAACTGCCTACCTTGAAGCTCTAAATAACCATTGCTTCATACAGGCAAAGAGAAACTGCCTACCTTTAAGTCCTAAACGACCATGGCTCCATACAGGCACAGAGAAACTGCCTACCTTGAAGCCCTAAAGGACCATGGCTCCATACAGGCACAGAGAAACTGCCTACATTAGCCAAAATCCAGTGCACGCCACTGCTGGCGCGAATGGCTCACAGTCGATACATTTTTATTTAATACTAACGGAACCCATGTTGATGAGGGACTCGCTCGGCAATACTTTATCCCTGGGACAACATCGCACATCGCGGTACCATTATCTACTTCACACACGTCGACGCATGTTGGGTTCGAACCAGGCGCAAGCCATAAGCGAAGAGAGTTTTAGATACCATTCACTCATAAATTATTCAGTTTTCGTTCAGTAAATCGTTTACCTATTCAGTGTATATGCTCATAATAGTTATTTATGATGCAAGGCTGCAAAGTTGTTATTTTGTGCGAGTGCTGGAATTGATAGCAGAACAAATGAAGGAATGTAAAATTGAACCACGAGCAGAGCGAGAGGTTCAATTTATAATATGTTTATTTGTTTGTTTTGTTATGAATGTGATTTGAAGGTTCTCTTACGGCTACGGCTACGGTTTCGCACGGCTACAAAACTATTTGACTTCTCGTGCCTTGAAAGCGTCGTGACGCCCATGAATCTAAATTTGATCTTCAATTTAAGATTCCTTCGCAAATTCTGCTTCCAATTCAATCACTCGCGCCAAATAACAACTTTGCGACCTTGCATAAGAAATTACTATTATCTCGCCCAATCAGCAACAACAATGTATTTATCCATTCTCAAAACTCCATACATTAAATTACTAGTTTCGTATTTAGACCGTAAATATGGACTTTTTTTTAATAACTTAAAATAAACGTCTAAAAAACTCTACCGATTGGCCCCTGAACGTTAGCAAGACTGTGAAATACAGTTGATGTAACTCGGCCTTCTATTATATACCATCCTGGTACTATTGTAGGGCCAAAATCAACTCAACGTTAGAGTCATAAATAAACCCCTTTATCTTGTCGCACTGACGTTGTTTTTTCGTAACTACCTACCTTGAAGCTGGATGTTTTTATGTATTTGAGATTTGACTATTATAATTTAAAAAATCTCGGAAATCGAGGTGGTAAAAAATCAAGATTTTCGTTTAAAAATCAATGTTGACACTACAGCGACATATCTAGCTAACATCAGTAATTATTTCAGTTTTTAATTCCTCTGTGCACCCATTCAATCTTTATTCGTTTTAATAATTTAAGATAGCCATCAGGAGAATATTAGTATGTTACCCTTAATTATTTAACTATAATTTATAACACTCTCTACCAGTTCCGTTCAAAAAGCACGGTCCAGGGATTTATTTACTCTTGAATAATTCCATAAAGCGTGTCGGATTCATGTACATGTATTTATTTTATATTAATGAAACACGTGTTCATAAATGACTCGCTCGGCAATACTAATATCCCTCAGGACAGTTTTTAGGGTTCCGTATGAAAATTGGTAAAAAAGGAACCCTTTTGGTGCGACTGTCTGTCTGTCAGTCTGTCTGTATGTCCGACTATTAGAGCGCCATATCTCAAAAAATACTTATGATATCTATTTGATTCATAGTCAGCCCACATGTGTTGCGAAGGAAACATTGTAAAATAATTTTTATTTTGTAAAAAAACAAACAATATGTGAGGGGGGAGGTAAAGAGCAAAAAAGAAGTTCAAGTAGGGTAGGTATCATATGAAAGGGCTGTCTGTACATATTTGAATATATATTTTTTAAATGTTGTGTTTAAATTTCGATTTATTACGGAAAATGTGGAAAAAATACCACCCCTTTATCTCCGACGTTTACCAAGCAAAAAATCTGGAATTATCTGAAATTATGTAAATTAATATGAATATTACACGAAAATTATACCCCATATATTTGTCTGTCTTACTTTTTTTTTAATCACCAAAAATCATTTTTGAGTAACCCGGTTTGGTTAAGTTTGCCCGTCATTTGTATGTGACGCTATAGGTACCAGAGGCGAACTTAACTCAAGCGGCAAGTTATGTCGGCATAAGTGAAAGTTTGTACGGAACCCTCAGGCTGCGAGTCATATTCGCACTTGACCGGTTTTATAAATAACACAGAATAAATAACACAGGGACAATCTTACACAAATCTACCTAGTCCCAAACTAAGCAAAGCTTGTACTATGGGTACTAGGCGACGATATACATAGTATATAGATAAATGATAATACTTAAATACATAGAAAACATCCAAGACCCAAGAACAAACATTCGTGCTCATCACACAAACACTTGCCCTGGCCGGGATTCGAACCCGGGACCGCCAGCTTCGTAGGCCATTGTACAACCCACTGAGCCAAACGTGTCGTTTTATTTTATTATTATCTGCTTCACAAACGTAATTTTGTCGTACCATACATAACCTTTGAGTTTGCATTCTACGAGCGAACAGATAGTAATGAATCCTCAAATCTATTCAAACCGGTTACTTGCCGAGTATTTTGTTTATTTTGACAGTTTATCAATTTAAATATAACTGCACTAATTAAATCCATTTCTTAATCATTTTTCATTCAATGAAAATTATTTATTTAATTATTTTTTATACATTTTCTTGCACCTATCAATACGCTGCACATTTTCATCTATACATTGTTTTCAAAATTATTGTTTTATGGAAAAATCTATTGTCTAGTGTCCTTTCCATAAAAATTGGAACATTACATAAATTCTTTATTTTTTTTGTATATATAGCTTGTAACTCGTAACTTAGACCAATCAGCCGCTTTATCAGTCCGTTGTAATGTCCAGACTTGGGTCGAAGGTCAAGGGAATACAAACCTTAACATAAATATGATTAAGTTCAAAATAAAATAGGATTTATATGTAAATTGTATTTATTCATTACGATGTGTTTGGCCTAGTTGGTAGGAATGCCTACGAAGCTAGCGATCCCGGGTTCGAATCCCGGTCAGGGGGAAAGTATGTGTGTAGTGAGCACGAATGTTTGTTTCTGGGTCTGGATGTTTTTCATGTATTTGACTATTATAATTTAAAAAATCTCGGAAATCGTGTTGGTAAAACATCAAGATTTTCGTAAAAAAATCAATGTTGACACTACAGCGACATATCTAGCTAACATCTGGCAACTGTAAAGTTCGCTCTGTTAGGGTGAACATTTAGTTTCATAAATAATCACCATGGCGCTGACGGCAGAAAAGCCGGTTGAAATCCATACTAATATTATTCAATACGAAAGTGTGTCTGTCTGTCTTTCTGTCTGTTATCTCTTCACGCTTAAACCGCTGAACCGATTTGGATGAAATTTGGTATGGAGATAGTTTCAGTCCCGGGGAAGGACATAGGCTACTTTTTGCATCGCGGATAAGGGTATTTTCCGGGATAAAAAGTAGCCTATGTCCTACTTGATGATGACACACTTTCGCATTTATAATATTAGTATGGATTAGTGTGGATCTATATGTTATTACTAGAAGGTGTCCGAAACTACAGTCACGGAGGAGAAAAAGTCATAACCCCAATTTTTTTCTTTAGCGTAGTCAGGTAAAAAGCATCCTATAACCATCTGTGGATACCCAGCTATCCGTGGACCAAAATTAGTTGAAATCTGTTCTGCCGATTTGGCGTGACGAAGCCACAATGACACATATACTCATACAAAAAATACAAAAATATACCTACTTTTCGCCTCGTAGAGGCAAAACACGTGTCGAGGATTGTACTGTCTGGTAGTGGTTTGTTGTATTTGCATGCGTATTTTTTGTGGAAACTGCATGAAAATATGCGCATGTCAGCACAACTTATTGTCACATCTAACCAAGACACTATTTCGCGGAAAAGCAAAGGTCCATTAATTTAAAATGAGTTTACACAGCATTAAAACACAAGATCATGGAAGATTCTCACATAAAATTAACAACAATAGCATTGGATTCGCACGAATCGTGACTTCGTGACCTTATATTAGACACTAAACTACAATAACTTATAAACTTTGACACACTGAAGTACTTACTTCATTCCGGTTACAAAGTCGCTATGAAGACTCCATGTTTTCGTATCAATGGAACTACAAGAACTCTTTAACTTTGACAAGTCAAAAGGGTTACGTCGTTTTGGTTTCATGCGTAAACTTTGAAATCCACGACAACGCTCGACTAGCGGCGTGGCGAGCGAATTCTCTCTTCAATGCGCGGTCGAGGCGCTCACCTTAAGGCAGTTAGTTTGCATAACACGCAATGTATTAGGAATTCGTTGGGCACGTCGCTGACGCGCGTTGTCGATGTCGCGGCTGGGCCCTTAATTCATTTTAAATTCTAAATTTGCTATGACCTGATGCGCCTATGGAAATAAAAGATCTTGTAAACTTTGACAATTGTGACATGTCAAAAAATGTACGTCACTTTGGAATACGGATGTTGACAACTTTTTCCGTGGTATGTTATAGAACGGCCATTCAATAACAGAAATACTGGTGAAAAAACTACTTCAATACCATTAAAACGCCACGAGATGCAACAACGTTAGAATCACACTTTTGAACTTTCCCAAAAACGCTCCAAACTAAACCCTAGGACCGTGTGACGTCACACCTTCCGTGTGACGTCACACCTTGTACCTATGGGAAAATTAAGAGCTTTGTTCTGCAGCTATGTTAAAACTTGCGTTTATCGAAACGGTTTCATAACATAAGTTACCATACACTTCATGGGTTAACTTTAAGCTTATAAACCAAGCTACACGTAAGGTATAGAAGTCTAATGTTTGTTTTAGGATTTACATCATATAAACTGCCATTTCGCATCAACATTTTATGATTGTTTGAGTACAGTCAACATCCCTATTGCATAAGCGTAGTCGCTGGAATTTGATGCTTGCAGGCGTCTGCTTCGGGTGCTTTTCCTGTATATTCGAGTGCAGCGGGCGAGTGCAGAGGAGAAAAATCATCACCCCTATTTTTTCTTCAGCTTAGTCAGGCAACAAGTATCCTATAGCCATCTGTGGATGCCAGTGGATGACAACGACACATACCAACATACAAAACAAACTTCAGTGACCTCCAAATAATTAGTCCTTTAAAATATTTTTTTGTGAAAATATCTTCAATGTACAGACAGACATCATTTTTCTATATATATATAAACTTCGTACGCGGGAGCGAAAAAGTCGGAAAAAAGTATCCTATAACCATCTGTGACCACCTGTATTAGTAGGCGCCGCAACTTCGTTCGCGCAGGAGAAAAAGTCAAAACCCCTCTTTTTTCTTCAGCGTTGTCGGGTAAAAAGTATCCTAAAACTATCTGGAGATACCCAACTACCCGTGTACCAAAAATTGTTGAAAGCCGTTTAGCCGATTTGGCGTGATGAAGCCACAAGGACACATATAAACATAACAAATGTCGATTCAGTGACCTCCAAATAGTCCGTTAAAATCATTTAGTGAAAATATCTTTAATGTACAGACATTTCATTTTTACAACTTTGTAACAGATTATTTAGAAAAATATGACTGACTGTTGAGTTTGTTTCGGCTTTCTTCTCCTCAGTGGTCTCCTCTTGGGAAACGCCGTAGACTCAGACTTGTAAAAGTGCCCTTGCGGCCTACTTACAGAATAAAGATCATGATTTCATTACGAAATAACATACTCCTAGCTTCTGGAAAGAGTACAAAAAGTATTCTTTCGGTTTTTGCGATTCTGTCGTAACGTAGACTAGGGTACATCATCCACACTCTCAAGGACGACGCCATGTTGTATTCAGAATATGCAAAATTTTTGAAATTGTCATCCATCTTGTTAGGTACATCTAGATGTATGTTACTTGCATTTTAATGGCGTCTAAATGCAGGTGTTTGATACCTATTTAGCTATCCACAATAGCCGAGTCTCGTTCGTTTTGCCCATTGTCTTCATTTTCTTATTTCCCACACATTGTGTAAGAATCTCTGCGAAAACTGCCAACTCAATAGGATATTACTGGCGAGCTCTACCGCTAGAGGCGTTGCTGTCGCTTATTAAAATAAACTATATGTTTACATTTTGACTCAATGTATTATTTTTAGTATAAGTATCTACATAAGAAAAAATACATCTGTGAACAGTGTATTATAGTGGTAAAAATGAAATCAATATACATTACGGATGATATTATCAAAAAACTGTCATGGAGGTCAATAAATCTATTTTTTTTATTGAATTTTGTGTATGTTAGTAGATATGTGTTGTAAAATAATGATCTTTATTCTATAAGTAGGCCGCAAGGGCACTTTTACAAGTCTGAGTCTACGGCATTTTTTACAGCCAAGAGGAGACCACTGTTGAGAAGAAAGCCGATACAAATTCATTAGTCAGTATTTTTTTCTAAATAACTCTTATCTACAATCACCGGCAGAAAAATTGGCCCACTCATTAGTTTTTCTGTACCATTGTATAAAAACGTTACTTTTATGATGACCGGGTATACTGTTTTTGAGTTATTGCCGAAAAACTGCACTTCTCAGCAAAAGGACGCAAGTGCGAGGAAGATACGCTCTTTTGTTACTGCACTTTTTCACAATGTATTTTTTATCTGTAGTGCAATTATTTACGGCTACGGAACACTACATTGAACGTGGTCTGACATGTTCTCGGCCGGTTTATTATTTTCTCAATCGGCCACTAAAACTCGCTCGAGTGCGGCTGGTTAAACTACAACCTTAGCACGTTTTAGCGGTCGCTCTTGCATAATGCAACCCAAGACCACAGTGTTCGTGGTCACACCGAAATCGAAGGCTTTCACAGTGTCAATATTTTTGACAGTATTGTAACTTGATAATGGAGCTGGTTAGTTGTGAGTTTCTTCAGCGTTAACAGAAATAATCTATTACGAATATCACTATATTTCACGGGGTTCTATAACATTTCCTATTACGTTTATTTTCTTAATTACATGAAGATTATGGAATAATATGGTACCATTTTTTAATACTACATTTATATTAAGCAACGGTTTTTCATTTTTCGAGAATGGAATTTAACCACACGAAACCAATCCATGTATTTACACACATAAAAAAAAACCATTTTTTTTTGTTTTTGTGCTTATTACACATCAATATCAAGAAAAAAATAACTAAAGCTGATATAACATTTAATTATTCTGTTTTCTTGTAAGGTTACTAACCGGTAGAAAATGCATTATGGTATAAGGCCGCCTTTTGTCCATACGTTTTCCTTTGTGCAATAATGATTCAATAAATTATAATAAAATAAAGTATTTCAGAATGGTGTGAAGTGACCATTCTGAAATACTTTATTTTATTATAATTTGAAATACTTTATTCTAAACAAATACATGCCTTTGATGCCTTCTGTATGAATGTTAGTGTTACTCTTCGCTCTTATCCTATTACTTCAAATAATCAATCCTTGTGTATATATACATATACATATGTATATGTAAATAAATATATTTGGAATTGGTTTCTCGGAAACGGCCGTAACGATTTGGATGGAATTTTGGGCGTGGTTTCAGTTTTGCTTTTCTAGTGTATCTACATAGGTACTAGACTAGAGGATGCCCGCAACTTCGTTCGCGGAGGAGAAAAAGTCATAACCCCTCGTTTTTTCTTCAGCGTAGTCGGATAAAAAGTATCCTATAACCATCTGGAGATACCCAGCTACCCTTGTACCAAACATTGTTGAAATATGTATAGCCGATTTTGCGTGATGAAGCCACAACGACACATACAAACATACAAAATATCCAGAAAAATATTTTTCGTTTTAGTGACCTCCGTGACAATCATTTTTTTGAAAATGTAATCAATGTACAGACAATTTATTTTTACGACTTTATAATAGTATAGAAGTTTTATCGTCGAAAAACAAAAAAATCGTGCACCCACCAAGCGAAGCTCTAATAATAAGCTCTTATAAGGTTGTATACTAAATACGAGCATATGTCTTTGTGACCAGAGAAATCTGATCAGTTTAACAATGGGTTTAAAAACTTTAACTGTGATTTGAGGGTTTACATGAAACTAGTTTCATACCACGGCTTCGCTCGGTTGATTCAGAATTGACAAAAAAATGACCCAATGGAAGATATTTTCAAGGCAATAAATTAGATTGGTACGAACGGTACCAGGGTTTTAGTACAAGAAAAAATGCTAGCTATTGTTTTTTTTTTTTTTACTTTTGCAAGTACTGACGCGTGACAATATCATTTTAATAAGTCCTTCTCATTTTTAATAATTGGCAACATTCAGTTTCTCAGAGGGATGCATTAGATAGTATATGTTATGTGAACTCAAAATTTACAAATATGAGATATACTTAATTGTTTAACACGTGACGTCAGATTTGTACAGTACCTTTTCGTTTAGAGTATTCGGAACACTGAATAGAAATGTTTATATTTATTTTTTGTATGTTTGTGTGTGTCGTTGTGACTTCATCTTGCCAAAACGGCTGAACGTATTTGAACTATTTTTGGTACACGGGTAGCTGGGTATCCACAGATGGGTAAAGGCTACTTTTTTACTCGACTACGCTGAAGGGGAAAAGACTGTTACTGGTTTTCCTCCTCTGCTGACGAAGTTGCGGGCGCCTTCTAGTTATTGATAAGGCCCTTAGTACTTTATTAATTTGATACGACGGTTCAAAATAGAATATAGATTACATTTGTCAAGGCGAGGTGATGTTAGTGATCCCAGACATTACTCAGAACTGACTGACATATGGAATCAAAGAGAATATATATATATAATCACTACGTCGGAATGTTCCATCTACAATAATCACTGTAACGACAAAAAACCGCACATGGTATATCTTTCTTGGCGTACATTTTAAATAGAAAATCATATTTGTTTTTTTATCGTCTATTATTATTATTTTCTTACTTTTATAAGTTTTGATATGTTTTCTTGGAGAACTACGCAGTTAGTTTATACTTAAAACATATATTTAGGATAGGCTAAGTACAAATATTGTAATAGATACAGGAGTTATTTCGAAAAAATGACAGACTGTTGAGTTTGTTTCGGCCTTATTCTCAACAGCTGTCTCCTCTTGGGAAACGCCGTAGAGTCGGACTTGTAAAAATGCCCTTGCGACCTACTTACAGAATAAATATCATTATTTCATTATTTATATCACGTAATTTTTCATCTTATGTAATTTTTAGGGTTCCGTACCAAAAATGGTAAAAAAGGAACCCTTAATGTGCGTCCACATTTGTATCATTTGCCCGTGTCAGATCATCGTCGCGTGGCATGATTGCGTGTCACGATCACGCGTTTGGACGTTGCACCGATCGGATCGCTCGAAATCCATTTTGCTACGCGTATCACACAGTTATATCGGACGAGTACGGCATGATCGGCGCGCCGACAGTAAGCGTCCAAGCAGCGCGATACGCAGTCATGCCACGGCACGGTGATCGGATACGAGCAAATGATACAAGTGTGAACACACCTTTATGGTGAAACTTTGTCTGTCTGTCTGTCTGTCCGACTATTAAAGCGCCATATCTCAAAAACTACTTATTATATCTATTGGAAAATTTGAAATATTTAGTTATAAACATGGTCAGGCCACATGTAAAAATTAAAAGTCGAGCTACTATGTTAAACCGGGTATTATATTAAAGGGCTCATCATCTTTTTATAAAACTGTTTAAAACAAAAACCCCGTTGTTTTCCCGTGAAACGTTCCATTATAAATAAAATTGCACGAAGTGACCTATAGTTTCCCGCCAATTTCCCGCCGCTTACTTTGACTGTGTCCGAAAAATTCAGTGTTGTTATTTGCAAAAATGTATGGACCACCCTATATTTGAACAAAGGAACATACAACAGTAACTTCATAAGCAGCTAATCTATACAGTTGTAATAATGAAATGTCTGTACATTGAATATATAAAATAAAAATTGTAACGGACTATTTGCAGGTCACTGGATCGAAAAATTTGTTTTATTTTTTGTACATTTGTACGTGTCATTGTGGCTTTATCACGCCAAATCGACTAAACGGATTTCAACAATATTCGGTACTCGGGTAGCTGGTTATGCATAAATTATTATGGGATACTTTTTTCCCGACTATGCTATCGAAAAGCAGAGAAGTTTTCTCCTCCGCGAACAAAGTTGAGGGCGTCTTCTAATAATAAATAAATCGTAACAATTAAATACATTGTCACGTCTGTAAAGTTGAATAATTGTAAATAATAATTCTTATACATCGATGGCTTTGTACATACGTACAAGGTTCCCTGATTAACGTTTTTTGTATGGAAGTTGACAGTCCTCTTGTTTCAATGGTCCTTAGAAACAGGTTTCAAAATTTTTTGGTATATGTATAGAGATAGCTGACTGTGCAAAGTTGGTTTGCTTATGTGTATTTTTTATACTGAATCCAAATAAGAGGGTTAAAGACCTATTTATTCACCGTCGCAAGCGAATTGCAAGCAAATTGGACTTGGAAATAAATCATAATTCTATGTTGATTTATAGATAAATTAGCAAACTTGAAAAGAACAACTTTCAAGGCTACATAATCCATCAAACTATTGATTAAACAAATACATAGCAACCTGTAGTTAAAGGGGGCGGGGTCTCGACTGCTAGGGGTACATTTCGGCCAATCAGGCCGCGGGGTTTGAATTCAGAACGCGTGCTGAATTCATGCGTAATGGTGGAATGACGTATCGTCAAAACAAAACAGTTATGTATAGGATGTTACTCAAACATGTTTACCGATTTTGATTTAGTTTTATTAGAAATCTTAGCTTAAATATAAATCATTATGTGGTTTCTTCGTGATCGAAGGGCCTTCGCCCAGAATATGACTATCTAATAAAAAATAAGTTTCTTTCAAAAATTACATCTTGGTGATAAGCTTTTATTACCGACAATACTTTTCTTTGAACATCCATCAACTACTCACCGAGACGATTCTAAGAGCCCAAACTTGGTAGGATGGCGTTGTTTTATTATAGAGTTCATATAACCATCTTCCAGCTCCATCAGATCATGTTGATGGTATCCTAATATTGCGTTACCACCGATTTTACATAAGTATGCCTAGATCAATATGAAAACAGGAATGTATTCAAATTTAACTAGCAAGATTTGACCCAGACAACTATCTATAATATTATAAAATTGTCAAAATTAAATGTCTGCACATTGATGAAATTTTTTAAAGTATTAATATAATAATTCTCAAAAGGGGTCCTTAATGGCTCATATAAAATTGGTCTCTCGATTTTATATACAAATAACGATTTGTGACTATACTTATCATTTCTTTGAAAATTTTTACTCATATTTTTTTTGAATTGTTATTAGTACTACTACCTTCATTGCCCATAATATTAAATATTTCGAGTTTTTGTTCACATAATGTTATTATTTAGAAGTTACCTGTGCCTATAATGTTATTGGCAAGAATTACTTAATTAATAAAGTTATTACATAGAATCATTATGCTCATAATGTTTGGAAGTTATAGTATTTATTCTCAGTGTTTTGGAACGCATACAGACATTACAACTGAAATTAAAAGGTATACTTTATTTCTACCCCGTCTTAACGCGGTAAGCCGATAAAACGTTTGAAAACCAGCCGTGGGGGGCTTTAACTAAACTTTGATGGGTTTATGTACTTAAAAGAGCTATTTTCGAACAACTGACAGTACTAGATGTGTGAACATAAAAACATGTGCAAGTTAAGAATAAGTACCACGTACGATGAAGGAAAAAATATGCATAAATTACTGTATGTATCCAAAACAGATAATAGTCATGAACCGGACGCGCTACAGGAAAAGGTTAGTTTGAATCGTCAATATTCAATTTACCATGTCTATTTAGTCGGTTGATCAGTCGATGTTCGAGATTCAGTTTTCGGATTTTAATCTATTTTGACGCTCCGCTCGCTTCGCTCGCTCCGCTATATATGGTCATAATACAAACCTAACCTAACCTACAGTTTTCGGTTTTAGACCCATTTTGTTTTTAGGGTCATAAAAAATAACCCTAACCTTAGGTTCTGCTGACTCTGGGAGCCCCAATATCTAGACATATATATATTTTTTATTTAGTCGGTTGATCATTCGATTTTCGAGATTCAGTTTTCAGTTTTTGACCCATTTTGACGCTCCGCTATACATGGTCATAATACAAACCTAACCTAACTTACAGTTTTCGGTTTTTGACCCATTTTGTTTTTAGGGTCATAAAAAAATAACCCCTAACCTTAGGTTCTTCTGTCTCTGGGAGCTCAGTTCCAATATGGTTTTTTTTTAGTTTTATAATGTTCATTTTTTTATTTCAGATGCGTGCTGCTATAAATAAATTTTGAAAAATGTGTGATACTAAAGTTTGTTGCTAGAAAATGTGATCTTGCAAAATTATAAATGAATAGATTATGACTAAGCAGCGATATGTTTTGAAATATATATTACACCAAATTTTATTGCATGAGAACGTTATATTGAAATATTATATATTCATAAATTTTAGTAACAAAGTTATTTATGTTGAGCAACATTATGATTATAATACATTCTGAGTTCCAATGACTTTTAACTAAAAATAAATATGCACAATGATCATTAGGTTGTAAAAATGTATGAGATACATTTTCGAAGTTCCAATAATCTAATTTGTAATTTTATATAAACTTTGGCGCACCCGTTTTCGGGCACCTTCTAGTTTCATATAAAACATTTGAAGGTGAGTATTCTTTCCGATTTGAATGTTACAACATATTTTTTAAAGACATATTAATTCAATATTATTTAAAATACACCCTGTATACCAATGCTACGACAACACATCAACATTTCGAGCTTCGCGTGGCGACCCAGAATTATGGTCTTTAATAGATATTTAAATTCGGTTGGATAAAGATGCTTTAATTACAGACTTTTATTTGGGTAAAATCATAATTGAAATGAGTAGGTCTATTAAAGATCTACCGTGATTTAACCAGAAAACTTTCATGTTTAGTCACTCGGGTCCATATTGGGTTGAATAAAATTTGAGGTCATACTTTTGATACGCATTCGTGGTTTTGGCAGAATTGTCATTGCGCATAATTTTTACTAATCATATTTTTTTGCAAATATCTTTTTTAACCATAAACTGGATGCGCATAAAACTGTTTAATCATAATTTGAAATGGTCATAAATTGGTTGCGCAGAAAACATTCTAAACATAAGTATGAGTCGCCTTAATAGTTTTGTGCATAATGATCTGTTAGCATTATTCGACAACCATTTATGAAGCCTATGTTTTTGTTGATAGTAAATTGCCACATTCACAACATTTCTATTATAAAACCGACTGATGATTAGAGTAGTTATTAAAAATACTTACTGAATATAATTTTTCGTTTCTCTTATTTGGGGTAGTGAGGGTTCACTACCGCAAGTCCGTTGTCATAATTTTGAGTGAACGTAAAACGAGGATTTACCTCCGCGGCTCGCTCGCTTCGCTCGCTCGTTAGGGTCGCAGTTCAACCTAACACTCCTCCTCGCTTCGCTCGTCGTCGTACCTGACCTAAACCAAGTCGGACCTGCCTTAGCACTAGATTAATGGGTTAGGTTGGGTAGAAGTCATAGTTCTAACCTAACCTACTTTTCTGACAGCGATTCAGAATAATTGCCTACATTTGATTAGTAAAAAAATACTAAAAGTCTCTCATTTGTCTTTTTTTTTCAAGAAACCCAATATTTGTTGTCATAATTTGTGTTCGAATAAAAATAATTATAATTCTTAATGTTATGGCTTGATAAAAGTATGACAATTGAGAATTATTACTAAATAAAATTATAATCATCAACATTACTAGAAAAAAATATGACATTCGACTTTATAGTTAAAGCAATTATAACCCACAAAAAATATGACTACAAACAATTGTGACATACCACAAATTATGCCAAAAAATAATTATGACCATCAACTTTATGGTTAAACAGTTATGACAATCGAAATTATGACAAAAGTTGTTATTCGACTAGATGGGCACCCTTACTTATTCACTTGATTTGGTAACTATAGTTACAGGTGACGATTCTTATCTATGCTATTATAAAGTTGTAGAAATGAAATATCTGTACATTGAAGATATAAAAAAATAACTTTTTTAACGAACTATTTAGAATTCACTGAAGCGAAATTTTTCATTTGGATTTTTTGTATGTTTGTAAGTGTCTTTGCGGCTTCATCACGCAAAATCGGCTGAACGGATTTCAACTCTTATTGGTACAAAAGTAGCTGGGTAGCTCCAGATGGTTATAGCATACTTTTTACCCGACTATGCTGAAGAAAATAAGAGGGTTATGATTTATTAATCCTTCGCGAACGAAGTTGCGGGCGTCTTCTATCGATACCTCTACCCGTGCACCAAAAATAATCAAAATCTGTTTAGCCGAATTGGCGTGATGAAGCCACAACGACACACACAAATATACAAAAAAACAATAAAAACATTTTTTTGATTCTGTGATCTCCAAATAGTACGTTACAATCATTTTTTAGGGTTCGGTACCTCAAAAGGAAAAAACGGAACCCTTATAGGATCACTTTGTTGTCCATCCGTCTGTCCGTCTGTTTGTCTGCCTGTCAAGTCCCTTTATATCTGTGGGTGGTTTCATATGTCGGTATGAGGGTAGGGGATGAATAAAACAGTCTTAGCAATGCACTGGTTGTGTTAATGTGTGTCCTCTTCAAAACATAATACCTTACAATATCGGGAACGGAGGTATCGAGTTGAAATTAAAACTGTGTACTTAAATCTATGGTCCCTAGAAGAAGCTGTGAAAAAATATAACTAATAAGTTAAAAATACTAAAATGATACGGCCGTTTATGCCGCAAAAAACGTATATTTCGACACCTTTTGAAATTGATTGGGAACTGCCAGTTGTTCTAGAAACTTGAAATCTGGCATGATGGAAGCTCTTATAGCACAATCAACAAAATAAATGAGTTTTTTTTTTATGTCTGTCAATATCAGTAACCGATATAAAATTATTTAACACCGCGTACATTTTGCTTAGGAAGCAGCTAACACTGGATTGAATACGGCCATTTGTAGCGTATATTTTGTTCGGAACAACCAGATAATGTTTTTTTAAATTTAAATATACTTTATGACGAAACGTTTGGCTAAGTTTGGTTGCACAACTGCCCCACAGAAGTGGGGGTCTCGGGTTCGAATCCTGGCAAGGGCAAATCTTTGTGTTATAAGCAAAAATGTTTGTTACTTGACCTTGGATGATGTATATGTATTATATTTATATACATAAGCAATATAATATCGTCGTTTAGTAGTACCTTAAGTATGTACAAGCTTTACTTATTTTGAAACAAGGTCGATTTGTATCAAGAATATTCCTGATATTTATTTGCTATTTAAACTGGGCTTGGTACTACAAACTTGAAAGGTAGGTTAGACAAACAGACGAATGGCGTGTTTTTGGGGTTGCGTTGTTATTGTTTGGCACAGAACCCTAAAAATGATAATCAATGTTGTCCCACCGTCTCATGGTTTCCTATCGTACTCAATGAACCGTGTGATGTATGGCTCGATTGGATTTGGGGTCCGCAGGCAGGTGGGAACCAATGGCGTGTGACGACAGCTGGTGCTTTACTGTACTCATACATTTACATACAATTTTATTAGCTTCTGTACACGACTTCGCTCTCCGTTGCAAATTCAAAAGATATTTTAAGAACAGCGCCATCTCTCTCACTGACCTAATACTTACTGGAGAAGCAATGGGACAGAGACGCAACGTGACACGCATGCCTTGGAGTATGGCTAATGCGCTTAGCATTTAAAAATAAATAAGATACAGAGGGCGCTACTTGTGCTAAGTAGATTGTGCTCGAAAATTTCAAGCCACGTACAAATCGATTCACAAGAGCTGGCATGAATGGATTGAATGAGTGAATGATATGATCTATGTATGCATAAAAAATATTAAATACAGGTTGATTCAGTAAGTGATTATGAATCGTGTTTTTAGACAACTTATAATTTTTGTTTCTTGTGTTTTTGTTTGTGTAATGTGTGGGGAAAACGACTTATTTAGGCTGGGACAAAGTTACTCATAATTGAAATAAAGACCTCATGATAGTAATATTTGTATCGAACCGATAAATTTACCTTTCGCATACGGTTTACCTGTTTCGTTCCAATAATGTGCAGATTAATTTTATTTTTGTATTTTTCTTGAATAGCGAAAACGTATTATGTGCTTGTTTACAAAATATTCGGAGGCCCCTGTATAAGTACAGCACTCAGACTGCCACTCACAGTGACAAGTGGCATTACTTTCATTCAATCCATTCATGCCAGCTGTTATGAATTGACCTGTACGTAAATTTGCGGTAACTCAGTTGGACAGTGCACTTCTGCGTTAAAAAGGTCGTGGGTTCAAATACTGCCTGCAATTTAGTAGGTCGCATTGATTTTTTCCATTACAATCGAACCTTATATTTTACACAAAAGTCAAAGACAAATAAACAACAAAATCCAAATCTCAAATAATTGAAAAAAGTTCTTCCTTCGAGACCATGGATGTATCGCGACGTCCGAAACGCCGAAGAATTACCAACGAAAAGCAATTAAATAAATCATATTTCTACGCAATTAAGTCCAGTTTTATTGTGGTGTGATAATGAGTGAAGATCGTGTAAGTTAAAATCAATGATCCATCAAACTACTCATCAAGACGATTCTAAAGAGGTCTTACTACCTAGGGAAAACTGTGAAGGATTCGTACACTTTATTTTACTCTCAGCCAATTAGTCTATAAATATCTAGCTTTAATAATAGTGTACTTTGTGCTGACACTAAGCGACATTTTCAAGATATTAAAGGTTTATCAAAATAAGTTTTTGTCAAAAAAAAAATTTTTTTGAGACAAGCTTTTACTGCCGAGTGTACTTTTTTTGAACACCCTTCAGCTACTCATCCAGACATCTGTAAAGAGCCCAAACTCGGTAGGATTCTGTTATTTTATTACAGAGACCCTATGACCACCTTCCGACTCCATCGTCAGATCAGCTCGGTGGTATCATAATATGGCATTGTCATCGAACTTACATCATCGTCATCATCATTTCAGCCATGGAACGTATACAGCTGGACACAGAATTCCTCAATTGACTTCCTCATAGGCCGGATAGAAGCGACCAGCGAGTCCCCGCAACCCTAACCAGGTCGTCCTACCCACACTGCGCTTGTCGGTACGCGGTCTCCACTCGAGAATCTTTCTGCCCCAACAGCCATCGGTTCTTCGAACTATGTGCCCTGCCCATTGTCACTTCAGTTTGCTTACCCTGATAATATAGGTCATATTAGAAAAAATTAAATTATATTACAGAAGTTTTTAGACAAAAATAAATAATATACCATACTCACTAATTATTTTGCATTGAATCTAAAGATTGGGATCGGTGATTAAGAAGCGATTTAACCAAGAGTGGCTCCTTTTTTTTTAACTCCAGTATAGCTTTACTCTAACAATTTACTCGATGGTTAACTTCAATTTCGTTTCACCACGCTAGTCTACGGATAACTTACTCCTAATTAATAAAATTAAATCGTAATGCAGTCAAGTAAGATAGGCAGTTGGTCCCATGCTTAAGCAATGGTGCTGCGTATTTTTAAAAGTTTGGTTAATACGTTAATCGGGAAATAAGCAGGGAATTGACTTGACAGTGACAGTGTCAATACAAATCTAGGACTAACAGTTCACTCAGCCTAAATCAGCGGTATAAGATTTTACTCTAATATAAAGATTTCATCCTTAGGTTAAATATTGGTGAAGCGTAAAATGAGTTTACTTGCGAGAAATTCATGATGATTTAGTATATAGATTGTTGGTGAAATCGACTCTAAGAAAGAAAGTCTAATCTTACCCCATTGCATTTTTGATATTCGGGTCGTCTCCAGGTGGTCATATAATAATTTCTAATCAGCTTCGGATAAGATAAAAAGAGGGTTATGACTTTTTCAAACGAAGTTGCAGGCACCTAGTACTCGTAGACTTAGTTTTTCAATGTTTTGATACTCACGCCCCCAAAGTCTCATTCAGTGGACACAAAGAAGCCGGATGTATGCATTACCACGGGGTTATGGGTATGAGACCCGTCGATTTGTTAATGGCTGCTATTACACTAATTAATTTGTGGTGTTTCCCATGATCTAAGCCTGTACAGTACACGCAGCAGCGTCACAAATTCTGACAAGGTCTACAATACAATACAATACACTTTATTGCACACCAAAAGGAAATAACATCAGAAACTTAAATCTAAAAAAGTATCAGAAATGGTAAACAACAGGCGGTCTTATCGCTAAAAAGCGATCTCTTCCAGACAACCATAAGGTAGTAGAGATGGCGCAAAATAAACAACCAATGAGTAAGTGAGTGGTGCACAAGAAGATGAGACAAATCATAGATTAAAGCCAGGAAGAAAAAAGGAAAAAGAGGAAGGAACAATACAGAGACATACAAATATACTAGATACTAATAAATAAATATATAAAATACAAATAAACATATGTACAAATATATACATATATACATACATATAACCAAAAATTTACTGAACTAACATGACATCGACATCTCAGTTTAAAAGGTCTACCTAAGATAGATTGTTTTTTTTTACGGGATTTTGTTACTATAGCTTGGCAAGTAGGTACTTCATACTTCATACATCATTTAAGTAGTACACTCCCATGGTTTGCAGGTAACGGGGGAAAAGATAGCGGGGGCGGGTATGACCCTGCCGCGCGCACACTTCTTACCCACCCCCGCTGTCTGCCCCCCCCCCCCCCCCCCCAGTCGCCCGAAGACAATTCGAGTGTCACAAACGAACTTGCTAAGCTATATATGGTTCCCAAATCTGCAGTCACGGCAGCTCGGCTGGCTGGGTTATCCCAGCCACTCTGATCTCCCTACTTCTTCACTCCATCCTAACCTATCCTATTTAATATTATTTAATTATCATGTTCCACACACACACAAACAACAGCTGGTCATAGACGCTTTGCGTCACAGCTTTTAAATTATTTTCATGGCGGAATCTGGAGGTTCTCCTATTGAGTAACCCCATTCCAGCCCGTCCGACCGCCAGAACAGCCGCAAGGCTCTGGCCCAATGCCAATAAATAAATAAAAAAAGTGACGGCAGCTGTGTACCCGAAATAGGTAAACAGGCGAATCGGGATGGCAAAAATACTATGACCTGTTTAAATAACACCTGGAAGAGAAGAGGTGTGAGGTTGTTTGGTGTTTTTAGGGTTCCTTACCCAAAGGGTAAAACGGTACCCTATTACTAAGGCTGCGCTGTCCGCCCGTCTGTCACCAGACTGTATCTCAGAACCGTGACAGTTAGACGGTTTTCACAGATTATGTATTCCTGTTGCCGCTATAGCAACAAATACTAAAAACAGAATAATTTTATGTCTGTCTGTCTATATCAGTAACCAGTATAAAATGACTGAACACCGCGTAGGTACCTACCTACATTTTGCTTAGGAGTAGGACTCTGCTAACACTGGATTTTCATAGATACGGCCGTTTGTAGCGTATATTTTATACAGAAGCCTCAGTGCACGAGTCCGACTTGCACTTGGCTGGTTTTTTCCTTTCCTTGGGTGAGTAGTAGGTAGGGAAAGAGAATCCATGCAATTGGTCCAACTTTATTTCCATTGACACACATGTCAGTTTTCACTATCACATTTACAACGTTTCTGTTACCCCGGTGTTTCTCTTACCCCGACTGACCTGACATCAATTTCATGCCTGAACACACCTGCGCAATCTAAATATTGACGGTCTTCCCACGGCCGCCCCTGCCGCGACCTTTAAACTGTAAACATTTAGACAATCGTAATAATTGCTGCTAATTTGTTCAGTGGTGTTTAGGGGGACTTAATTATTGTAATTGCTTTAATTTAAATAAGAAAATTAAAAGATGAATGTTGAGATGGATGACGTGACGAAAATGGATCGGATAAGGAATGAGTATATAAGAGGCAGCCTGAAAGTAGCACCCGTAGTCGATAAGCTAAGAGCAAATCGCCTACGGTGGTATGGAAATGTTATGCGGAGGGATGAGAGTCATGTGACTAGAAGGGTATTAAGTAGATATGCATGTGGAAGGATGTAAGAGGAGGGGTAGGCCGAGAAAAAGGTGGATGGATTGTATGAGATATGACATAAGCAGGAAGGATGTGAGTGACGAGATGACGAGTGATACAGAGGTATGAAAGAAAAAACTTGCTGCGCCGACCTCAAGTAAATAGGATAAGAACAAGCGAATGATGAAGCAAATTAAAATAAGATGGAAGAGTCGGAAGGGAGCGGCCTAGGAGAGGTTATCTTGACCAACTCGCGATACTGAAAAAAGGTCAGGTCTTTACTATCTCCACAGTAGGAACCGTAGGACCTGAACCATGTGTGGGACTCTCACAGGGAACCATATTAACGGCCATTAAGGACCATGCCAAGAACCAACATCAACAAGAGTGGAAGAAGATGGCGGGCCTGAGGCATGCAAAGCTATTCATAGAAGGGGTAGAATCAATCTGGACCAAGAACTGTGGAACTACAGCAAAAGACAACTCAGAATCATAATGGGTGTGTTTACAGGTCACTTCGGAGTCAAAGGACTCCTGGCCAAACTAGGACTTTCTGACAACACGGATTGTAGAATTTGCGGTGAAGAGGCTGAGACAATGGAACATATGTTATACTATGTGAATGTCATGCCCTCGCCAAACAGAGAATGAAGGAATTTGGTGTTGGGTACCCAAGGCCAAAGGAATTCCAGACGCTACCATTGGCATCTATCATCTGGTTTATGGATATGGTAGAACAAACTATTGAGTAGCAAGAAGGGGTAATTGCACAAAAGATCCCATTGGGTCGAAGTGTATCCATAAGGACACCTATTAGTAAGATAAGATAAGATCTCCACAGTACCCGCAACCAACGAGCGTGTATGAAGAGATGCATGGATGTGAATGAAGTGAAACATCACTCAGATGTCTGTCAATAGCGACGCGAAACTTGGCAACATACGTAGCAACGTTGCCAACAAAAAACCTAAATCATCATCATCATCATTTCAGACATAGGACGTCCACTGCTGGACACACCCACCTCAATAGATTTCCACATTGGCCGGATAGAGGCGACCCGCATCCAGCGAGTCTCTGCAACCCTAACCAGATCGCCCGACCACCTTGCGGGGTGGCCTTCCCACGCTGTCCGCCGGTATGCGGTCCTCACTCGAGTACCTTTTTCACCCGCGGAGAAAAAAAAATCATAACCCTATTTTTTTCTTCAGCGCAGTCGGGTAAAAAGTATCCTATAACCATCTGAAGGTACCTAGCTGCCTGTGTACCAAACAAAGTTGAAATCCGTTTAGCCGTTTTGACCTGATGAAACCGCAACGACAAAAAAATAAAATATTTCGATTAAGTGACCATATTTTTTTTGAAAATATCTTCAATATACAGACATTTCATTTTATGAACTTTATAATAGTATAGATTTAATTTTTAACTTTGACCGATGTTGGACAAGTAAATGATTCTGTAGTCCATGTTTACCATATCATAGGCACGAAAAACCGTGGCGTAGTCCAATCAATACGGCCGGCACGTCATTTGGTCACGAGATGGTTGCCATGGCGCGTTGAGTCGATGCGGGATTCGGGGCTAACTGTATAGACCAAGACACGGGCGTCAAAAACGCCGCCTGATTGGATATTATGAAAAACACAAAATACTTAATTGTTCTGTTCTTGCGAATAGATACAGCACTGAAATTAGAAAAAAAAACAATACAATTAAGTTTTTTCTTAAGTCCATATGTTTGTCTGTTTGACCGGGGACATACAATTAACACAAGTTCATAGTTTTATTAAAAAAAAAACTCTTTCAAAACTGTATATAAAATCTCTCATATATAATGTCTGTACATTGAAGATATTAAAAAGTAAGTGATATGGACTATCTGAAGGTAACTGAATCGAAAAATCAGCTTCATCTCGCAACAACTGGTAAACGGATTTCAACTAATTTTGGTAGACGGCTAGCTGGGTATCCAAATGTGGATATAAAATACTTATTACTCGATTATTCTGAAGAAAACAAGAGAGTTATGATTTTTTTTATCATTCGCTTAAGAAGAGTTCGTCCAGTACTAAATAACTATCACATTTATTTTGATATTTATTACATGGTTAGATCAAACGACTAAGTAATAGGAACAATAAAAGTAATGTTTAATGTAGTTTATATTTATTCTTTAGTAGAAACTCTATAAGGATTTTATTGTAGAAAAAGGGCTCTTAAAAACTATTATCCTTCTCAAATTATGGTCTCGAAATGCTCTTCTTGGCGCATGGGCTCGAAGCAGAGCTGTCAGTATATAGCTATAACGTGTCGCTTTCCCTGTTAATTACCCTTTTTACACCTGTTAAATTCGTGACGCCGTAATTTTTGACTATATCGGGTTGTTTGACGGTACCATATTTTGCTCACTGAAAATCAAAGTGACACTATACACAATCTAAAATCATTCAAATAGTGACGTTCTGCTGTTTAACAAGAACTTATATTTGAAGCGATTTTTATTTTGTATAGTGTCACTTTGATTTTCAAGGAGCGATTTTTCGTCCTCTGTTACGTGGTTTAGGTGTTACACTATTATATATTTGTTTAATTGTTTTTGTGCAATAAATTTCTATTGTCGTCTTACACTGGTATTCGATGAAATGGGGTCACCGACAGCCACATCTTGGTCTAATATTTACTACAACATAAATATGTATATTATATGGGGACATTTAAAGTGGTACTTATCACGCAAGCGGTGAAAAGGATCTATTTACTATACATCAAATTAGTTTATTTTGGCCAAGAAGTTTCTTTTGTCTCCAGAATATTCCATAATACAAATACAAATATATTAATTTATTTTTCTTATATGTTACGGGAAGAAACAGGGATGGAACTGTTGTGTATATCTATACAATTTAACGTCTGTTGGGTGTCACGGGTAGCTGGGCATCCTCAGACGGTTATAGGATACTTTTTATCCGATTACGCTGACGCAAAACACCCTATGTTTTGCGTATGATTTGCTTTTACTCCTCGAACGAAGTTGCGGGCGCCTTCTACTTCTACTGTATAATACAAACTTCAGCGTAGTTGGGTTAAACCCTGCCCAATTATATACCTGTGTTCCAAAAAATATCGATTTCGGAGAAAAGCGGAATTTGAAAAATTCTGATTGGCATACGAGTACAAAGATCCAATATAAGGCTTGACTCCCGGGAAATTGTAATATACCAGTATCGGGAATTCCAAGTTCTGCCACACTAAAATTTTCCAATTAACTGTTCACTTGCTAGTCACTTTTGGTTCTAAGTATCTTTAGTTAAGGGTTTAGGTATCTCTGACGGGTATTGAACCCGTATCTTTTAGGTTTACAATCAATGGGCCAATTCTAAGCCATTTATGATTCTGTTCCTCTTCATTATAGGAGCTTGTCTCATAACGAAACACTGAACCAGGAAAATACTCAAAATCAAAATAATCAAAGCAGCATTGGTTTTAATCATACATACAAATAGTATATACTTACATCAAAACCACCCTAATATTCAAATTAGGACGCCCTATGACCAAAGCCAATTTTCTAACAAAAGAAAATACCGTCATTGGTCAATTTCTAAGCCCCACCGATTTTCCTTAAAACAGTGAAAACTGGCTTCGTCCCGCTTGCACGCACGGGCCGTTCCAATGGCTGGCACTCTCACGCAAGGGGCTGAATAGACAAATTGTGCCAGTGCCTTCCATGCTTAAAAAGCAAACGGACGTTTTTAAAAAAGAACAGTATGACCGGCCAGTGATTTTGAAAAAAGAATACTTTTAAGCGTGTTATTTTAATCTGTGTTACAGACTTTTTTCTTTACTAAAACCGTAGGCCTATTCTGCCATTCAGCTTGAATTTTTGTAGTTGAAAAAGGACTGACTTCATAAATATTTTTGACGTATTTCGAGACGTTTTTTAGTGATGTGTCTATGTGGATTCGTTCTGGACGCAACGTAAATGCTGTGTCGAAAATGATGAAGTTTTAGACGCTTACAATGGAATATTCTTGGCATATGGACGACGGCAATACAAGTGTGAGAAGCAGATTACAGGCGAGAAATCCAGGTATATGCCAATAAAATGTCCCTCTCTTTTTTAGAACCTGAATTTGTATTAGAGTTGCCGCGAAAACTCGTTATAATTCGGTATTCGGCATTATTCGTAACTTTTTTTGCTATTCTTCGAATACCGAATAATATTAGCGTTTATTATTCGACATTCGGCGAATAGATTTCTAATATAAACTTTTAATGAAAAAAAGTATAAATGCGTGCCGCCCAGCCTAAAAACACGCGTAATCAGTTGACCGGGAAATCCCCTAAAGTATGAAATACTGGGTTATACAAAACGAGGTATTCCCCGTAAAATAGGTTAATATACGTATAATAGGTTATTTAAAAATGTAAAATCAGTATAATATCAGAATGTGAAACTGATTTCCTAACTTCATTTCCTTTTCTCATAACCTTAGACAAAAATATATTCCAGTAGATAAAAAATAAATGATTCTACAAGCGTGACTGAGACGTAAGATTCGACTATTTTCTATAACAACTATTCACGGCAACTCTAATTTGTGTACTTACCGGATCTAGACAAAGTACAAGATTACGCTTAAGTTAAAAAGACGGTTATGACTTTTTCTCTTTCGCGAACGAAGATACTGGCACATTCTAGTGATAAATAGAAAACAATCGACATAAAAGTCTCCTTTTTAGGGTTCCATAGCCAAAATGGCAAAAACGGAACCCTTATAGTTTCGTCATGTCCGTCCGTCCGTATGTCACAGGCATTTTACTCAAAAACTATAAGATGTATATTGATGAAAT
Organism: Hedya salicella; assembly: GCA_905404275.2. Taxonomy (NCBI): domain Eukaryota; kingdom Metazoa; phylum Arthropoda; class Insecta; order Lepidoptera; family Tortricidae; genus Hedya; species Hedya salicella. The sequence goes on from FR990099.1 coordinate 5,486,951, forward strand.
TTGGAACATAGGTGTCTTGTGTAAGCCGCTACTTAGTTTGATAGTTAAATAAAAAATATATATATTTGTAAGTGGGACACTCCATACATGTAACCGAGACTGAAAAAAATTTTATTCAGTAAACATTAATGTGTGGTACATCATTCGACAGTTCTTCTTAAAACACTTTGTTTCAAATTTTTTTATTTTATTTAGTGAATATTTTCGGAAATACTCGCTCTGAAAGTAGCAAAAATTGTGTCCCCCCCCTCTATTTTCTAAACGGTATGTTCAGAAAATATGAAAAAATTTACAAATATAAACTTAATAATTACTTCCAACGAAAATTGTTTTCAACATGATCGAACATACCGTTTTTAAGTTATCGCTAAAAAACTGTACTTCTCAGCAAAATGACGTACAGGCCGGGGAGATACGCTCGTTTTTTAGTGTTTTTTTTATCGTATTTTTTTTCATCTGTAGTGCATTTTTTTGTATAAATGGCTGCGGAACCCTACATTGAGCATGGTCAGATATGCTCTTGGCCTGTTTTTGTTGTATTGCAGAAACCCCTTCCTAAGTTAAGGTGTTAAATCAATTTCCAAATATTTACCCTGGTTTCGGCACCCTTCTACCATAACGCTTGTTTACTCGTTACAGAACCGTACAGTAGGGTTCTGTTATTTACAGAACACAACCAGTACAGTAAACAGCGAATGTTTAAGCGAAAAGAGCACGTGGTTTCTGATTTGTTGTGCAAATAGAACATTATCTTAATAAAACACCGAAATCTAATATAATACAGCTAAGCAAGGAACGGAATAAGATAGCACATTTACCTATAGTTTGCGTGCGGATGTAACATTGAGAAACGTCGGGAACTAAAATGAGATAATATACGCGATATAATCCGTTAAATTGTTTTATTTCAATGAGTAATAATCGCAGAAACAGAAGAAAATATTATGTAACATTGAGTAGTTAACACAGCCGAAAAAAAAAATTATTCATATATAAAAATATATAATTAATAAATATTTTTGATTTAATTCCGGTATCCGGAGATTTGCAGCATTAATAATCTTTTTTAGTGGCGTGCGGTCCATATGGACACAAAGGCCTGCCTACCCTGAACGACCATGTCTCCATACAGGCACAGAGAAACTGCCTACTCTGAAGCCCTGAACGACCATGGCTAAAGGCACAGAAAAACCTTGTCCAAAAACCCTGTGTACACCACTGATTTTTTTATTAAAGTAATTGACCAAGCGTGCGTAGCGGTTTCAAATAATTGATAAATTCAAGCGTTTACTTTGCGGAATTCCATATTAGATTAAAAGCTTATAGTTAGTTCCTTTGCTATTTTGCGAAATAGCATCATATTTTCATGCAGTTACTATAAAAAAATACGCATGCAAATACAACAAACCACCACCAGACAATATAATCATCGTCACGTGTTCCGCTTCTTCAGAAGTCACTACTATTCAATTCAATTCAATTACTTATTGGTAAACATAGTTTACATGTCAACATATAATTTAAATAACTTATATACTCGTTTGACACAAGCTGATGTATACAATAAACAGTACTATTAGTATTTAAAGATTGTCATGCATTTCTAGCAAAGAACTCATCCACAGTATAGAGAGGCATGCCAGCTAATAGCTTTTTGAGTTTGGTGAGTTTTCGCTGGCCGCGTTTTTTATTTCGTTAGGGATCGCATTATATATTTTAGGGCCCATGACTCCGATAGATTTATTTGACTTGGCCAGTCTCATTGCAGGTATGTGCAGGTGGTGGCGTTTTCTGGTGTTGGAGTTATGGTGGTCCGCGTTTGTTGGGAGCATGTGCAAGTTTTGCCTTGCATATTTGCTTGCTTCCAATATATAGAGGCAGGGGAGCGTGAGGGTTGACTTGATGAGTAATCAAGTCAACGCGAGTAGCGTGCGTTTAAGTTCACTTCGTCCACATTCCCATCTTGTCAACTTCGTAGTTCGTCAACATTCCCATTTCATCCGCAATTAATTCCCAATTCGTTCACTTCCTATTTTGTCATCATTCCCATTTCGTCCACATTCTCATTTTGTCCAAATTCTCACTTCGTACATTCCCACTTCGTCAACTTTCCCACTTCGTCCACATTCCCACTTCGTCCACATAATCAACATTCCCATTTCGTCCACATTCTTTAGGTTAGTTCCATCCGATTTATGCCGAACGGGATTTCTGTGAAATAAAATTCAGCGTTAACGCACTCGCAAACAACCATGTAGGTCACCACCAAAATAGTATTTTATGCAACTGTTGTATAATAGGGGTCAAAAAAGACGAGTGTTTTTTGACACAATTATACAACGTTGCATACAATAGTTTTTCTACGACTAAGGGGCCGTTCACTAATTACGTAAGGACAATAGCGAGTATCGCAAAGAAAGACGCCACGAGCGTTTTAGAGCGAATTATACAACGCAAACAACAGTTTTTCTACGACTAAAGGGACATTCTTTAATTACGTAAGGACAATCGCAAGTATCGCAAAGGACGACGCCACGAGGGTTTTATGCCTGAATTATACAACGTTGTATATAGTCTTTGGTTTTTAAACTGAGCCAATCGGCCATTGTATTCTTTAAGCCGATTAACTCAGTTTAAAACAAAAGTCTATACTATACAATAGTTTTTCTACAACTAAGGGGCCGTTCATTAATTACAACCAATTTTTCGAACCCCATTTCCCCCAGGGATCCCTACGTAATTAATGAATGACCCCTAAGCACTTTTTAATAAAACGCAAAAAGTCTAAATATTTATATTTGTGCCGAGATTTTTCTAGCAGCAAATTGTTTGATTCTTCTTGCGCCACGACACAAATTTCTTCGGTAGTAAGTATAATTAGGCTCGTCTTCCTACATTTTTCTCACTTTCAATAGTTTATAACAAGTCAACAACCAACAACTTCAAGATGAATAAAATTTAGCGCCACGAAGAAAATTAAAAAGCGAGCTGTCAATCAATATCTATGGCTTTCTTATTTTTTAAATTCGCGTATATTTGCCAGTATTTTTTTTTAAGTTGGCAGCTATGCTTTTACGTATATTATTATTTTTTTAATTTAAAACTGTATGAATTCGGCGGTTTTTAAGTTGGTAATATAAACTACTTCAAATAACATTAGTTAAAGACTCACTGAATATAAATTATTAGATTGAAATTTTGTACTCTGTGGCACCAAGGAATACGAGTTAGCAGTGCTTTTTTGGGAAATAAACCATAGAGTTTTGCAAGTCTTAAGTAATGTATGTCTTTATATTAGAGTTGGTAACCATTTAAATGACAGAAAGAAGTACAGGAGTAGATTTTTTTTTTAATTTTGTTTTATTTTCATTTTTTTTTTGTTTTTATTTTACTTCCAATTTTACTTTACGCGTGTTAGTTAAGATAGGAATGTTGACGAAGTGGGATCGTGGACGAAGTAGGAATGTGAACGAAATGGGAATGTGGACGAATTGAACCTAAATGCTCGCCTGGACGCCGGACCGTCAACGTCTCCTGCATCTCCTGCGGCCCTACGATGGTTGCATTTGTCACGTGATAAATAAGTGACATAGCTGCCGTCACCTTCTGACAAGCATGTAAATGCGAGAGTGACAGACGCGTTATCATATCATTAATCTCGTGATAAACGCGACCATCAGAGCCCGCTGATGATGCCTCGTAGAGAGACGAAACACGTGTCGAGGATTATATTGTCTTACTTAGTTAGTATAGGATTATTTAGAAAAAAATACTGAATGTTCAGTTTCTTTCGGCTTTCTTCTCATCCGTTGTATCCTTTTGGGAAATTCTGGTAGACTCAGACATGTTATGGCCTTGCGGCCTACTTCTATACTATTATAAAGTTGTAAAAATGAAATGTGTGTGCATTGAAAATATTTTCAAAAATATAAGTCATACGGACTATTTAAAGCTTACTCAATTAAAAAAAAAACTTTTTTTATGTACTTATCGTTGTTTTGTATGTGTCGTTGAGGCCTCATCACGCCAAAACGGCCAAACGGATTAGAATTATTTTTGGTACACAGGTAGCCTGGGCATCCACATATAATTACAGGATTCTTTTTATTCGATTACGCTGAAGAAAAAAAAAGCGGTCAAGTGCGAGTCGGACTCGCCCATGAAGGGTTCCGCAGCCGTTTATACAAAAAAATGCATATGATAAAAAAAACACTAACAAAAGAGCGTATCTCCCCGGCACTTACGTCCTTTTGCTGAGAAGCGCAGTTTTTTGGCAATAACTTAAAAATGGTATGTCCGATCATGTTGAAAATAATTTTCGTTGGAAGTATTTATTAAGTTTTATATTTGTACATTTTTTCATATTTTTTGAACATACCATTTAGAAAATAGAGGCGGGGGGGGACACAATTTTTTTCGGAAAATATTCACTAAATCAAAAATTTGTTCTAGAAACCTCAGAGTGTTTTTAGAAGTACTGTCGAAATATGTGCCACACATTGATATATGCAGAAAAAAATTTTTTTCACTTTCGGTTATATGTATTGAGTAGAAATATATATATATTTTATTTAATTATCAAACTAAGTAGCGGTTTACACACGACATCTATGCTCCAAATTTCATTAATGTAAATCTTATAGTTTTTGAATAAAATGCCTGTGACATACGGACGGACAGACAGACAGACTTGACGAAACTATAAGGGTTCCGTTTTTGCCATTTCGGCTATGGAACCCTAAAAAGAGGGTTATGATTTTTTCTCTCCGCCGAGGAAGTTGAATTGCTGACATCTTCTAGTACAGAATAAAAATCATTATTTCATAACATGGCAGCAATGGACCGCTTTGCCGGTGGTGTCACTACCAACTAAACCAATCAAGTCGTCATTTGTATCTATATTTTGCGTGGACTTGTATAGCTAATTATTTTGCAAATGAATTCGTCTTTTTTTATCGGAAGCGTCAACGCGAATTCCGCTACTTTCTTGTACGAAACGATAGTATAATTATATAATTAACTAGCGATCATGTCGATTATGAATCCAATAAGATTCTTTTTAGGTTAGTAATGTGTTATACGGGCCTTTACATTGATTCCCATAAAAGAAAAAAACATAACAAATACATCTATACTATTATAAAGTTGTAAAAATTAAATGTCTGTACATTGACAATATTTTCAAAAAAAAATATTGTAACGGACTATCAGGAGGTCACTGAATTGATTTTATTTTTTATTTTTTGTAGGTTTGTATGTGTAATTGTGGTTCCATCACGCTAAATCGGCTCAACAGATTTGAACTAGTTTTGGTACACGGGTAACTGGGTATCCACAGATTGTTATAGGATACTTTTTACTAGACTTTGCTGAAGAAAAAACGAGGTTATATTTTTTTCCGCTGACGAAGTTGCGGGCACCTTCTGGTACTTAATATCCACAGATAGTTATAGGATATTTTTTACCCGACTACGCTGTCGAAAATATGAGGGGTTATAACATTTTCTCCTCCGCATCGAAGTTGCGGGCATCGTCTATATAATAATATGCCCATAATTTTTCAAATATGTACTTGGGCACTTATATAATAAATAGAATAACCTGTAAATTTTTTAACAGTAAGGAATAGTATTTTTATAGTTATTTTATGCCTATTATGGAATGTTATAGCTTAAACTTCGTAACTTATGTTACGGAAACATGAACCAGTCTTTATCTAAAAAAATGTACGGTTGACGAAAAACTAATAAAAATACTTCATTAACACCTTCACAGTCCAGTGCCCCATATATGGGTCACAACCACGACGAACTAGCTCCACACTAGTACCACATACGTCTCACGAAGAAACGACCTGGGGCCTGTTTCAAAAAAAGACTTGTAACTTGTATTACATGTGCGGAAGTCTCTTTTTAAGGAGAATTGTTGTAAAGATATTTCCGCTTGTAATACAAGCTTTTGAAACGGACCCCTTTTGGGGGCCCTTGTACTCACTCAGTTATCATTAGTACAGTATTCCTCGGGTCACATTCGGAATCCCTAATGTCGTTTGTGCTAATGTATCATTTGCCAAATGTATCATTTGCCATAACCCATTTTTTTTTTAAAAGATCGCCGTATAGATTAGGTTTGTTTTATAACAATCCTGAAAAGTTAACGGTTTCTGAAAAAATGCGTTATGGCAAATGATACATTAGGATAAAATGACGTTAGGGATTCCGATATAGATCCGTATGTCTCATCTGAATCAAGGGAATCGTCTTCAAAATCAGAGAAATAACGTTATCTATCTATTTATATATAACTACCCCTAGAATGTACACTGAATCCCCAAATTCGTAGTTCGTATCGTGAAGTCCCTTTCACTCTCGTGTTAAATGGTACTTGAGTGAGCTCCTGCTCAGGCATCATACGAACTTCGAACATCGAGCTTCGGAATGGCCATTTATTGGCGATTTATTAATAGTTATTAATGTTGTTTAATCATGTGCTCAGTGATTATAGTTACAGACGATTGAAGGAAAGTACACGCTCCATTTCGTGAGTGCAAACCTGTTCATTCGCTTATAGTGAATGCGCCGTTGCAGCGCGTCTGGGCACTGATATGTGTATTTACCATTTTTTTGAGTCTTGTAATCGTCTTTTGGAAACTACATTGGCTAGAAAAGAAATGTATTTGTTATCTACGAATCGTTTAAAATTCGTAGTTTAAAAGAGTAAGTCAGGAGAAATAACTATAGTATGGATTGATTTATTACCAACGAAAGGTAATTAAGTAAATCATATTTTTACGCGATTAAGCCCCGTTTAGTTGTGTTGTGATAAATTAAAATTATACTGAAGAGTAACAACATGTGGGATAATAGCTAGGAAGAGCGAAAGAAAATGTGTACAGGAGGCCGCTAGAGCCCTTTTGACGGTCGGTGACCACTTCTGGTTTTGACCACTTCTGGTATTGACCACTCCTGGTATTGACCACTTCTGGTTTTCTTGCTGCTAGACCGCTGAAGAGCTAGACAATAAAGTGCGCGTGGGTGAGAGAGCAAATTTTGCAAACATTGCGGTCCTCAACATGCAATAAACCCCCTTAATTTTTTTTTTTCCAGTAAAAGCTGATATTTTTCAAACGGCTAAACCGATTTTCGTAAATTATGACGAAGCACACTCTCGATTAAGTCACCTTTTAAACACAAAACCTAAATCGAAATGAGTGTGTCCGTTGAAGAGCTTATGATACACAGAAAACAGATATACATATACGTATGTCAAATTCCCTTCCTTTCGTTGGGTAGAAACGGAAATTTCGTATGTAACGCACGATGTGCATCAATGTACTGTGCCTATTTATTTATTCCCATTTCGTAGCCATATTTGGTAGCTATCTAGCTTCTAAATGGAATAATATTCGCTAGCTACAAAATAAGAGAAATATTCCCGATTCCCGAAGCTGGCTACGAAACAGGAATCCTTGAGTCCTATCTCGAAGTCAGATTCGGTAGATAGCTAAGGAAATGGGAATCGTGCTTTCCTACCTTTTATTCCCAGCTAGGTACCATATGGGAACGATCATCATATTAATATTTTAAATGTCAAGTTTCGTTATAATGGAGATGTCATAAAATAACTCGCATCAAACTACAAGCAGTTTAAAATAATAATTTAAGGAATGGGACTAAATGATTGCCGTTTCGTATCGCATCGGGAATATTCTTCCCGAAGGTGGTTGCGAAACGGAAATCATTTAGTCCCATCTCGTAGCCAGAGTTGATCTATGTAGCTTCTATATCCATACTACATACTTTATAAATGCGAAAGTGTGACTGTCTGTCTGTTACCTCTTCACGCTTAAACCGCTGAACCGATTTGGATGAAATTTGGTAAAGAAATAGTTTGAGTCCTGGGGAAGGACATAGGTTACTTTTTATCCTGGAAAAATACCCTTATCCGCGATAATCGAATTTAAGGCGGACGAAGTCGCGGGCATAAGCTAGTAGGAAATATATTCCCGATTCGAAACTTTGTTCGAAGTTTCATCTCTTAGCCAAATGAATTGGAAAAAGTATAACCAATTCGAAATTGGCTACGAAACGGGAATCTTTTAGTTAGTCCGATTTCCTAGACAGATTCTGTAAACTTAGAAACTTAGCAATGGAAAAAAGATGTGGAACACAGGCGATTTCAGTGTAGCATAAGATATGATTTGCGAACTAATTTTATCGAAACCCGGACTTCGGGTTTCGATAAAATTCGGGCGTCTGCTCTGGGTGCCGTTTCCTGTATATTCATAAAGCAGCGTTGTGTCTGGTGGATCTCCCGCTGCAAGCGAATATACGAGGAATCGCGCCGGGCTTCCCCAGAACGCGGTACACGCCCCCAGTCCTTCGGCCGCCGGTATAGTACCTTTCCTTTGTGGAATCAAAGTCCGGATACCGGGACCATTTTTAGAGTTCCGTACCTCAATCGGAAAAAACGGAACCCTTATAGGATCACTTTTTGTGTGTCTGGCTGCTAGGCGGAACCTAAAAACATAACGCATGAATAGAGTGAGAGCAGGTGAAAACTTTCAGAGCAGCCTTTTACCTAGATATACCGATTCAAATTTCAAACCTTCAAGAAAAAAGCGTACTCCCACCTGAAAGGCCGGCAACGCACTTGTGACTCCTCTGGTGATGCTAGTCTATGGGCGACGGTGATCGTTTACCATCAGGCGAGGCGATCCGTCTGCTTGTTTGCCCCCATAACATAAAACAAAAAACATCTACTACAATTCTCTGATCTATATTCTTCAATCTATGTGTATGTTACAGTCAACACTCTTTCCCGGTTAAAACTACTTTTAACTAGCAAAATTAGTCAAAAGTGCTTTTGTCTACAGGCCTTAGTCAAAAGTAATATTGGCTGAAATTTTAACTAGTTTTGACCAAGGCCTGTAGGCAAAAGGACTACTTTTTCTAGTGAAAACTAGTTTTGAGAAGACGTATCGGTCAAAACATTTTATTTTATATTTGAAAGGAGCAAAGGAGTAACTATCCCACCTAACCATATTTTTGGCCAAAAGTAATTTAAACTACCATTCTTGGTCAAAAGTAATTTTGACGGATATTTTACTAAATATTCCTAGTCAATAATGATTTAACCACCAGTGTTAGACAAAGTTATTTTGACCGATATTTTCCAATCAAAATCTATAATCACCAAAATTTTCAAGTCAGAACTTTTAACTAAACACTTTAGTCAAAAACACTTTTTACTGTTTTTATTAGTCAAAAGTAGTTTTAACAGGGAAAGAGAATTGTGACATATATAAGTAAAATCTATGCAATATATCGTCGTCTAATACTCATAGCACAAGCCTTATTGAGCTTACTAGTTTGTTTTGTGTAAAAATAGGCTTGTGTCCTTAAAAAATATAATTAGTCAGTTAGATTATCAGAAAATATTGGACAGGCATTTTTTCATTTGTCAATTAAACTAAAAATTATGAAGATATACCCGGTTAAAGTTGCCCGTGACCTCATGCGCCCCCACTCCCAAACTTTGACGGGCTTTATTTTTGTTTGATTGACAAAAGAAAAAATACGTGTCCAATATTTTTTGATAATGTAACTGGCAGACTAATTAGAATTTATTTATTTTATACCCAGGAAACTACCCTATTGTCCTGTAATATTTATTTATTTTTCTACTCCTATACTTTTATCTGTCATTTACATAGTCTCTAAGTCATATACAATGACACCGATAATAAGTCGGCGAAAACTCCATGCTCTATGGTCCATAAAAGCATTGTTTAGCGCACTTTTATAGTTCATACATTTTTCATAAAAGCACTGTTAAGCGTACTTTTATAATTCATACATTTTTCATAAAAGCACTGTTTAGCGTGCTTTTATAGTTCATACATTTTTCGTAAAAGCACTGTTTACCATGATAATAACAATAACTTTTTTTAAGTAAGGCGTCAGACCTAATTATTTATAAAGTAATTACAACTTATTACAACAATATTACACAAAATAAACTCAAATTTACAAACATTGTATTATTATTATGTTATTTACTATTCTATGTAAAAAAGCCGGCATCAATTATGTCTTAATTAACATTTCTTATTAATTTTAGATATCTTTATTAAACTAGACAATTGGTATTACTAGCGAGTGCAAACAAATTAAAAAAATAAACCATAGACAAGCGTGGTAATTTTTGAGTTCCCACCAAAAAATGTTAAATTTTTATCTTCCAAGTTTCTATTTGAAAAAGAAAAGACAATAAAAGCTTTTTGAATATTGTACTTAACCAGATAAAGTATTGTTTCCATAAATAAACAAGAAACTGTACCTACATGGCATAATTTTGTTTTATTGAAAAGTAGTCGTAGAAAAAGTATTGTATGCTACGGTGTATAACTGGTTTAACGCTCGTGGCGTCCTTACTTGCGATGTTCGCCAAGGCTCACATCGCAACCCACGCCACTCGCGTTTTAAGACCCTTCTTATACAACAGTTGCATAAAATACTATTCAATTTGGTACTTGTGTCGCGAACTAGCATGGTCCGGTCCGTAAGGCAGACTACTAAAATAGAATTTTTAATTAGCCGGAGTAAACTGACGTTTACGGACACACGTCGACCGTGATTACATCATTATGGCGGAAGTAAAGTTTTTCTTATGAAGAAAAGTTACCATAATATTAGCGGTTAGACGTATATTTTTGTAATAAAAATATTCACGTTGACACCTGTCAGTTTACTCCAGCTAATTAAAAAAAAACCGACCAAGTGCGAGTCGGACTCGCGCACCGAGGCACTCATTTACCCTAACATTACTACCCGGTACCGGTTGGGTTAAGTTTGCACCTGATATCTATAGCAGGTACAAACTTAACGCAACCAGGTTGTTCAAATAGGTTCTTTGCAATTAAAAAAAAATTGCTAGTTAGAGACATATGGCTATAATTTTCGTGTAATATTTATGTTCATGTATACAAATTGTGAAAATTTCATAGTTCTTGTTTGGTAAACTTCGGTGATAAGGAGGGGGGGGGGGGGGGGGGGGGGGTTCTGTTTTTTATTCACATTAACCAGGTCAAGCCCATTCATATGATACCCTACTTGACTCAGTAGCTAGCCTTTTCATTTTTGGCCCCCCTCATTGTCGTCGCTTTTTAGAAAATAATAAGTTTTTAAATATTTCCTATGCATTACATGTGGGCTGACCATGTTTCTAAATATTCCAAATTTTAATTAGATAGCGTAAGTGGGTTTTGAGATATGGCTTTTATTTATTGACATCTGACTTTATAGGATTTCTTTAAGGGTCCAAATTTTTTTCCAAGTATTCATTTTAGCCTATGCTTAAGCAATACAAATTATAACATTTTCTACACCTCCTTTTGTAGGGCAAAGCCTCTTTTTTCTCCCCACTTATTGGATTATAGTAGTACCTAAGTATCTTTTACTACGCAGCCTTATCGAGAAGTGCGCCGCTGAATCGTCATATGTCGTAGTAAAATTGTTTACAGAGAGGATAAAACATGAATTAATCCAACATTTAGGCAATTAAAATAGCCAATACTACGCATTGAAACCAAATACAAGAGATAACAGCAAAATAATCATGTTAAACGTAAATACAACTCTCTATCCCAAATGTAGCAACTTCGTAGTAAAACGTCGCGTGTTACGACTGTTTAAACATTGAACGGTCTACACAAGTAAAAGCTAAAAGTAGTAATGCGCTTATGAATGTTTGGTGCTTGCGACGTTTTGGAGCTGATAAAGTGTGATTGTAATGACGTCAAACGATTGTAAAGGGCATATAAAAGTCCAAGGTTTATATTGGAAAGAACCGCGGATCTGGTGATGATGCGACGTAGTTTTCAAAGGAAATTACCGTTGTAATAAACATTATGAATCATAATTACATTACATTTAATATTATATCAATTGCAAGCAGGATTTGAACCTGTGACCTCTTTTTTAACGCAGAAGTGCTCTGACCAACTGAGCTATCGCAACTATATACGAACGTGGCTTGAAATTTTCTAGCTCAATCTAGCGCAGCGCAGTTTTTTGGCAATAACTCAAAACGGTATATTCGATCATGTTGAAAACAATTTTCGTTGAAAGTATTTATTATGCTTTATCTTTGTAATTTTTTTCATATTTTTGGACATACCGTTTAGGAAATTATTTCCGAAAATACTCACTATATAAGTAACTTCCCAATCAATCAATCAAAGGCCTCTCAGTCTTTTACAAACTATTTAAACAGTGTCATTTATGTATGTATTAATTACTAACTTCTGCCCCCGACTTCGTCCGCCTTAAATTCGTTTATCGCGTATAAGGGCATTTTACCGGGATAAAAAGTAGCCTATGTCCTTCCCCGGGACTCAAACTATCTCCACACCAAATTTCATCCAAATCGGTTCAGCGGTTTAAGCGTGAAGAGGTAACAGACAGACAGACAGACAGACAGACACACTTTCACATTTATAATATTAGTATGGATGGATTCAAAAAGTTACACAGCATTACAGTAAAAACCAAGGCACTGTGAACTACAAAAAAAAAAAACATACTTACAGAAAAACTTAAAAACTAGTTCGATTTAGGCGACGTAACTCGGCGACTCCATTACGTCGTCTGATCTGGTGTAGGATTCGGCAGATTGCCCCGGTACTGCCGAAACTCTACACCCTTCGGCCAGAAGTCTGCACCTGCGATGGTGTCCTACAGCCGCCGCGGCACGCGCACCACAAACGATCTGATGTACACGTCGGAAATCGTCGTCATGTCGGAAAACAACGTTTTTCGTGGCTACATAGCCACGCGGGCATATACGGGAACGGCACACGCGACCCCAGGCTTGACAGATGTAGAAGGGCCTGTGCGCGGTGAACCAGTGCCGGGCAGAGGTCTTTTAGCACGTCTGGTTGCAAGTGTTTTGAATCTTTTGTCCCTATCTACTGCGCACTTCCTCCCAGTTGTGGACACGGATGTCAAACGCTTGCATGTCCTGCTTGGCACAATTTTTATAACGCAGCATCGGGCGATCGATGCTTCTTTTAGCGTTCGCTACAGCACCGAGCATAACATGCCGCGGCAAAAGTAACATGCTTGTTTATTCGAAAATTTTGGGTAACACAAAACACATGGCAATTTTTCTCAAATTAAATAGAAAGCTGTGCTTCACGCATCAGTGGTGGTCGTTGGGGGCGTTTTTTCACACAGTTTATTGAACAAATTAGCGATGTAGGGTAACTGGGGAAGTGAAGTAAGCAAACCAAGCGATTAGTTGCACTGGCCTTTGTATAGTTAGCGGCACCCAAGACGCTACACTAGCACACTCAAAATATTTCACACAGGCAGATACTATTTTGATAACAGAGTAGTGTTTTCCTATTTGTCGTTCTTTATCCATTCATAAATACGTACTTAAATATTAGGAGAAAATTTTACATAAATCAAACTAGTCCCATGACTCAATAAGGCTTGTACGAGGGTTGCTACTTATATATCCGGAAACAAAAAAACAAACAAACGTACACGGCTGAAAATAGTTTTATTGTTTTTCAAAGTATTCCCCTTGATGATCTATGCACTTTTGCATTCGCGTGAACCAATTTTTAAAGCACTTCTGCCACTCCGCCTGAGGTACCTCCATAACGTGTTGTTTGAATGCGTCGACAGCATCTTCAGCGGTCGAAAATCGTTGACCGCGTAATTTATTCTTTATATTTGGAAATAAATAAAAATCGTTGGGTGCCAAGTCAGGGCTGTACGGCGGATGACCCGTTAATTCCACATTTTGACCCTCCAAAAATAGAGTTGTTTCGCGTGACGTATGACAGCTGGCATTGTCATGATGAAGAATGATTCTTCGTCGCTGGTTAGTTTTACGAATTTGTTCAAATACTTCCGGTAAGCAAATGGTCGTGTACCACTCTGAATTAACCGTTCTACGGTTTTCTAGTGGCACTGTAGCTACATGGCCATTAATACCGAAGAAGCAGGCCACCATTTGTTTCAATGTACTTTTTGCACGAGTAACTTTCGTAGGGTTCGGCTCATTTTGAAACACCCATACCGTTGATTGTTGCTTCGTTTCGGGATCGTATGCATAGATCCAGGATTCGTCACCTGTATAGATGTTATAAACGGCTTTTGAGTCACCACGGTTATATTTTTTTAACATTTTATTGCACCATTCGACGCGAGCATGTTTTTGCTCATTTGTTAAGTTGTGGGGTATCCAACGCGAACAAATTTTTTTTACAGCCAAATAATTATGTAATATGCTATTAATGCTGGTCATAGAAATACCCAGAGTCGCCTCTATCTCGCGGTACGTAACATGTCGGTCGTCCATTATAAGTTTTCGCACAGCCTCGATATTTTGTTGTACAACGACCGATTTCGGGCGACCTGCCTTAACTTCGTCCGTAAGCATACTACGTCCACGATTGAACTCACTAAACCAGTGATACACAGTAGTTTTAGATGGGGCTTCATCACCAAAAGTTGAAGTTAGTTGATCTATGCACTGTTGTTGCGTTAAACCACGCCGAAAATCATAATAAATCATAGCACGAATATTTTCACGAGTGAGTTCCATTCTTGCTGCGAGATGACATTTAAAACCCGTCAAAAACAAAACACGAGCGTTAATAAGGAAGAAAAAATATACCTTATATACTTAAAAAAGTTCATATTTTACCATGGCGGTCAAATATGCTATTTAAGAAGATTGTAATCCCGGTTTCCGGATATATAAATAGCAGCCCTCGTATTATGAGTATCAGACGACGATATATTTAATAGACTAAAAGGTGGCCGCAACTTCGTCAGCGGAGGGCAAAAAAACTATAATCTTCTTTTTTTCTTGAGCGCAGTCGGATAAAAAGTATCCTATCACCGTCGGTGGATGACCGCACCCGTGTACCAAAAAAAGTTGAAATCCGTTTAGCCGTTTTGCGGTGATGAAGCCACAACGACACATACAATAAATCTAAAAATATATATTTCATACTAGCTTCTGCCCGCGACTTCGTCCGCCTTAAATTCATTTATTATCGCGGATAAGGGTATTTTCTAGGGTAAAAAGTAGCCTATGTCCTTCCCCTGGACTCAAACTATGTCCGTCCGTACCAAATTTAATTCCAATCGGTTCAGCGGTTTAAGCGTGAAGAGGTAACAGACAGACAGACACACTTTCACATTTATAATATTAGTATGGATGCTAAGGTTATCGTAATTGAACGAAACATGTCTAGGAGTACTCGGCTTTTACAGAGTGAGTAACCGCTAATGTAATCTAATCATGTCCTAACAATAAAAAAAAGTGTCATTCACTGTTCAAAATCATTCCATATTCCGATTTATTTTTAACCGACCCCCAAAAAAGGAGGAGGTTCTCAATTTCTCGGAATGTTTTTTTTTAAGTATAGTAACATAAGCACCCTGTAGGTATAAAATCGTTTTGCATTTGCGTAATGCAGGGGTGGGTTGACCAGTCAACCGTATGATTTGTCATTAGCGATCAAACTGTAAACGATAGGGGTTGAAGACAGGTGCGTACTGCTACTGCGCATGTCGATATAGTTCAAAAAAATAAGGCAGATCAACGCACGGCACACGCACACAACTCAACCCTGAGAAACAAACATTTAAAAAATAATACTATCGCAATCTTATCTTGCCTAGGGGTATTTTTTTTCGACATTTTCCTTCATAAATCGAAATTTAACTGAGGTCAACCGGTGCAAATGCGTTTTTTGACAATAACATAAAAACGCGTCATTTTGGAACTATTCCAAAGCCAAAAGAGGGTATGGGTAGTTTCAGTGTTCAGATTTTAAGAAATCTTTACAAGACACAGTACTGTCTCGTAGTCGCAATGGCCCCGTTTGACCTTACAGTAAAATAAAAAGGGTTTGAATATGCCTTTTCATTTGAAGCCTTTTCATATGATAGTCGTCTTTGAATTCTTGGCTCCACTCATATTGGTTTTAAACAGAAAATAAAAATATAGTTTTATTTTTCATTTGCTAGCCTATAGCATAAGTAGGTCCTGATATATAGCGCTGTAACAGTCGGTCAGACAGACAGAGTGAAACCATAAGGGTTATATATTCCATGAAAACCTGCGTTAACGAATTAAAATTTCTAAGATACTACTACCATTTCAAGGGTGAGATAGATTGACGTACGTAGACATGGTCCTGTTTCACCAATCCGTGATGAGAATGGTAATGACACAACTGTCATTTCGTATACATTTGACGTATGCATGGAATAACTGTCAGATCCAATGCTATTCAGATCACGTTTTGAATCACTCGTATTGTATTGCAGATTTTTTTAAACCGACTTCAAAAACTGGTCAAGACTCATTCACGTTGGGTCCTGTAGCACTGTATGCAAAAAACGAGAAGAACATGATTATTGTATCGGCTTATAATTTTGGAATTCATTAAAATGTTATATTTTATTCATCTTCTTGTGTCGGTCTCGTTACAATATTTTTGCTAAGGTATCGCTTGATCCATTTATTTATTTATTGTATGGCTTCACTACATACTGGAATTGGGTCAGTAAAAAGACTCAGCTTTAAAAAATAATAATTCATGAATGAGAGGGAGGCCTTTGTACAGTAGTGAGACACTCTGGCTCTTAAAATAAACAGTTCATAGAAATGTGTGCCAGCTTCAAGAATCACAAGCTGCGCAGGACAGAGCAGAATGGCGTAACTTGGTGTCGAAGGCCAAGATCCACATTGGGTCACCGAGCCAGCGTAGTAGTAGTTCTGATTTGTACTACACCGTAATATATATTTTAAAACAAAGCGTCTGTCTGTTAAAGCTTAAAAGATATTATGAAGATCCGAGCAGAGAGAAAAAATAACTGCGATCCACTCAGTCTAAGCCGGAATCGAACCAGTGTCTCTGTTATACCGGAACAACGTTTTAATCTCTTAGCCTAGCAGCAAATTGCGGGCGGTGCAACTAAATTACAGACATAATTTATAAAGATAGATACATACATATTCATGTAATATATACTTATATACACAACGAATTAATCCTCTACCTTCGGTAACGATATCGTTACAACAATGTGTGATGTTTACACATTAAAAAAAATATAAACAAAAAGATTGTATGATAAAAAAATCAATACTTCGAAAAATTACCGAGATATGTATTTTGTTTGCGTTTTTGAAAACATTTTTTTAACGTTATGCTTATCATTTGCTCTTATAGCAGCTGCACTAATACACATTGTGTTAAAATTTCAAGTGTCTACCTATTGGGGTTTAAGAGTTAGACAGACATAAAGCGAAGTCGTTAATAGTTCCGTTGGTATTTGAGCACGGAACCCTAAAAAACAAAACAGCAGAGTGTTAAATTTTGTCAAAGTTGTGTTTTTACAACAAACAACATCACTTAATTTTTTGTTCACTATGGTAATCAATCGCAATGTGAATCACCGATCGAGAGTGAAAGGCGGGTGAATGGCTGGGGGGCGCACGATAGACCAAAAGGCAGGCGTGCGTATTAGAACAGGCCTGTTACGCTATTCTTGCATGGAGCGGGTGCGGTATGCGTTCAGAGATTACCAACAAATTATAAGTTACGGTAACTTGAGAGTTTGCGTTTGGGGACAATGGACTTGGCGGTCACGGACGATTTGCAACATTCGCGTGACGTGTAAATAGGTCTGTGATTGACGTGTCGACTTATCCTTACCCAAAATACAACATACAACGACATATTTTAGCCAGTGCACAGAGATGAAGGTTGCTCGAAATAAACAGGGGGGACCTAGGCTATCCCTGTGTCGTGGTTGACCAGGTAAATTTTGTTGGAAGCAGTTTTTTCTCCATTTAACAAATATAACAAAACTCATAAAATTCACAAATGAAACAGTTTGTTAACTTACTGCAAATAGGATTCAGAATCAGATTAAGAAAATTATTTATTGCCACAACTTATACTCTATTTTTTTTTCTCGAATAAATGCATGATTTTAAAAAGAAACAAAGCTCTTCATAACCTACACCAATTTATCAAAAAAATCAAACTACTGTAAGTTTGCTTACAGTGTTGCTAATCGCTGATTTAATCATCGATAACGACGACAACGTCCCATTGTCGGTCTTGTTTTTACCAAATTCTTGGCCATTTTTTAACCAAACCAAATGTCACATTGACGACAATCGTAATAAAGATATCAGTGGCGTACACAGGATTTTTGGCCAAGGTAGGCAGTTTTTCTATGCCTTTGTGGAGCTATGGTCCTTCAGGGCTTCAGGTTAGGCAGTTTCGCTGTGCCTGTATGGAGCCATGGTCCTTCAGGGCTTCAGGGAAGGTAGTTTCTCTGTGCCTTTATGGAGCCATCGTCATTCAGGGCTTCAGGGTAGGCAGTTTCTCTGTGCCTTTATGGAGCCAGCGTCGTTCAGGGCTTCAGGGAAGGCAGTTTTTCTGTGCCTTTATGGAGCCATCGTCGTTCAGGGCTTCAGGGTAGGCAGTTTTTCTGTGCCTTTATGGAGCCATCGTTGTTCAAGGCTTCAGGGTAGGCAGTTTCTCTGTGCCTTTATGGAACCATCGTCGTTCAGGGCTTCAGGGAAGGCAGTTTCTCTGTGCCTGTACGGAGCCATCATCGTTCAAGGCTTCAGGGAAGGCAGTTTCTCTGTGCCTGTACGGAGCCATGGTTGATTAGGGTAGATAAGCAAGTGGCTTGGTGCCTATAAGGCCCGCAGGCCACTGGACGATATGCCAACAATATTTTCTTTTTGCGTTTCTTATTTTGACGATAATACTGACAATTTATCACAAGACAACAAAACGGTGCAATGATTTTTAGTTCTTTCAAGACTATGGACGTAAAGCGACGTCCAAAAGGTCGAAAAATTACCACACGAGGTAATTAAATAAATCATATTTATACGCAACTAAGCCCCGTTTTGTTGTGTGATAATAAGTGAAATTCGTGTAAGTTTAAATAAATGTTATCCACTCACGTGCTTGATTTTGGTTTTAAGTCATTTGTATTTTAAATAAGAATGGTCGATTTAAACTAACACTAAGCCCCGTTTGTTGTGTTTGGGTAAGGGAGAAAAATAGTAACATGCAACGGCAGTTGCAGAAAGCGCTTGAATGGTTATGATAACGATGATAAATATATATATATAAAAAAAGAATTGATTCAGTATCTTAAAACCATTTCACACAATTACAGTTGGTGCCTCTTTTTAAGCAAGAATAATGCTTCTGTTAAGAGACAACGTTGTAAGTGTTTATATATCTCCATAGGTGTGTAATAGTACATTGTGCACTGTGGGAGATAGAGAAGGAATTACAAACGAGTAAATTGAAGGCCGAAGCCACAGGCTGAGGGCTTCAATGACTCGAGTTTGTAATTCCGGTACCGCCCGAGTAACACACAATGTTTTTCATCACACTTGTGAGGAAACTAATAAATTATTAAGTCAGAAAAAGCTTGTTACACTCAAGTGTCACAAGTCGCAACTTTGTGTCATAAAGTGTCATTTGTCAGAATCTCATTCCATAGATAACATAAACAAAGGTTTCGTTTTTTTCGTTCGTTCAACAAAGGTTTCGCTCCGAAACTATTTTTTCATTTTGTTGCATACAATCTTTTAGGTACTTAAATTAACAATTGTAAAATAGTATAAACAAGCTATTTTATAGTATTTAACTATAGCGTCGACGTGTATTTATTGATATTACATTGTGTATAATTCAAATTTGCTGTTTTTGACTAGTTCCGTTTGGTTCCGTTCTAAACCTGGCATATTAGAGTAGTGCATGCAGTCAAAAAAATAAATAAAAGAAAGTCATTACGCCCATGGCTTATAAAAAGCCCCCGGTTTTAATTAAGACCTTGTCGCTCGTTTTGCCTGCGTGTAATGACACCGTTTACGAACAAGTGTGATGAAAAGGTTTATAATTCGCATTTATATGACAATGATGATATTGTTTCAGGTCCGGGTCTCATCGACGAGCTGGAGGCGTATATGGCGCCCGTGGGCGACTACCCCCCGGACAGACGTCTCGGGTACGATTAACTCTGATAACAAAATCTTTATTCAAGAACAATATAAGTTTTGTTTGAAATACATTATATAAAAATTATCAAAAATAATAAAATTATCAAAACTATCAATATTATCAAAATTATCAAATAAGTGATATCAAAATTATCGAATAGCAAAAATTATCAAAATTAAAAACAATTTCAAATAGATGTCATCATAGTAATTATTAATTTATCATACACTAGCTTCTGCCCGCGACTTCGTCCGCCTTAAGGGTATTTTCCGGGATAAAAAGTAGCCTATGTCCTTCCCCGAGGATCAAACTATCTACATACCAAATTTCATCCAAATCGGTTCAGCGGTTTAAGGGTGAAGAGGTAACAGACAGACAAACAAACGGACAGACAGACAGACAGACAGACAGTCATATTTTCGCATTTATAATATTACTATGGATTTATGTCACGTTAATTTAAACACTATGTGTATTAAATATCAAAACTAAATTAAATCAGGATTAAAATAATTACTAAACTACTAAAAATAAATAATATAATGTGAACTAAGATAATATTAATTCTAATTAATTAAAATTACCAATTGAACCCAGTAATCAGGTTACGTCCTAATTAAAAATTTAAAAACCCCCAACTTGTTACACTAAAAGCTGAATATCTTGGAGACGAGTGCTCCGATTTTCATCAAACAAAGCTAAGAACACTCGGAATAAAATTATCTATAACACAAAAAAACCGCACTCAAATCGGTCCATCCGTATGGGCGCTACGATGCCACAGACAGATACACAGACACACAGAGTCACAGAGTCACAGACACGTTAAACTTATAACACCCCTCTTTTTCGTCGGGGGTTAAAAAATATAATTAGTCCATCAGTTACATTATCAGAAAATATTGGACACGTATTTTTTTCTTGTGTCAATTACACAAAAGAATATGAAGATAAAGCCCGTTAAACTTCCCCGTGACATCACGCCATGCGACGTTTTTCGCACAGCGTGACGTCATGCGCCCCTACTCCCAAACTTTGACGCGCTTTATCTTTGTCTCATTTTGTTTGATTGACAAAAGAGAAAATACGTGTCCAATACTTTTTTGACAATCTAACTGACGGAGACGGACTAATTAGATTTTTTTTACCCAGGAAATTACAATTAGTTTTGCTCTAAATTAGCAATTCTTGTATATTTTTGTAACTAGGCCTTTTTCGCGGCTTCGCCCGCGTGGCCTACTATTTCATTTATCCCTTAGAAACCGTGCATTTTTAGGGATAAAAACTATTTGATGTCCTTTCTCACGTTCTTTGTCAAGATGTTACCCTTTTAATAAAAGCCAAGGAGACGGGCAAGACTTTTACTAATCTGATTCATCAATCTATCAATAATCAATTTCTTGGAGAACTTTGCATAGGTTTATAGGTATAACATCTAAATATACATTAATGTAGGCTAAGCACTGGTACGAGTATTATTGTGATAGTTAAGAATGATTTAGAAAAATGACTGGCTGTTGAGTTTTTCGGCTTTCGGCTCTTACTCTTTAAATATAAATAAATAATCAGGAACAATCTTACACAAATCGACTTAGTCCCAAACGATAGACGATATACATAATATAATATAGCAGGACATGGTGATATTGTACCTTTTAATTTAAGAAGTTGTTCAGTTAAGAAATATTCCCTTTGAAGCGTCTCCATTACCGAACCTTTTATTCTCTTATCTTTTTCATTCTAGGAACCATCAACTACCCGAAAGCCCCCCAGACTCCGGCTCAGAGAACCCCTACAGCCCCGAAACCCAGGTCCCCCATATAGTCTCCCAAACCGTCCTAGGACCAGACTATGTCCTGGTCCACGATCACCTCCAGACTCACGAGCTCATCCAGCCAAATGGGGACTATATGTACGAGGAGCTGAAGTCAGATAATCTGGACCATGAACTGAGGGGGAACCTGAATGATGTGGTGGTGATGCCGCAGGATGTGGATCTTGGGATCAGGGCGGTGCGGCATGATTTGGGGCTGGAGCCGATTGCTTATCAGAACAGGTACGTTGGATGAGAATACAAAGATAAGGGTGTAGGCGCCCTGTTACTAGTTGAAGCAATGGTTGACCCTGCATTCATCGCTTCACCTAGTAGAAGACAACCAAAAATTGGATTCAATGGCCTATCTTCAGCAAACTGAAATAGGCTTATGATAATGATGATGGTGACGAATACAAACATTGAAACTCCAACAGAATAAGATATTCCAAAATTTTATAAGATCCTGCCTGACCTGCTGATCGTTCTTCTTGATGAATCTGCTCGTATTTTTACGTCGTATTCTAACATAACGGTTGACAGACAACGCGTAAGCTTCCTAGCTGCTGAAGATAAGAATATGGAATTTAGTCGTGACAGATAGTGTGAAAGAGATAAGAAAAATCGTGGTCCAAGCAGTCACAATTTTGCGTAGCGTAATATTTGTTGACGGTGTTGACGGTCCCTAAAGAGGATTCATCAAGAATCGTATTTGTATGCAAAAAGTAGACGTAAAATTAGGCAACAACTCACTAGGACAGTGACCCCGTGCTATGGCAAGGGCGGGTATACATAGTTAAACTTGGTTCTCGTTATTATTTTGTAGGAAAGAGAGACAGCAATAGAGATCACTCTCCAGGCGGGTGTTACGCCTAGGGACCGAAGTCTGATGAGAGTTGGTCGGAACTTGTTTTTATGCTACCAACTAAGAAAATTTCGTCAGTGCGATGTCAGATTGACAAATGACACAAGGGACGCCACCAGCAGTGACGAGAATTATACTTCACAATATCAACTTTTCCAGGTACAACCAGATGCGGGTAGACCTCCCCGAGCTGGATCAGTCCATCATCAGCCCACAGCTGGTGTCACTGGGCCACGATACCTTGACTCCCGTCTACACGACGCTGCAGGAACCTACCACCAAAAAGAGGAAACATTCGCAAGATGTGTCCCAAGTCAAGTGTGAACCAGGTATGTCGATCTCTCGTGTAGATCTGATCAAGAACAATTGGGTCATTGTCGAAAAACCTCTAGAATTTAAAGGGATTTCAAATATTTTTTTTAAATGTCGAGAAGTCGAGATCTCCACCAAATGCAGGAGATGTTGACGGTCCGGAGTCCACCTGAGAAGACACACAAACTCGTGTCAAGGATTATATGGTCTGGTGGTGGATTGTTGTATGTGCATTCGTATTTTTTTGTGGAAACAGCATGAAATATGCGCATGTGAATGTGAGCACAATGTTTTGTCACATCTAAACAAGACTTGCTTGAAATGGTTAATTCAGTAAATTGGCCACAAGGGCACTTTTACAAGTCTGACTCTACGGCATTTCCCAAGAGGAGACCACTGTTGAGAAGAAAGCCGAAATAAACTCAACAGTCAGTCATTTTACTTTTTGTTTTACAAATATCATGATAATAATCACAATTTTTGCAATTTATTAGTGGATCACTCCACTAGTGTTATTATTATAAACAAAGATCAGAAACAAAATGAAAAATTTTTCGACGATACTGGACTTGAACCAGTGCCTTGTCGGATGCACCATACAGAGATCCATAAGCAAGAATAGATGACAAAATTCGTCGACTACTGGTGTGGACGATTAGCTCAGATGGTAGAGCGTGCTGCCCCGGTCTGGCTCAAGGCACTGGTTCAAGTCCAGTATCGTCGAAAATATTTTTCATTTTGTTTCTGATCTTTGTTTATAATAGTCAGTCATTTTTTCAAAATTAATTTTAACTATTACAATATTGTCTTACTTAAAACTTTTACAATTGTTTTATAACTAATTTCCATCATCTTTATCATTCCCAAGATGACATCATGTTTCGCATCTTTAAAAAGAATTTCATTGAGTTAAAAAAGGAATGAAATTCGTGTTTCTATAAACCGTTGCTAAAACACATTTTTTGGAAATAATTTATTTGGTAGGAGGGGTCATTCGAATTATGATGGTTGGATGATTTTGAGGGGGTAAAATATGTCAAAAATAAATGACGTGATTTATGAACAGCCCCTTTAGTCCATACATGGAAATCTTAAGCTAATGTAAGTAAACAAAACAACTCAATACCATTCATTTCAATTAAATTATATTCTAATAACTACAACAATGTCAAGGAGGGCGATTAGGCTGTATTTGAATCATGCTACAATGGTCCCCAGGTCATAATGTTGGAGGCTCGGTGAGCGGCATCGTCTCACCCTTTGGTAGCTACGCTACTGGTCAGGGTCCGAGGGCCCCCTTAGCTTGGGGGCTCCGCCACTGACCATCGGCCATTCAACAGCCTTCTTTAGCCACTGCTTATTAATTAATATGCTTCTCTTTATTCCCAGCGGCCCTATCACCAGAATCGTCTCATCCCCGCCCCGCGCCGCCCTCAGTAGATGGTTCGGAAGCAGGCGATGATGTGCCTCTCCAGTGCATCAGATTTGCGCAGTTCCAGCAGAATTTATGGCATTCACTTTATGACTGCAATCTGAAACCTCTGTGAGTACAATACATGTTTTTTTTCTATTTCGCTTGCAGAAACAATTGAGCATCGTGTCACAAGATTGATAGTAATAAATATAGGGTCGGAGATGCATGACACCAGCGGCGTCGAAATTTCACTTTCACAATAATAGTCAGGTGGCAATTTAATGCTACTAATGTCATGACGAACTGGACAAGATGTATAACGTCAACAGGACATTATGTTGAAAACATG
This sequence comes from Hedya salicella, assembly GCA_905404275.2. NCBI lineage: Eukaryota > Metazoa > Arthropoda > Insecta > Lepidoptera > Tortricidae > Hedya > Hedya salicella. The sequence continues at coordinate 5,511,784 of FR990099.1, forward strand.
AAATTGTCGTTGTGCATTGACATATTTCAAGACTGAAATATTCGCCAGATATCCTAGAGCCATTGTGATCACGTTTATGGTCGCTCTGCAATTATCCCTTAGACAAATGTGTTAAATTTTCATTTTTATTACTGTTGGTTTTATGTTTTTACGTTTAAACACGTGCTAAACACGTAAAGTATATACAAGGTTATTATTATATTATATCTAAACTAAGTAATTCTCAAGATGAAAAACAATAATGTTCATTTTATTACGAAAAGTTAAGGACACTGAGACCTACTTTTTTGCTTTGAAGTATGTCGGCACATACAGTTGAATTTTCTTAGCATCGACTTTTTGACAGCCGTCATCCCAGTACAATTGCAATGGCGCGAAGGCGTAAATGTACTGGGATGACAGCTTGCAGCTGTCAAAAAGTCGCTGCTAGATTAATACAACATTTTGAATCTATAGAATTTGAAAAGAATTTGTTACTATATTCAAGTGCTAGTTAAATATGTTTTTGTAATTCTTTGTAGGTGTCTACATCTATATTATTATAAAGTAAACAAGAAATAAATAAGTGTCATAAATTAATAAGTGGAATAAATTATTAGTAAATTAAACTAAATTAAAACTAAAATAAATCTAAAAAGTTGTGCCCCTGCGGCATGGTGCCGAAGATGCTGGCAGCATTTCCACGCTGTATAGCAATACTAATGCGTTGTGCAAGGTAGCTGCCAGCTCTTCGGTCGCCAGTCGATTCGGACACTCTTTTTTGGAGATCTTTAAGTAAGTTTGCGGGCGCTGGGACCCCACGGACCTAAGGTCTCGACCCCGGAAGGAGTAAAATTATACTCGGGGCCGAGATCCCTATACTTTTGATTCTTTAGTTTTTCGGATTACATCTACATTCAATTCCATCTAGAGAATTAGATATATGCGCTGAGCGCTGAATTGTCCCCTCCTTTTGTGAAATCAGCTTTAAACATTATCTAATGTTACCCAGGCTTTATTTAAATCTTTGTTTAAGAAGAAGATGATGCATAAAAAGATGAAAAGAAAATGTATAAAAAGGTCCAAGAAAATAAAAATGTATCCAGCGACTCTAATGTCGAAACTTAATAACGATGTAAAAAAAAATGCAATTTAAAAAAAGTACTAAAAAGGCTATATACTCAAGCCTTGATAGATAATCGAATAACATATGTATATCATTCACCAAAATCGAGTGATTAGTATAGGCACTATGGTGGAAGATACTTCAATAGAAACATATATACAAAATTTCCTAACTCTCTCCGTACTCGGCTTAAAGTTATGATTAATTATAATAGAAATTTCTTATTAAACAGAATCTATATGATCGTGGAATCACAGTTTTAAAGGTAAAAAATAACACAAATTTATTTTTATGAATGTTAACACAAAGTTGAATGGCCAGCACCTATCGGAAATTTTAGATACGGGCCATACAAAATAATTCCGGAATTGCAAGCCCTATCCCCGATACTATAGCAGTGCTAAGTAGGCTGCATTATTTTTTTTCTTTACGATTAATCTTTCGATTAATATTCATCAATTGTGCCTACAGCCAACCCCCCTCCTACGTGGTCGGCGCCGACAAAGGCTTCAACTTCTCCCAGATCGACGAAGCGTTCGTCTGCCAGAAGAAGAATCATTTCCAGGTGACCTGCCAGATCCAGATGTCTGGGGACCCTCATTATGTGAAGACCAATGAGGGGTTTAAGAAGATCAGCGGGTTTAGATTGCATTTTTATGGAGTTAAGGTCAGTATTTACGGTACTCTAATGTACCTATTCTATAAGTAACTAGAAGAAGCAACATTGTCCGCAAAGTAAAAAATAAGATTATTATTTTTTCTTTGCTATAGTCTGTTAGAAGACTCCTGTAAATCTTTCGAATGAACTTTAAGAATTAGTGAAGGTCCCCTAAGTTCATGACTGGTGCAGTTTTTTGATGCAACATTGTAGACATCTAGCGGTACTAAATAGTTGAGTAGGTGCTTCTTTTATCTTCTGTAAATTGTGATTTTTTTCAGGCTGAAGACCCAAGTCAAGAAGTGAGGGTGGAACAGAGCCAATCAGACCGCACGAAGAAACCTTTCCATCCAGTCCCGTGAGTAACTTTATCTTAGATTTAGCTTTTTTAGCCTGATCACTTACACTATGACTCCTACAACACGTTAACTAGAAAAAAACCTTTGAGGAGTGGATTTTCTCGTAATCCACCAGTCAGAGTCAGAACTCATCCTTTGAGCGAAACCTGTTCTTGAAATTCCCGGTCACTTCATAGTTAATCTTCTCTTCAGGGTGGAGCTCCGTCGCGAAGGCACCAAGGTCACCGTCGGGCGCCTCCACTTCGCGGAGACCACCAACAACAATATGAGGAAGAAGGGTCGGCCGAATCCTGACCAAAGGCACTTTCAACTGGTGGTAGCTCTGAGGGCCCACGTGCCGAGCGGAGACGTGATGGTGGCTGCTAGTGCCAGTGACAGGATAATAGTCAGGGTAAGTGGTAACTTCTAGAATGTCACCATTGATATGCAATGTTCTATGATTTGCTATTGCTCTACCTGGTAAGAATATTAAATCCAGTTAACCGTTACAAGACTTAATATTCTGCCAATACCTGTTACTTATCTAAGTTGTTTCGGCAGGCATCAAATCCTGGACAGTTCGAGTCTGACTGCACAGAGAACTGGTGGCAGCGCGGTGTGTCAGATAACAGCGTCCATTTCAACGGTCGCGTCGGCATCAACACTGACCGGCCTGATGAGTCCTGCGTTATCAATGGTAAGCGTTATATTCTTTAAATTATCACCTTATGCACGTCTTTATCAACATTACTGTTATCACTAATGGGCAAGAGACTTCATCCTTAAAATTACCAATATTATTAAAACAACTGATTTATTCTTCGACATTGTCATCATCAGATCTTTACTATTCATCACCCTTAAAATCAACATCTGAATTATAGTCGTCATTCTCAATAATTAACGTCATTAATAGTCAGTGTTTTTCTTAATCAAAATGATCAACGGTTCATTAAAACTGACAATGACATTTAAGCAATTGCTATCTTCATCGACATCTTCATTATCACCCTTGCAATGATTGCATTTGCCTAAATTACCGGTACTTTCATTGTTCAAGACTGATCTGATATCTCCAGTGTCATTGATAGTACGTGTCGCTTTACCGAATTTGTCATCATCCTCTGCAGCGTTGGAGATATAGTATTAGACAGATTTCACTACTTTAACCTCCTGTTCTTCAGGCAACCTCAAAGTGATGGGCCACATAGTCCACCCATCCGACGCTCGAGCGAAGCACAACATCGAGGAGTTGGATACGGCGCAGCAGCTGAAGAATGTGCAGAGCATCAGAGTTGTCAAGTAAGTTTATCCAACAAACAATAAAGCTAGTTGTTTTTACAAGCTTTTTTAAACATGCAATTTATGTATGTTTGTATAGGTCAAATTATCTTGCAAGTTTAATTTGACCCACTCCCCAGTTTCCGATTGAGCTAAAATTTAGCATATTTATGTCAGTTTAGTGACAATAAATGATACCGTCGAGCTGATCTGGTGATGTAGCAGGAAGGTGGTTATAGGAACTCTGTAACAAAATAATGCAAACAGAGCTTGGGCTCTTTACAAACGTCTTAATAAGTAGATGACGGATGTTCAAAGAACGGTTGGATGTTCAAAAAAGTCGGCAATAAAAACAAAAATGTAATTTTTGACAGAAACTTATTCACTGTGTTTTTAACCTCGAAGAGCGATGTTATAAGTTTCGCGTGCGTGTCGGTATATCTTCGTATAGGTGCATCAACTTTTAGCCCTACACAAATTTATCCGAAACTTTTAAACTTTGTCGAAGAATAACACCTTTAAATAATGGTTTCAACCCTAATAAACAGAAAAATATCTTTAACTCCAGAGACCAAGTTATGAAATATTATCATAGGAAAAATCGGCTCTCCAGCATATTTAGAAATATCAAAAGAACGGCGTTCCCGATATTCTGGTGGACAACCCCATAATGATGCCTCACAACCATTAATTATACTTCTTGTTCCAGATTCAATTACGACCCCTCATTCGCGGAGCACTCCGGTCTCCTCGGCTTCGACCCCACGTCCCCCGCCCCACAGGCCGACACTGGGGTTATCGCCCAGGAGGTCCGTCAGGTGCTGCCCGAGGCGGTGAAAGAAGCTGGTGATGTCACGCTGCCGAATGGAGACACTATACATAAATTCTTGGTGGTCAATAAGGTAAGTCATCTTCAGAAATTTTATTAAAGCTATTTTTTTTGTTATAACGAAATATTTAATAAGTTCTTCAAGTGGGATTCGAACCTACAATTTCAACGGCAACACGGATGCTTTTACGCCTAGGCCTCGCTTTTACCCATACCCTTGCCATATTACATTGCATCCGAAAACCGATTTGCCTCTATCTCGCTACGATCGCGTCCGTCCAAGTCATGATATGGTAAGTTTACAGTTTATACAATAAACCATCTGAAATAAAATATCACTAAATATTACTGCGATTCTAATTCAAACCATAATGGTAGCAGAGCGTGGTTTATTGATGTTCTGCTCACCAATCATGGCCTCTCCAGATTTAGAGGTTGTAAGTTTATACAATTAATCCATCTAAATAAAATATCACAAAATATTACTGCGACTCTGATTTAAACCATCACCCATTCTCACAAAATGTTAAAATAAGGAAAACAGCTGTTCAAACAATAACGATACAATTGAAAAATTATGTTCCGAGGAATGAAACAGTAAGGATGGACCACAACCACACCACGACGCAGCGGCAAAAAGCGGTCAAGCAGTGGTTACGTGTAAATAGTTGCGGTACACCTTCTTATAGTTGGTTTCATATGGTCGGACCGGGCCAGACACGATTGCATTTGACGTCGAAATGTGTGCCGTATGAATAAAACTATGGTTTATCGTTGATGAGGTTGTGGTGCGTCTGAATATACCATAAATAGTAGGCTTTACGAAAAAATCCCAGTAAAGGAAAAAATGCTAAATTCCAGAAGGATGAGCAAAACGTTTTCGACCCACGGGCAAAGCGGGTCACGGAAAACCTAGTAAAATCTCTCTCTACCTTCCGGGCTACGCGTCTCAAATGGTGATCGGCTTAACTTTCCTTATTTTCTCCTCCATTTCGCCCTATTCTTAACGTCGTCTTTGGAAGCGTTGCATTCCTCCGATTCCGATTTTCCAGGTTTTAGGTCTCCCTCTAGGTATTTTCCCGGAGACGAACAATGGAAGTATTTGGTTGCCTACGTAGGGTGATCTGCTCAGGAGCGGAACATGTCAGGACATGTACATACCACCAGCTGTACCATGTTTAATCGAATACTTACACTTACATATATAGTATTTTTGCTATTTAGAAAGCATTTTATTCTGACCCCGCTAATAGTTTGAGATTGCTATAAAATAAACCAAACTTAGCAGCTTATACATGATGATTTTTTTAAAAATCACGAAAATTATCCGGTGTCAAGGGCAAAACTTTTCGATGAAATAAAATTTCTATGAAAAAAAGCATTTTAGGAAACATTTGTCGATGAAATGGAACACGCACGGCTTCTACGTGATGATATTTTCAAATATCGTGACTAAATATATTATGAAACATTTCTCAATGAAATGGAAGGACACCCCATACTACCTCATCCTGTTTTCCTATAGCTTATCGGCGATTTCGCGGAATCCCCGTCTACCTGGCACAAATTCGTTAAATATAACCATTAATTCCCAGGACCGCATCTTCATGGAGAACCTCGGAGCGGTGAAGGAGCTATGCCGGGTGACGGGGAACCTAGAGTCCCGAATCGACCACCTGGAGAAGATGAATAAGAAGCTCTGCAAAATCAACATTCTTCAGCGGAGGGACAGTGCTAGGTCTAATGTTAGTAGCGGTAAGTACTGATGAAATATTAAAGGCAATAACAGAATACGGTCGATATCGGGTAGGCCATGTTATTAAAAAAAACATGAAATGTATATCAAGTTTCCACAATGTCAGCAATAACAATATAGAATACCAAATAATTTGGATTCTACTTTTTGCTGCCAATTATATTATTTTTGGAGCTCAATTTCCTTCAATAAATAATAACAGTGACATCATTTATATTCGATAAATAATAGTATCTAAAAAAACCGAAATGTTAATCTTTCTAAAATACCTGCCAAAATCGAATAAAGTTCTCAATCCATTTTTTTTAGGTTTGGGGTTATTTGCTATTGCGTTAAATAACAATTTAGAAGTATTGTAAATTGTTAATTTACAAGCAATCAAATTGAAGGTCCGCACGCACTACCGTATTAGTTAATTTGGGGCATTTTCAGCGCACAGCAAGAATGTCAAAGTTTAAGTATCGTTTCTGAATCCTTGTGCACTCTATTCATAGTAAGTCCCATATATACATTTGATCCCTACAAAGAACAGGGTCTATTTTCGTTCAAAAAAATCACCATCCCAAGTTTTATTTGTTTCAGATTCCCACTTTTCAGCCATATCATCCTCCTCAAAATCCTTCTACAGTGACGGCAACATCTCAATAGACCAAATAAGGGACATAGCGCGCAACATCCGACGACACGAGTGTTGCCACAAACTAAGCCACAATTCCCCAAAATATACAAGAAAACAATGCAAAACCTGTCACGATCCACGAAACTACTCAAAATACGGAAAATTCTACAACTACAATAAAACTTGCGTACGATATCATACTAATAAAGAAGAGAAACATGAATGCAAATTTCCTCCATACGTTGGAACTATTGAGTCTGATATCCAGAAGATTTCCGAAGATAGCACGATGTCGAAGAAAAAAGATACGTGTCTATGGTTGAAGGAAGATAATTTTGCGCATGGCAACTCTAAACTTGCGTTCTGTTGTAAGAAGGAATACAGTGATGCGAGCAGTGAGCTGATTTCGAATAAGTTTCTGCAGATCGTCATTACGATTTTGATTTTCATTATGGCTGTTTGGTGAGTATAACTGTAACGAGTTTAGGTTTTTAATTTTATTTTTCTAAAATAATTAAAAGCAATTTTTATTGAAGACTAGAAGGACAACTTCGTCAGTAGAGGAGAAAAAAAATCTCTCCCATATTTTTTTTCTTTAGAGTAGTTGAGTAAAAAGTGTCCTATAACTATCTAGAGATGCCCAGCTACCGGTATACCAAAAATAGTTGGAATTCGCCTAATCGATTTGGCGTGATGAAGCCAAAACAACACATACAAACATAGAAAAAATCAAAAACACGTTTTTCAATTCAGTGAGATTCAAAAAAGTTTGCATCACTAATTTAAAAAAAAAAATGTGTTGGAGGAGAACAGCCGGACATCCGCCCGACATACGAAAGCATTTTTGCCCAAGCTGAGGAGTTACTCCCAACACGAAATTAGAAGTTCATAACGTGCCATCCCTATCGCTCTGAAGTGAACCTGTATTTGAGTGAGCGAGATGGTGCGATACGAACTTCGAATATCAAATTTCAGATTAGCCCCTATGAAAAGAAGACCTTGGCTTGCGACGCTCTCTTTACTTGGTCAATAAATAAATATTTTTATAAAATCAACTTTTTTTTCAGTTTGGTGGTAATGTCAGCTCTATACTTCCGCGAGCATCAAGAGCTACTTAACATGAAAGAGAATCGACAGCACGAGAAATACAGCACATACTACAATTTTAGGAAAGAAAACGTACCCGCTTACAGAGCAACGCCTCCTGATCTGAATCAGATACATGTAAATCTAATATTTTTATCTAATAGACTAGATGACGGGGTATGAAAATCAAGATACTAATTAGTCTGCCAATTAGATAATAAAAAAATAGTAAACACCTATTTTTTGATTTCTCAAAATAATAAATAAATACTCAGATAAATCGCATTAAAAGTTTAGGAGTGGGGGCGCGTGACAAATTGTATAGTCAAGGAATTTAATTTATATACTTACCATTTCGTACCTTGTCTCAGTGAAAATCATTATGAAAGCCGTAGAGATTTCATATCAATGTCAGTATGACAAGGTACGAAAGGGTACACATATTAAATTCCTTGACCGTACCTAGGAGTGAGGTCACGCAACATTTTGAATCAATGTATCGCCTTTATTTTTTGTGACTTTTTGATTACGCAGAAAAAAAAAATACTTCTCCAATATTTTAAATTTCTCCAAAATTTTGTCACCATCCCTATTGTGTGTCATAAAAGTGGTGTCCTTATATTTTAATTTTGTTAGTGTTGAATATTTTCATTCAAAATAGAACTTATATATAAAACTAATATTAAACGGTATTGATTTTTATGTTAAACATTTTTTCGTTACGAATTGGAGAACCTACAAAACTGCTCTGACTAGACGAAAACTTATGCATCTCTCTCTCTCTCTCTCTCTCTCTCTCTCTCTCCCTCTCTCTCTCTCTCCCTCTCTCTCCCTCTCTCTCTCTCTCTCTCTCTCTCTCTCTCTCCCTCTCTCTCTCTATCGCTCTCTATTATACGGTAGGACTATACTCATGATTATAGAAACTATCAACATAGGTATCCTATACAAGGTGCCTGCGAGGAATGGGAAAGATTTTACCACATATTCCTTAGGTCATTAGGAAAATGTTATATGAACCACAGTCAAATCTGGCTTAGTTTTCAAGATACTATACACGTGGAAAGTACTGTAAAGGTGTCTCGTTTATAGACACCTTTTTTAGAGCCTGGCCATTATTTAAATAACGGCCGATTCGAATAAGGAATATCTATTATTTAAATAACTGCCAGTCTCTGAAAAAGGTGATTATACACGAGACACCTTTACAGTAAATTAAGCGTTTTTGATCGCCCGTTGCCGTTGCCACATATCTATGTGCCACATAGATATGTGGCCAGGAATAGCGTCGCTATTGAGAGAAATTAAAGTGACAGCTACTACTCATTAAAATCATTATTTTTGGAAAAATAATCTTTACCATTTTATAAACGGATAATTTTCATAGAGATGCGAAATTTATTAATTTTTTTATGCATATAAATTGACTAAACTATCTTTTTTTTTGTCGAATTTGACTTGGTTAATATAATATTTCTTACTCCTAATGGCACCGTGTATATTATTTTAAAAATTTGGGCTTTCAGACTTACTTTACTACATTTGTCAATATTTCTTTCAGAATTTGAAATCTTCACAACATGCAACATCGAAAAAGACGTCCAAAGGTTTGTTATATTTTGTTATTGTACGGTCCACGTACCGCACATTGCCGTCTCAGCGAAATTGCCTCGAATCGCGTAAACCATTAAAGTACGCGTCAGTACACGTTTACCATTAGCACTCATCACGCGTGTCCTCATTCGCACTATCATTCATAATATCGCGCTTTTATACTTAGTTTTACACAGTATCAATAAAGGAGCTATTTTAGACTATATAAGTGAGTTATTATTACATCATCAAGCAAGGAACATTTTATATACTTGGTGTATGTGGCACTAGCAGCTCGTACAGTTATTATTTCCCAAATAAGTGCATAAACTTATTTTTTTTTATTCATACGGTTAAGTGGAACTTAAGTTATATTTAAGTAAAGTTTAACCTGCCAATATTGTGACGAAACATGCCATTTGACATTAATCGTCAGTCCTGTGACGACCACTAATCGCAGGCGTTTAATGCTTGTGTAAGTAAAGATGTTCTAAAAACTATATATTATAAAATGTGAAGATCTTTAGGTGTTTATATGTTTGTTACTGAATATAGTAACTAGTAGCTTTAGCTGTGACTGTTAGCTATTAGGTTAGTTTAGTTACTTCTCTAATGTAGTATTTATATTTCTGTCTTTGAAGTTTGGAGACACTTTACACCTCCAAAACATTATGCGTTGACCATGGAGACCTTTTACATCTCCTAATTTAAAGTATTGACCACGGAGACTCTACACTACTATTATAAAGTAGTAAAAATTAAAAGTACCTACATTGAAGATATATTATTTAAAAAAAAGTGATCGAAATCTACTTTTAGATTATTTGTATATTTGTATATGTCGTTGTGGCTTCATCACTCCAAAACGGCTAAACGGATTTGAACTATTTTTGGTACACGTATAGCTAAGATTTCACAGATTAGTTATAGGGTACTTTTGCTCGACTACGCTGTAAAAAAGAGGGTTATGATTTTTTTTCTCCTGCGCTGACAAAGTTGGCACCTTCTAGTGTGCAATAAAGTAATTTGAATTTATCATTTGCAGACAAAGGCCCCCACAAAACCACGCAAGAATTCCCGACGACGTCCTCCACGGAGTCTCCTCACACCCTCGGTACAACCCTCCACGCTTCTAGAAACTACGTCAGAGATGTTCTCAGTAAGTGTACGTGTGTAAGCTTCAAAGCCTCTTCTATCTATGTTATAATGCCACATGCCATAAATGTTACTGTCATAATTTTTATTTATAATAATATCCTAATATAATTTTCTCTAAATCCGAATAATGTTCAGCACTTTTTAAATTTGATCATACTATTGGTTAGTTTAAGTTTATTCTTACCAATACAAATATTTATATAAGGTCAGTCGGGGTAAGAGCAACACTGGGGTAGGAGAAACGTTGTAAATGTGATACTGAAAACTGACATATGTGTCAATGGAAATAGAGTTGGAACGTACGAAATAAATTATACTTTCCCACCTGACTTTAGTGAAAAAATATCAATTGTCTGACTGGATTTGAACCAGTACCTTATGCCTGGGCACACGCTCTTCCAACTGAGCTACAGAGTCCAGTCACCTTGTGTTCAAATTTTGTCACTATTTTTTATAAGATCTTTGCATTTTGCATTTTTAACCAGCTCTTCTGCCGTCATCGCCATCATGGTGAGAATTGAAACTAAATTTTCACCCTAACAGAGCAATCACTGTTTTAAGAAATTCACTTTAAAAATCACGAAAATCGTCATAGTAAAACATCTAGATTTGCGTAAAAAATCAATGGTAAGAGAATAACAAATTCACAATGTCTGTATGTTAAACGGTAATAATGCAAAATATATTTTCGGATTCGGAACCAATTTACGCAATTTGGCGCGATCTTTATGTGAAACGTTTGTCATAATGTTCTTTCTCCTAAAGATATGGAAGCGACGCGGTCTCCCCTGGACCGGCCGGTCTCCATAACGAAGATAGCGGATATCGTTGGCGGTGCGTGTAGCTTCTCAGCCAACTCCGACAATGAACTCGATGCCGAATGCCAAGTGAGTATAGGTGACGACACGTTTGGCTCACAAGTCGGTTGCACAACGGCCTACGAAGCTGGCGGTCCCGGGTTCGAATCCCGGCCCGAGCAAGTGCTTGTGTGATGAGCACGAATGTTTGTTCTTGGGTCATGGATGTGTTTTATGTACATTTAAGTATTATAATTTGTCTAGACATATACAATGTATATCATTGTCGGTCATTATACAAGCTTTATTTAAATTGGGACTAGGTCGATTTGTGCAAGATTGTTCCTGATATTTATTTATTATGTATTTAGTTATTTATTTATTATAGTTAAACAAACTTAAGAAAGACCCTTATTGTATGTAGTAGTCACGTGGTCATTGATAATGGTTTTTTTGTTGTATTCCTATCAATTTTGTACACAACTTTATCCAAGAATGGCATTTATTAAGTTATTTATCCATATCTTTCATGAGTTCCTTCAGGGTATTGAGGTTGTCTGTCTAGTAAGGCTTTTAAAGCTTAGGTTAAATGTTCATAGTTTTTATGTATACTTGCTGTGTGTGCGCGTCGTTATGCGCGTTGTCACTTAGCTGTTTCATGTGCAATATCTATACGTGAGTTCCTGTAATTGGCTCTGTACTTCTATTTAAGTTTCTATTTGTACTGTATTAGCTGTTGGTTCTCCTACAATAAATAAATAATACCTAGATCGTGGTGGTCCTGAACATGGTTCTCAAAATGAAATATATGAATGTATATGATATATGTTTTTGCGACAAAACCACGTCAAAATGGATTTCAACCGTTTTTGATACAAGGATAACATCCGAGGATGGTTACAGAATAATTTTTACCCGACTGTACCGAACGAAAATTAGTGATTATGACTTTGTCTTCCGCTAACAATGTAGCATTGATCGAATTTACCATTTTTTCATGCTGCAATAGGATTGGGAATATATTTCGAGATGGATAAATACTATGCTGGTAAGCAAACAAAATAGGAGAGTTTTGATTGGTGTTACCTGTTTCGATGTGTGTGTTTTTGTATCATGTTGTAGTTTATTTAAATTATTTGGATTTTTAACAGTGATTATATCTCCACAGTGTTTTCACTTGATGATATAATTGACAACTAAACTCATTATATATTGGCAACATAGCTATACACTCCCCAAATGCCAGATAGTTGTGTCGTTGACATAAACACGTAGACGCTTTACTCCTTTTATGTATTTTATGTGAATAAACATTTGACACAATTTTGTTTCTCCTAAATTTCACCTAAAGATTTATTTTATATAGTGCAAGTTTGATATAAATTTGAAAATACTAGACCTAGGTGGCGGAGTTTTTGACAAAATCTGCCACGACAATTACGTGGTGTAGAAGATATGGGTTCTAATAAACACTTTTTTTTCTCCAGTCTCCCTGTAACCTGGAACCACCACAAGCGTTTGAGAACCAAGAAATTTTAGAGCGCAGCAAATCTGAGCTGAATGATTCCTTCGCCCGCCCTCCAGAACCCTTGGCTAAGGTAAGCTTCCAACCATGAAGCTTTATACGCCCGTCAAAGCGATAAAGGTCACAACTAAGATTTTCTTGTGAATTTGAATTAGATACATATTCGATAATTTTTTACCAAAAAAAAACCCAATCCAAACTAAATACTAAAAACTCATAAAATAACTACATAATTTAGTTTAGTAAGTAACCGTTTTTTCCACTGAATCTATACAGTATTCATCATCAAACCAATGCGATGGTACAGTCACCAGCATCGATATCTGCCATAACAAAGCGGGCGAAAATATCTGACACGTTCTATCGGCCCTAGAAATAGAGTCGTGTCAGATATTTATGCGCGCTTTGTTGTGGCAGATGTTAATGCTGGTGACTGTACCATTCTCACCAGGACCATTTCAATTTACGACTATGAAATAGCTTAGCTATTTTAATCGAGATATATCTCATCGCCACCTGTAATGTTCCAGTGATCTTCTGTGTTCTTCATCATTTACTTCACTAATTAACACTTTCTGAACGCTTAGTTTGTTTTAAAATACCAAAATCGCCATATATATGTCTACAATATTTCAGAAGTTCCTTCAATTGGATTGCATCACCAGTTCTTCACTTAAAATATATGGGACCTCATTTTGAATAAAAAAAAATTTCTTAGTCGGTTTATAAATGACAGAGTTCTGAGGTAACAAACATTAAGGCCTAATGCATAAGATTTAAGTCTTCAGTTATGCATTAGGCCTATAATATTTACTGTTGTAAAAGCGTACAAGCGTAATATTTTTATGTTATTTTACAGGAAAAACTTCCCGTCATTCCAGTTATACCAGAGAAAAATAACACAGTAGCGCCTTTAAAGAAAGAAAACGATTCCTTCAAGAAGATACCGGATGAAATGATGGCGGAATCTAATCTTCTAGATCCAAACAAGATGAATCTGACCGACAACATGACGGGGAGAATGAGGAGGGACATAGGAAGAAGGATGAGGAAGAGGGAGACAAATGATGCGCTGTCAAAGAGCAGTTCTGAAGAAATGGTGCTTAATGATCATTATGAGTTGGAACAGCTTACAGGTAAGGATTTTGTAGATGCGAATAGCTTAGTAGGTAATGATGTTCACGAAGCTAACGGTTGTTAATAAATACATATATGTGAGTTTAATTACGTGTTTTTTATGAGTATAAACTTATGAAAACACGTAAATCTCTAATTATTTCAGCGTAGTTGGGTTAAAAGTATAGGTATAGATGGTTGTTTTTGTTCGTAAATCTACTCAATAATTTGACAGCAAAATGTAAGTCAGGTCGAGTGCAGACCATAGCATACATCAAACAACAGATAAGATTTTTACAAGGGGCTTCAGTTATTTCACACGAATTGAACTCGTTGTAATCAATTTTACTTTCTAGGGGTGTGCTAACAGGACCACCACAAACGGCAAATCACGTCATCAAAAATTGGTGCCACTCACGCCAGCGTCGGCATACGTGCCGACCAAATTTCGTGGTTCAAAAACTCTGAATATAATATCAATACCTTGTTCAGCAATCACTCTTTTATTTTTGAAGTTTTATTTTAGTTAATTTGCGTGACCCAGACACGTTTTAAAACTTTACTGCTTGGCGCTGAAAAGATTAAACTTTTCTACTTTTCTAAAATAGAATTTATGTACAGTTCCTGATCCAAAGTGATTTGCTTTCGGTTGTCTCGATTAGAGTTCCCAAGAAACACTTAATTTCTTTTTAATCTACCATTTTAAATTTGTTTAATACGAGTAACTAAATAGCTTTTAGTGTAGTATTTAAATCTGCAGTTGAGATAACAAGATGTCATTCATTTCGGGTTAAAAGGCCTCCTGACACAGATACAGTCACCAGCATCAATATCTGCATTAACAAAGCGAGCGAAAATATTTGACACGTCCTAAAAAAAATTGTGATTATTATATTACACGTCCTAAAAAAAATTGTGATATTTTTTTGTTATGTACAGTTGGTGATTAACATAACATCTATAAAGAGGACTTGACCACTTTGTACTTTAAGGTTTTAAATGAAAATTAAGCATTATTGACCCGGCGCATCCTTCATGGGAGTGATGCGCCTACTACAGAAACTCTAAAATGGCCCTTCCAGGGCCAAAAGAGATCACAGAAGTCAAACAAAAAAAAAATGAACGAGCACATTTTTGGCATAAATTTAGACCTTAATTTCTGGCTCTGTTATTTCTTACTAAATTATTCTAGTTTTTATTTAATTTCCCAACAGAAAAACACCCAATCACCTTCGGGATCGCGACGCAATCGTTCACCAATAGCTCACTCTTCACAGCAATGGTCACGCCGCACACAACGTACAACTTGACATATACCGTCCCTCTCTCGCACTGTCTGCATGATAAGGACATCGATATCATCATCAGGTGAGAACTGATACTGCTCTACATTTTGTAGTAGCTTTTTATACAGCAAAAAAAAATAGCTGAAAGCAGTGAAAGGTTGGGCCGGTTGGGCAGTCTTCTGGCACATGTGTTACTGTCTTTACAGATTAGGCCCATCTGACATGTATGAACACCTGTATTTGTTTTCTCAAAGTGGGTAGTTGGCACAAGTTGTAACTTTGACAGATAAATATATATATATATTCTCAGTCAACCCGTGAACATGAAAGCTTCCGAAACGTTGGGAACTCAAATGCGATGATATACGCTATATAATCAGTTTAAATTGGTTTATTTAAATGAGTGATAATCGCGGATACAGAAGAAAATATTATTCACAGCTTAAGGTAAAAAAGGTTAGTATGTGGTATTTCAAGCCTGAAGCATGCAAAGCTATTCATGGAAAAAGTAGAATCAAGCTAGCCCATAAAACTGTGGAAATACAGCAAAAGACAACTCAGAATCATGACTGGCCAAGCTGAGATTTTCTGACAATGCGGACTGCAGAATTTGCGCAAAGTAGGCAGAGACAATGAAGCAAATACTGTGTGTTATACCCTCGCCAGACAGAAAATGAAGGAATTTCGTAATGGTTGCTCACAGAAATTCCAGATTACGCAAGGAAATTAACACATTAGAATCATTTAAACAAAACGATTTAAACAGATATATCGCGTATATTATCTCATTTGAGTTCCCGACGTTCCGGAAGCTTTGCAGCTTCCGTGTTCACGGGGTCGACTGAGAAAAGATATATTTTCCTCAGTAGCCAGGAAATTTCCGTTTACAGTGCCAAATCTGCGAGGAAGAGTTCATTTTCATCCGCTAGCATGGAAAAGTAATTGGAAGTTCGAATTTATATTTTTTTACATGTCTATTTGTTTCTTTCATTATTTCCTCGCTGTATTGAAGTGAACAGTTGTGTGTTTCGCACGGCTGCATAATTATTTAACTTCTTGTGCCTTGAAAGCCTCGTTACGCTCAGGAATCTATTTTAAACTTATAAGATAAACGTCAACATCTCCTGCATCTCCAGATGATGCCTCGTAGAGAGGCGAAACACGTGTCAAGGATTGTCTGGTGGTGGTTTGTTGTTTTTGCATGCGTATTCTTTTGTGGAAACTGCATGAAAATATGCGCATGTGAGCACAATTTATTGTCACATCTAACCAAGACACAAGTTCGCGGAACAGCAAAGTAACTATAATCCATTGATCTAGTATGGAATTCCGCAAAGTAACGCCTGAATCTATCCATTATTGTTGTATGTTTCCTAAAAGTAAGCATCCACATACTTCCAGGTCAACTCAGCACCCACACCTTTCCGAAGTCCGCCTCTGCGACCTCCAATGCAAGTTCGACACGGACAAGAAGTGTCTTCTGGTGCGGGACAACGCGAAGCCGTTCTTCCAGAACGGGGCCTGGGTCTCCAGAATGCCGCTGGCCTGCAAGATGCATAGGATGCTGAGGATCAGAGCTGGTTTCGCACCTAATAAGGTATTGTACCCTTTCAGCGGTTTATTGGCATAATTTAACCGGGTTATAGGTATAGGCCACCGGTTTAGCTCAGCGGGAGTTGTTCCTGAGTCTTGGATGTTTTCTATGTAAGGTCAGGTGGGGTAAGGTAAACATAATTTATTTCGAGGGTAAAGAGAATTCATGCAATTGGCCCAACTCTATTGCCATTGACACATATGTCAGTTTTCAGTGTCACATTTACAACGTTTCTCTTACCCCAGTGCTTCTCTTACCCCACCTGACCTGATATAAGTAAATATATCTATTAAGTACAGTACGATTACTTTGAGTTTACCACTGACATATGCTTTTATTCCGTTGGATATTCGAATTTAACACTAATGTTAAAGAGATTATATTACTTACACACTGTCTAAACGTCGTTTGTTTATAATTGAAACTCTTTTGTATTAGTGTTAAAGTCAAATCCAATGGAATAAAAGCATATGTCAGTTGTAAACTCATAGTAATCGTACTGTATATTGTCGTCTAGTACTTATAGCACAAGCCTTTCTGAGCTTACCATGGGACTAGTTCGATGTGTGTAAAATTGTCTAGTAATATTTATTTATTTATTTATAGGCAACAGAGTTGCAGTCACGAAAACAACTTCATGTCATATACGATATTTTGACGGCGGAATCTTGAAAGTCGTGTTAATTTTTCGCACCGATAGCAAATTCAACAGCAGACTACTAACTGGAATCTCTTATGTGTTATTCCCACCTTCTATCACTAACTTGTTACCAATGGTAAGTTACCACTGGTAACAGCCGGGATTTTTCCCTCATCTGTTACCAGGTGGTAACTAATGGGAATAAAATACCCAACTGTTACTACTAAAGTGATTGGTGCCATTGGTGTTGGCTAACAGATGGGAAAAAAACCAACTGTCACCACTGGTAACAAGTTGGTGGTAAAAGGTGAGAATAACACATAAGAAAACATAGATCCTGAATCCTAATAATTTAATCAGTTACCCTTTATTTTAGGACATTTTTATTCAATTCAAGTATATCAAAACTATATTTTGTTACAGAATCTTTGCTTCACTCCGGACCACAAAACGTCACTCCTCGAATACAACATACACATTTACAGAGAATGTCATAACTAATCTTTCTCATAATAGGTATTTGACATAATTTTGTAATTTATTTCTGTTTACCTGGATATTTTGTATTTAAATACCGAAACAACCGATACGTTCTAGACATATTTTGATCAATTTTCTAGATAACTAAAGCATTTAAAATATATAATAAAGAATCTCTTTTGAATCTAAATTTTGAAGAGCTAATTAATTTAAATGGTGACGAGGAGATTGTACTAAAACAATGATTTCTTCTTAATGTTAAGCAAGAATGTTTTCATTTCGGTCCACTTAGCTAAGTTTTAGTACTGTTTTAATAAGTTATTTGTTTTCGTGTCGCAATATGTGTAGATGTATATTTTGGACCTATAATAATGTATTTAGATGAGAAAACATTTTAGAAAAAGTAATTATTACTTGTAATTATTTTCTAGATATATTTATTAATATAATATTAACTCAATATTTCAAGAACATTCCAGAAGTGCAATTATATTCATAATTTCCGTCCGACTATTTAGATGTAAAAAAAGTTATTAAACTTATACAAATCAATCTTCTGATCATGCTGAGAACTGTACTTTTTGAGACAGTAATCAAAATATAATACCAATTTTAACTACCTATAGATTGAAATTTCATATGAGTAATTTTAACAATAGATTTTCTTCGTTTTTTTACACATTAATTAGCAAAATGTACAGCACTGTGCGAATTGGTAATAGATAATTAATTATATAAAGATAAAGCCGCCTAGGTATTTTTATTATGTAAATGTTTCTACAAATATTTTTCGGATGTCATAGATCAGTATTTTTTTATATATTTTATTAATTTTTCTTGACCTAATTTTTATTTTAATATTTTTATGATTTTGTTATATAAGAATTATAGAATAATGTTTTATGCAATTTTTTTAAGTCGATTTTGGTGGTAGCTATGTTTTTATTTTCTCTGTACTCCACAGTACATAAATGTAGGTTATAACACATTTATTTGTTGTCGATTATTGTTTAATATTTGACGTATTTTACAGCTTTATTGTTATTTTAGTATATTTTTATTTAGAATAAAGTTATTATAGTATAAATAATATATAATACTCATTTCAGTAAATATTCACTTATTTTGTTTTCATTGTAGATCTCTCGAAATATCACAATGTTTTTATTCTTCGCTATTAAAAACTATTTGGTTTTTTATTGTGCTTTGTCTCTGGCATTAAACAATGCACTTTAGGATTGTAACATAAACATTCCAAGCCAGTACTTAATTATGAAATAAGTAAATCTTAAGTAATATTTCAATTTAGAGAAAGTAGTGCCACTAAGCCTTTATACATTCATATGAATTCAATCAAATTTCACGTGTTTTAAAATAGTATTAAATATATTTATGTAATCCGAACATTATGTTTCGTTAAAACTTTCAAGATATGAACACGTATCTCAATTGAATCCGTGTAGATATATACTTTTTCTTGCTCAATTTTTACTGACCTGATATTTAGACAGATGATTTATGTCAAGCTTTTATGGCAACTAAATACATAATCCTAAACTTTAAACATCCAGTGCCTTTGTTTATAGTTGAAACTTATTTCTCATAATTTTAGTAATAAATTAGTAATATGTCTTGCCATATTTTAGTCTTTATTTATAAAAAAGTACGTTGATCACTTTTTATTACGACTTAGAATTTAAACATAAATAATTAGGTCAAATAAAATAATACCATCTCAACTTATAACAGTTACAACATAGCGAATTGTTTGCTCTACATTTCCAAAACAGATTATGTCAAAGTTTATTTTTGAAATTATTTTTACTAAGTGTTAGTTTAAACGTAATTATAGATGGTAAAGTTATTTATGTAATAATAAAATTGTAATGTCTTTGTAGCGTTAAGTGTCCACAAATTTGTAATGTTAAAGAGATACATAAATAAAACGTAGTAGTACCCATTTTTCTTATTTTCTTATTAAGAATACCTTCTATTTCGTTGCTGTGCCTGCAAAAGCTTAAAATGATACCTTGTCAAATTAATTTTCATTCAATTGATATTTATTTGGTATTCGTCTTCTATAACAATGAAGATATTTTCATAAAATAACGTGAAACAGTCTATTAGGGTATATGAATGAAGGTACTAGTAGGTGCCCACAACTTCGTCAGAGGAGGAAAGAAAAAACACAATCGTTTTTTCTTCAGCTTCTCATAGCCGGGGCGGGCAGTTAGTTACTAATATAAGGGTGAATCAACTTTTAAAGTCCTCCTTTGCAAGTGAAATTGAAAAAAAATTCTTATTAATTTTTTTTATTCCAAGTTCCGCGTCGGTGGTCGTTCTCAGCCCTGATTCGATAGGTCTTGCACGGAAGCCCGTAATGTTAAGTGTGAAGCCTACCGGACCTGGGCAGCTGCGCAGTGTGTCAACGATTCAAACACCTTTGAATTGAAGAAGCGTTTGAAAGCTGCCTCCACTGGGTACTGCAAAAAAACAATTTCCGCAGCAAAGTTTGCCCATACCCGCAAAATTGGCGAAAAACTAATTAGTTCCCTTCTGAGACTCGTGCCCTTTGGTCTCTCGCCTAAGCGGTTCAGGGGAATTTGTGTCGAATCTCTTTACCTACTCTGCACAAACCTAACGAGTCGCTGGCCCATTCCGCAAAGGAGAAAGCAGATCTACTATGCTCTACATTTGCGTCGAATACATCTCTTGATGACGGAGGCAGCACACTACCTACTATTCCGTGTTGTGGGCACGTCATGCCGGAAGTTCGAATCATGCAAGGTAAGGCATGCTTTATTTGCCCTTGATGTCAACAAGTCCAGTGTGCCAGACGGCATCCCAGCTATTGTGCTTAGGATGTGCGCTCCAGAGTTGACTCCGGTTCTAACGCGTCTATTCTTCTACTGCTCGGGAAGAGTCCCTACTTCGGGGAATGAAGCCAATGTTCACCCTGTCCCGAAAAAGGGTGACCGCATAGAGCCGTCCAAATATTGACCACCGGCCACCGGCTTGCTCTCCAAAGTGATGGAGCGCGTGATAAATAACCAGCTCTTGGATTACCTTGAAGAGCACCAGCTTATTAGCGACCGACAGTATGGGTTCCGTCACTGTCGCGGCGCTGGTAATCTTCTTGCGTGTCTTACGAATCACTGGGCTGCTGCCCATCGAGAACAAGGGGGAGGCACTAGCAGTAGGTTTAGCTATTCAGTCTAAAACTAGGCCGGTTTTCAAAGTAAGCATGAACAACCTTGAATCCCGAACAAGATAAACGGAATAAGCCATACTGTCTCTTGCGTTACCGATAACGTAAGCGACATTGGGAGACAATTAGACACAAAATGTAAGTTACTACCCTAGTTATTAACAAAAATACGTTTGTATATATATATAACGTTATTATTAGACAGGAAACACACTCGATTTCGATAGTTTTAATACAATTAGGTAAAAACTTACCAACATTCATATCGTAACGTAGCAGACCAGCAATAAACCCACGCACCTCCTTCGACCGCTTCTCGCTGACTGACGCCCCACCACCGGGCATTCGACTTTAATGGGGACCGTCCTTGTAAACTTAGACATATTATGGTTGCTCGTGAGCCACGACTAACACCATCTCCCCGAAATTTTAAACAACTTTGTATAGTAACGCAGGAGACGCTAAGCTTGATTGAATTTCGGGGACAAGATTTTGAAAAAATCTAGAAAATCCGTAGTTTTAAAAATCTATATCACATTTAATGGTATTTGTTTGTTATTTTATTGCGTTTCTTTTAATGGTAATGAGTAAATAAGTCGCCATATATTAAAATTTAGAAACACTTATTAATGTGACAGTGCCTATGGTCGGGGACACGCAATTTTTGTATGAGTACAAACTTTTGTCTACTACGTTATCGTAAAAAATAAGTATTTTGTAATCGAGTTGTTAATTTGAATTTTTAAATTTAACGTATATGGGTCTGTTATTGTCAATTAGCGACAAAAAGAAATAAATTGAATGTATTTTTTGATATATCGATTATTTTTTTACTGGGACACTACGGGAGTATTTTAAAAGTTGATTCACCCATAATTATGTAAACAAATCTTGTAAGTTGTTTGTCCTACTTCCCGGTACTATCGAGCTGATCTGATGATGGAGCCGGATAGTGCATTTAATAATTACTTATATAAATGAATATTACGAGACACTTTCCTTGCTTGTACGTAATTTTGTATGTAATTTTTCAATTTCAAGTTAAGGAAACTAAAGTCTATTTTTATGTTTTATTTTGTAAAATTCCGTGAATTTTACAGGTTGAGTTTTTTTGCGTGTAAAATTACATAATTTCATGTAAAATTATATAATTTTTAACAGTATGGAGATTGGAGACTCCTTAGAACCATCTTGGTAAGTAATTGATAGGGGTTCAAAGAAAAGTAAGTACAGTCAGCAATAAAAGATTGTCCCAAAAAATATTATTTTGACAGAGAAACGATTAATTGTGATATTTTAAGTAAGTTCTACCTCAGATCGCCTTATTTTTCTTTCCTTTTCTTGCCCATTCCTTTACTTGTCCAAATTTCAGAGGCACCAACCAACCAACAATGGTTAAAACACATAAACAGTAAATGCAAATAGCTAGAGGCAAAAAAACATTCTTAAGACTATTTAATGTTCAGATAAGTGGAGAACGCAGGGCATTGACCTACGTGACCGTTAGGCCTACGGAGCCTACGCGCGGTTTTGTGATTCATGATGTCTATGCCATTATAAAGTTGTAAATATGAAATGTCTGTACATTAAAAATATATTGTCCATTTAGAGGTCACTAAATCGATTTTTTTTTTATTTTTGTAAGTCAGTGTCATTGTGGCTGCATCACGCCAAATTGGCTAAACGGATTTCAAAAATTTTTGGTAACGGGTAGTTCGACTTTCACAGATTTATAGGATACTTTTTATCTGACTACGCTCCACAAAAAAGAGGGTTATAATTTTTTTCTCTTCCGCGCACGAAGCTGCTATCCATATCCATATCCATATCCATACTAATATTATAAATGCGAAAGTGTGTCTGTCTGTCTGTCTGTTACCTCTTCACGCTTAAACCGCTGAACCGATTTGAATGAAATTTGGTATGGAGATAGTTTGAGTCCCGGGGAAGGACATAAGCTACTTCTTATCCCGTAAAATTAACCTTATCCGCGATAAACGAATTTAAGGCGGACGAAGTCGCGGGCAGAAGCTAGTATTCTCATAAATATATTGTGACGCTATGGATAAAATCTTAAAGTCTTCAATAAGTTCTCGTAAGGAGTTACGGGAATTTGGGTTAGGTATATATGTAATATTTATTTATTACTAGCTTCTGTCCGCGACTCCGTCCGCCTTAAATTCGTTTATCGAAGATAAGGGTATTTTTCTGGGATAAAAAGTAGCCTATGTTTTTTCCCGGGACTCAAACTATCTCCATACCAAATTTCATCCAAATCGGTTCAGCGGTTTAAGCGTGAAGAGGTAACAGACAGACAGACAGACAGACAGACACACTTTCGCATTTATAATATTAGTATGGATTTCTTTACGTTCTAGTATTTTGATATAAGTTCCAATATTCGCTTATTTTGTGCATATTATTATTAACTTAATACAGATTTTCATCTCTTCGATGTATTGCTACAAAACTGTCTTTTTCTATAGCCAATACATTATAATAAAAAAATAATTTATTAATTTTAACCTAAATTTATAAATTAATAATAATAATAGTAATAATAATTTATTTCTCAAAAATCATTTACAATTTTCCTTAAAACTAGAGACTGCTTCCTAAATAGGTGAGACCTGAGCTTTAGGATAAGCTGTGCTCTTCCTAATATCAATTTCATGATTTAATTTATTTTATTTTTTAAGCAAAGACGAAATAAAGCCGCATGCATGGTATACAAAATATTCCTAGCGTATTTAAGTATATAATATCAATTTCATGATTTAATTTATTTTATTTTTTAAGCAAAGACAAAATAAAGCCGCATGCATGGTTTACAAAATATTCCTAGCGTATTTAAGTATATATTTTTATCTTAGGCTTTAAAATTAAAAACATAGATGTGTGTATGTGTATTATATACATATTATAAGGATATTTGTGTGTGTGTGTGTGTGTCAGGGACCGGACCCGCTTACCCTAACCCGTAAACCCGCTGTGTTCCAAAAACCGCTTCATTTCGGTAAGCTTTTGATTGACTTACCGGTTAACAAACTTACCCTTTTTGTTGAAAGTGTGGACTGTATTGGACTACTTCTTTCTTGATTTAAAATAAAATACTTATTTCTTCATGGTAAGTAGATTTGCTAATTAGCCATAATCAGCTAATATAGCCGCAAGAGAGTAGTGTAGAAGACTGACCTAGCGATCAAAATGGCCACTTATTATTCCCACATACTAGGGCCTGAATTAGCGGCTTATCGGCTGATGCAGGCGAATTAATAAATGCGACAAAAGATATTCTTTATTCATCATAAGATTTACAATAGAATGATTGATAAACACAGTTACATTAATTTCTTATACTATAGGATACAACATAACACGTATTTTATAAAACAGGGTAAAAATATATGACACAGATTGGTAAATGAAATAAAATAATTTACGATTAAAAATAGCGACATAATATTGATTTAGCTCTTATAACTAAGTTTACATAATTAATCATTTCCTAATCCTAGTTATTTCCCACACTTTTATTTGAATTAATTCAGGTTAGCGCGTACCGATATCAAAAACCCGGGAAAGGGTTATCGCTTCAAGCGCTGATTTAATGTGAGCGAGCTGTTTTAGGTTTTACATAAACTGCATAAGATCTACTATCATAGTGCCCGACACAAACATGGCGGTTCCCTGCGTGCGCGGCGGCATTGTGCGTGCGGCATTTGTAAAACGTTTTGTAATTCGCTGACCTAATATCGCTAATTTATACAGAACAGAAGTGTACATTTAATAAAAAACCTTTAGTATATAATAAATCTGTGGATTGTTATTAATTATGAAATGTCCAAATTAAAGTAAAACGTGATATTTAATTTCGTCGAAGACTAAGTAAGTGGATCTGAGAGTTCAGCACCTTAAATACTTCAATACAAGTTAAGAACTTCTATCCTGGATGGATCTGGTGATGGACCCTGGGGGTATTTACTGGATCTCAGGATCGGTTGATCATAGACGGGTGTTTTTTTAACTTAATGTACGTTAAATGAAGAGCAATTGGATGGAGTACCACCAAATAAATGCTCCTGATGATAGACCCTGGGGGTACCTACTGGAACTCAGGATTAGATCAACATAGACGAGTGCTTTTTAGCTTAATACTTAGAGTGAGGAGCATTTAGATAGTGTACCACCAACAGATCCTGATGATGGGCCCTTGAGGTACCTACCTGAACTCAGGATTGGATCAACATAGACGAGCGCTTTTTAGCTTGATGGACTTACAATCAGGAGCATTTAGATGAATTACCACCAAATGGTCCTGATGATGGACCCGGGGTACTTACCGGAACTCAGAATTGAATTAACATAGACGAATGTTTTATTAACTTAGTGGACTTAGAATGAGGATCATTAAGACAGAGTACCACCAAATAGTCCTGAAGATGAATCCTGGGGGTACCTACTGGAATTCAGGATTGTATTGACATAAACGAGTGTTTTTTATAGCTAAATGGACTTAGATTGAAGAGCATGTTGATAGAGTACCCACCAAATGGTACTGATGATACCAAGGGGGCACCTAATGGAACTCAGGACTAGATCAACAAAGAGTCCATCATCAGGATATTGGTGGTACCCTTTCTAAACGCTCCTGATTTTAAGTCCATTAGGCTAAAAAGCACTTGTCTATGTCGATCCAATCCTGAGTTCTAGTAGGTACCCCCAGGGTTCATCATCAGGACCATTTAGTGGTACCATTGGAGTATTTAGTAAATGGAGACGCCTTCATGTCGTTTCCCCTCTGCCAGACGTTGGTACAATGTTCAAACCGTTTTATAAAAACTACTTCATTCATCGATTATTGGCAGTCTTGTAATCGCTATTTACGCGTGACGAGCTCCGTCAAAATGTTTGTATGTGCTCTGTATGGGTGCAAAAAGCGTTCAAATACATCAATCAAGCATACAAAATGATGA
The DNA here is from genome assembly GCA_905404275.2 of Hedya salicella. Lineage (NCBI taxonomy): Eukaryota > Metazoa > Arthropoda > Insecta > Lepidoptera > Tortricidae > Hedya > Hedya salicella. Next base: position 5,537,826 of record FR990099.1, read on the forward strand.
AATATATTATTTCATAATTTTGCTTTTATTATACCATATTACAACATATTAATACATAAAACGTTTTCAAGAAAATCAGGCATTTTGGAATCGCTTGGAATCTATTACAAAATTAGTTTGAAAAATATCGCGAACAATTCGTATTTCATTTTGACAGATCGAGAAAGTTTGACAGTTTGAAGTTTAATAAGGTCTAGTGGCCTTTAAATTTTGTATAAAATTACAAGAAAATATCAGCCTTAGCGAATTCAGTATAAGTGAAACGTCTTCCTTGGTCTAATTAATCTTATTCTTAAAGAATTAAGGTTGAATATTTATTGCTCCTGTTTACATATTGCAGTGTGCGATAAAGTAGGATAATGGTATTGTTTTAGTGTAAGCGTAGTAACGAGAGGAAAAAATGCATTTGTAGTTAGGTTATTTATATGTGTGTTACCTCGCCCCCCTCGAAAAACGGCAGATTTTTTTGTAAGGAAATTTGTAGCGATGCATACTCCATTATTAAATCCTCCAAAGTGGTGTGGTACCCTATCTAAATACTCCTCATTCTAAGTCAATTAAGCTAAAAAAATACTCGTCTATGTTAATGAAACCCTTAATTCCGTTAGTTACCCACAGGGGCCATCATTAGGACCCTTTGGTGGTACCTTATCTAAATACTCCTCATTCTAAGTCCATTGAGCTAAAAAGCACTCGTATATGTTGATACAATCTTAAGTTCCGTGAGGTACTCCCAAGGTCCATCATCAGGAACAGTTGGTGGTACGCTATCTAAATGCTCCTCATTCTGAGTACATTAAGCTAAAAAGCACTGGTCTATGTTAATCCAGTCCAAAGTTCCGTTAGGCAGCCCCACGGTCCATCATCAGGACTATTTGGTGATACCGTGTCTAAATGCTCCTCATTCTTAGTCCATTAAGCTATAAAGCAATCGTCTATGTTGATCCAATCTTAAGTTCCGTTAGGTACCCCCAGGGTCCATTATCAGGACCATTTGGTGGTACCCTATTTAAATGCTCCTCATTCTAAGTCCAATAAGATAAAAACTATTCGTGTATGTTGTTCCAATCCTGAGACGCAGTAGGTACCCCCAGGGTCTATCGTCAGATCTATTTTTGTGGTACTGCATTCAAGAACCGTCACCAGATCAATCTAGTAACTATATAAACCATACTGAAAATTTCTTTTCGAGCAGAAATCGATAGTGTTTAGTGTTGAAAAAGATTAAATTAGCCTGACTAAACGCTAGTGTGACTAAGCGTTAGTTTGATTAGTCGTCAATAAAATTGACGGTTAGTGAGATTAACCCTTGTTCACATTCAATCAGACTAAACGTTAGTGTGATTGACGGTTAGTCTGATTGATTAGTCACCCGGTTAGTGTTTAGTGTGATTCGTTAGTGTTTACTAATGATTACGGCCAACACTGGTATACAATACCTAATTAAATAACCGAAGCATCAAATATTTGATTGAAAGAAGTAAATAAATAAAAACATTAAATAATTAAAATACCTAAAAAGATAACTAACAGTTCTACTACTAATAAGTAATAACACCATATTGACTTACGTACCATATCGACTATTTTCAATTGAGATATGAAATATCAATTAATGACAAACGGCCGGCGGCATAAGCATGCCCGACCGAAACCCGAAACGGAATTGACGCAAGTAAAAAGACTTAAAACATTAGATTAGTAACATCACGAGTGGCAGAGGCAGGCAGTGCGATGCCACGGCGGTGGCGAAAAGGCGCGGGTGAGGGGTAAGGCTTACCTTAAACCGATAGGTTACCGGTTAGTACACTCAAAACACAAACCGAATCAGCTCCTGTAAGCGGTAACCCCTTGTTACGATTGGATTAATCTGAATAATACGGGTTTTTATTATTGTTGGGTAACCGAATGAATGGGTTACCCAAACGATTAGCTTATCACATGAAGGGGTTACCCAAATGAACGGGTAATCGAAATGAACGGGTTTTCCGGTCCCTGGTGTGTGGGTGTGTGGGCGTGCAAGCATATATACACACATATATATATATTTAAATAAATACATAATTTATATGTATATTTATATAAGTTTATTATTTTGAGCACATATGGATACCTACAATATACATTTTTACAAGTTACACTAATATTGCCAGTAGGTCTTCTGTTTCTTGATAGTTTTTACTTAACGCTAAACTTGGCAGCGTATCTAAAAATGCACATTTTATATTTAAAAAAATTGCCAGGAAATATAGCTCGTTTCCCACTTTCTGTTTAGATTAAAGTGGTTGTAAAAGGTCCAAACATTCTTCTAAAACATATATTTTAGCATTTTGGCAACACCATTTGACAGTAGCTCGCAAGAAGGCGGACCGTTCGAGTGCGATGACGGGACTCAAGAATATAATTTGCAATAATTACCTAATTTACTTGTTAGGCACTATGCAGATAACATCATTCGACAGTTAAATACTTGAAATAACGATTATAATTTATATTTGACAGATAAATACATATTACGTCGGTCAAATGTAAGCATGTTTCTTAATGTGTCTAAAAATGCACATTGCCAGGTTATGCATATACTCACACTAATTTGGTCGTGTGCACTATGAGATACATTGCCAGGTTATGGTTAGGTTATCGTTACTATAAAATCCATCACATGGATACATTCTCAATCAAATATGTATATTATAATTACGGAATAGTTGACATTCCTTGAAAGAGTTCGTCTTAACTGTTTGAAAGTCGATCAGGAAAATCATTTCAGCATTGATGAAAATGATGGTTCTTTATAAAGGGACCACAGCAGGCTCACGAATGCAATACATATAAAGCAAACCACGCAAGTGGGGGTGTATAATATTTGTGCGCGCAGGAATGACCGGATTCGTGTACGATTTTTTGGTTTATGGAGGAGAAGATACTCAACAACCTTCCTGTAAAGCACTTTACTTTGAAAACTCCTTTACGTAACGGGAATTGCTCCATTACTTGAGGGATGAGTACGGGATTTTCAATTTGGGCACTATAAGGTCGAATCAATTTCGTGAAGCTAACAAAAGTTGAAGAAAAGAGGCCGTGGTGCTTTTACCCAAGTTGTCTCAAATTAAAGCAAAATTACAGTTGTCAAACGGTTTGATAACATTTGTGTCACCGCAGCAAGTATACGTGAACGTGACGTGGATATTTATCCAGCTCAACCGATTTTGCGATATGATAAGATGACCAAAACCAGACAACAAGTCGCTTGTCCAAATATGATTCGGTACTATAACTGACGGATGAGAGGTGTTGATCTCGCCGACATTATCATTGCTTTCTACCGCACGGAGCTGAAATCCCATAGATGGTACTTACCACTCTTCTCCCAGCTGCTCAACATCTACATTAACAATGGCTGGTTTACAAGATTCAAAGATTCAAAGATTGTATTTGCATAGAATGCAGAATATATATACAGATGTTTCACAGTAGGTAAGAGTACGGTGCATTCAGCCTGCATGCAGGCGTGCAAACATTCATGAGGAGCGGTTAAAAAATTTAATAAGTAAGTAAGTATGTCATTCAAAATAGCAATATCCAAACACATAACATTAACATTTAAAATAAAATACAAGATATAATATTTTTTACAATAATAATAATCATGCATATTTCATCATTCAGTACGATCTAAGTATTTGTCGACACTATAAAAGCATCTGTCCAGTAGCCAGGTAGTCAGTCTATGCTTAAAACTATTTCCGTTAAGTCCCTTTATGTCGTCTGGTAATTTATTATAAATTATGATGCACATGTTAAGTACATTTTTATTATAAATCATTTTGTGAGCACGTGGTTTGTACGGTAGGTTCATAATTTTTTATCGGGTCAGTCTCTGCATCACTTCACCTCGTACTTTGAATAAAAGTCGGTGGGTATTAACAAAAACACATATATCTCTGATGTATAGACAGGGTAAAGGAAGAATATGCAATTTTCTAAACTAGGGGACGCAAGAGTCGTCGAGCAAAGCATTACATAAAACCCGTATACTTTTTTTTTTAATTTTGAAGACTCTTTTTATATCGACAGAGTTACCCCAGAGAATTAGGCCGTACCAAAGAACAGACGACACATACCCATGATAAGCCGTCAGCGCGGCTTCCACTGAGACAGTCTCTCTCAGTCTTCGGAGAGCAAACACAAATCTGTTCAGCCTATTGCAGATTTGCTCAACGTGATCCTTCCAGTGCAGATGTTTGTCTAAGGTGAATCCAAGAAACTTAACAGAGGCTACTTCATCTACGTTTTCATTATTATGTTGAATTAAATTGGTAAAATATTCGAATTATAAGAAATTATTTGCATAAATTTAGTTTTATTAATATTAATTTTAAATCATTCATCTCCATCCAATTACAAAAGAGATTTACAGAGAATTACAGAAGAGAGACCACAGGATCTAAGCCGATGAGACTTAAGGAATTCAGATATACCATAAGTAAAAGCCTCGTTACGTTGCAAACAGCGATAAAAGTAACTCCAGGAGGCCAAAAGAGATTCCTGGCACATGAGTGTCAAGTTAACAGTCGTTACGACCACGTTGGCCATTTCCCAACATTTACAACAAAAGGCCGCTGCAAAAATGCATCAAAGGGCTGACCATTTGTTTGTGCACTAAATGCAATGTGAGACTGTGCTTGACTGAAGAACGCAATTGTTTCTGTGCCTACAATTTCTTAGTTAGCTATATGTTTTGTTTTCTGTAAGTGTTGGGAGAAACTGTTTTTAGAAGTGCAATGTTAGAAGGCACATGCTTATTTTTTGATAATTTTGTTTAAAATAACTGTATGAAGATTATTTTATATACGTGCAATGTTGAAAGTGCAATGTCCATACATGTTGGAATCGTTCAATAAACGATCTCAATTTATGTGATTTAATTTTATGTAGCTTTAGCGTTATAATTTAAGTTAATGGCTGTGACTAAAAAATATTTCCCTTAACAAATATTATTTTTTTGCTATCGCTCATCAGCAGGCAATGCATCCTTAAAGATACACAATTATTTTCAACTAAAATATGGAACTCTTGGCAATGTGCATTGTAAGATACATGCCATAAATCCAAAAATATACATAAAATATTTTTTTTTTGTATTTTTTCTACGTACAATTATCACTTAGATGTAAAATACACTGAAAAAAGAAACAAGGGTTTAATAACCAACTAGTTACGGCATTTTTGCATTCTCTTTTAACCATTGGATATATGTTTAGGAGTTTATTTATTTTATTATAAAGGATAGGCCCTTTAAATAGGAAAAGCCTTGTTATAAAACATGTGTTGCATTTCCTTCCTATTTTGCCAACATTGTATGCTCTGCGAGAAATGTCTACACAGTTTTTATCATAGTGGAGGGTAGAGTGGAATCTTAGTATTGTAAATAAAATAAAAAGTTTTCTCACTGTCAATACTTTAGCAGTATCATACAATATTCGTGTAGAGTAGATAAACGGAAGAAATAACATAACTTTCAAAACTGAGCGTTGCGCAATTTCTAAAGTGATCAGAGAAGTTTTTGGGGCTCCTCCCCAGACATATATACAATAAGTTAGGACCGATTGACAGAGCGCCAAATACACACGTTTTAAAAGTATAGTGTCTGCTACGTGTCTTAAATTTTTAAATCCATACATATATCAACTTGCAGACTCTGCCACTTAGTAATTCTATATGTGATCGAACATTACAACTTGAATCCATAATAACACCCAGATATTTTATAGTTTCTGTTTTTTAAAATCGGGAGGCATGAGCAGGAATTTACCTGAATATTTGTGCAGTTATGAGCAATAAGGGGGAGGATCTGAGATGGCTGACCTGAAGTTCTTATGGAATGAATTATGTATCTAGGTTTATCTATATTTAAGGTTAAAAGATTTTGTTTTTTGAAAAAACTGTTGAGTATTCTTAAATGTTTGTTCCCTAGTTTCTTCGGCGAGTAGAAGAACAGTGTCATCTGCGTACACAATAATCTTACCAGAAGTAATATTGAGCTGACATAGATCATTTTCAGAATTTCATTTGTTATGCTATCATACATGTTATGCGATCATAGTACTCATGACTCAACATGATTTGGATTATTATTAATGACAGGTGATATATAAGATGCAGAAAATAACAATAACCAGGTCTAACTAGTTATGAGTACTAGACGACGATATATTTAATAGACATATTTACTTCTCTCTATACATAGAAAACATATTTATGCACATCACACAAATATGTGCCCTTACCGAGATTTGAACCCAGGACCTACAGCTTTGCAGGCAACGTTACTCCCGTTGAGCCAAACCGGTCGTCAATACAACATATAATAACGTAATGCTTTTTTTTCGAAACATATAATCTTTGCAGTATTGTTACGAAACAAACCTAACCTAAAAAATATATGACAAATCATGATTAGGCCAAAAAAGTTTATGCAAGGTGAGGGTGCCGGACAAGACATGCATAATTATTGACGAGGGGGGGTAGAAATTCGTCCGCCACAGCGTATTGCGTTTAGTTCACACTGCGTGATTTATTGTAAATAAGTAACACATTTTGAAATGATTTTCTAAAACTAAATCATTTACAAGAATAAAACTGACACAAGAATAAACTGGCTTGCAGATAAATGTTTTTATTGCATCAATGATTTTTTAAAATTCTGACAACTAGTAAATAAATGAAGTTTTATAATAATAATTGATAATCAAAATATATGTATTAGCCTAAATAATTATGACGTCTAACTCTAATTGTAATATTAATAATGTACTTTTAATAGTATTTTATGCAATCGTTATATAATGTATGCTTTTTCAGTCGAGTACCGTGTTACTCAGCAAGCTTCGTGGCCTAAGTAAGGTACGAGACTTAAAAAGCTAATTATATAACTATTGTATACAATACTTTTTCTACGAGTAGGTATCATCCTCATCATCATCATCATCATCATCATCGTCATCGTCATCATCATCATCATCGTCATCGTCATCATCATCATCATCGTCATCATCATCATCATCATCATCATCATCATCATCATCATCATCATCATCATCATCATCATCACCATCACGATCACGATCACGATCACCATCACCATCACGATCACGATCACGATCACCATCGCCATCACCATCCCCATCCCCATCCCCATCCCCATCCCCATCCCCATCCCCATCCCCATCCCCATCCCCATCCCCATCCCCATCCCCATCCCCATCCCCATCATCATCACCATCACCATCACCATTACAATCACAATCACAATCACCATCACATCACCATCACCATCACCATCATCATCACCATCACCATCACCATCACCATCACCATCACCATCACCATCATCGTACCTCAATTATCTTTGACTCATTCATTCGACATATTCATAAGCCAACACTTCAATTCAAAGTGTTGGGTTATGAAATAAAGTGTTGGCTTATGAATATATCAGTTCAGTTGGAAGTGCCATAGAGTATCAGACATTGAAAAGTATGCCATTAAAGTTTAATCTATGAAGTTCTTATTGAGGGATTAAAGTCGACGAGTAGAAAAACCAAATTTTATATACTTGATTGAAATTGTAACTGTAGTAAGAGAATTTATTTACACGAAAACAGTAAACAACAACAAACTTATTCAAAAAGCTGGCTAAAACTATTAAAAATGATTATAAAAATTTGTGCCTTTAGGCAGCGTGCCCAACACACAGGCAGCATTCCCGCGCTGTATTGCGACGGCAGTTCCTTGCGCGAGAAAGCTGCCTGCGCGAGGGTCACCCGTTGCCTCCCTTAGGCGCTTACTTAGTGCCTTGTGGAGCCCACGCGCAGCCCTGCCCCACGGACCCAATGTCTCGACGCCAAACGGGATAAACTCGTACTGGGCGCCGAGACACCTATATTTTTTACAATTGAAATTCTCCCAGGCGTCAGCCGCCGCCCCGGCCGCTTTACTGGTTGCTGGGAGGTAGGACGTCGCCAGCGTGTCAGCGCAGGTGGTGTCCCACACCAGCGCGCACCCCATTCGCCATGGGAACAACGACATCCCGTCACAGCGCTTGCCATCGTCCCGCACGATCTGGGGCTCCTGTGCTGCGGGAACGTTGGCGCTGACGAGCGCCATTTGGAGGATGTGGTAGAGCGCAGCATGACGGGAGAGGCGGCCGGCGCCCGAGGAGCAGGAGAGCCCGTGGTGGCCAAGTCGGTCTACTGGAGCCCCACAAGAAACGCAACTGTGGTCAACGCATACATCAGCCCCAACCCGGAGACCGACAGCTATGCGGAGCGTGCAGGGGTCAATGAATGTGCCAGTGGTAGGTGAAGGATAGGCATGTAACTGTATGTAAAATACATTTGTGTACACCTGGAAAGGTAGGGCTTGATGAAACTATACTCTGTGCAACTGTTATAACATCTGTACTTTACCCGAATTCCCCACACAATAAATGATTATGAAAATAAAATTCATTGAAAAAAACATGAAATGAAGAAGTTCTGCAAAATTAACCATTGTCTAAATAATATTTTCGCTAATAAAAAATCGGTTACTTGAAGATAAAGATACTTCATTTAATAATTCGATGTAATTAATAGTCGATGAAATTAAATTACATGCAACGTTGACTTTGAACTGATATTCGATAAAAAGTTTGTCGATAATTCAAGGGTTCAACCAAACAAGATATTATTATTATTTTAAGGCATTTTTTATATGTTGTGTTTTATTATGACATTGACATGAGACAGGCATTTGACATCACAATTGCAAAGTCTGAAAAAAATTACAGATACATTGAATATATTTTCAAAATAATGATTGTAACGGACTATTTGGAAGTCACAGAATCGCAAAAATTATGTTATTTTTTGTTTGTATGTGGTGTCGTGGATTTAAATTATTTTTGGTACACTGGTAGCTGGGTATCCACAAATAGTTATAGGATACTTCTTACCCGACTTCACTAAAGAAAAAAAGAGGGGTTATGAGTTATGACTTTTTCTCCTCAGCGAATGAAGTTGCGGGCGCATTCTAGTCCAATATAGTTGTATATTCATTTTAACGATTTTTTTCCCCTAAAACCATGTTGAAGCCGTTAGGTTAGGTTAGGTTTGTTAATAATAATCCCAAATTATAACAGTTTCAGAGAAAAATGCTTTCGATGAAATGATATGTCGACGAAATGAAGCATTCGATGAAACAAGGTAGGGGAAGATTGGGACCATTCGTACACGCGGTACGTTCGTACAATAGTCATTAATAGAAAAAGCAAGTGGAATACGGCTCAGCAGGTTGCACAACGAGCTACGAAGCTGGCGATGCCGGGATCGAATCCCGGCCAGGGCAAGTGTTTGTGTGATGAGTACGAATGTTTGATCCTGGGTCTTGGATGTTTTCTATGTATTTAAGAAGTATAATTTAACTATATATATTATGTATATCGTCGCCTGGTACCCATAGTACAAGCTTTGCTTAGTTTGAGACTAGGTCGATTTGTGTAAGCGTGTCCCTGTGTTATTTATTTTTTACTAGCTTCTGCCCGCGACTTCTACCGCCTTAAATTCGTGTATCGCGGATAAGGGTATTTTTCCGGGATAAAAGTAGCCTATATCCTTTCCCGGGACTCAAACTATCTCCATACCAAATTTCATTCAAATTGGTTCAACGGTTTAAGCGTGAAGAGGTAACAGACAGACAGACTGACAGACAGACAGACACACTTTCGCATTTATAATATTAGTATGGATTTCGTAACATGATATCTTAGGATAAATATGCATACAAAAGTGTTTCGGTACTCTACTTTGTTTATCTATGACTATTAATTTAATGACTATTGTACGAACGTATCCCAATTTTCCCATACAACATAAATGGTTAAATTTTCCACGTACCGAGAAGTGTCACCGTGCAGTCGCGACACTTCAACACTTACGATTAAACCTTTTAACCTTATTGCTAAGGTTCAGTTTGGAGCGCGACGGCATGTGAGGTTGCTGGCTGTGGTCAGCAACGAATTTGTACCTTTATGATAGTTTTTTCACTTCTTGATACGTCACTAAATACGCCTATCTTTCCCTTGATATACTACCGGTGGAAACAGTTAGCAGGCTTTAGTATGAAGCGTTTTTTGGGAAAGTCCAAAAATGTAATTTTAACATTGTTGTGTCTCGGGGGATTTTTATGAGGTTGAAATAAGTTTTTTCACCAATACTTTTTTATTAATTATGAATATTATTTATTTTAATACTACATAAAAATAAATATGTACAATTCAGCTAAAACTAAAATAAAACAAACGTATTCTAAGCTAAATAAATCAATCCTAAAATGTACCAATCCTCGAAAAGTTAACCTAGCCTTACTTAATTAGAGGTCGTTCTATAACAATATACTTATCACAGAAAAAAGTTGTTAAATAGCCTTAAATTATGGGAGAGATAAATAATGATCTTTTGACATACTCATAGCTTTAAAAATAAGCAAAGACTTTGCTTGCCTTAAATCGAGCGGAAGAGAGAGTGGATAAACTAAACATTTTTTTTTCTTTTACCTCCTATCTGTCCAACTCATTCCTTCCATTCGCCGCCAGCGCCAATTTTATAATAGTTTATTTACCTTCGAAAAGTATGTCAATTACGTTACGTAGTTAGACGGAAAAACGTAATGTATGCACATTACGAGTCAATGGATCTTGTATTGCAAGTTTATGATAAACGTGACAATTAAGGCTACGCTCGGAATATAACGGCGGCATTAGCGGAGCGGAAAGCGGATTAACAATATTTTAAAATAGACTAGTATCGTATTCATAAAAACTGAACTGTGGAATAAATCGTCGCCCGCAGTATTTCCGGCCCGATGCGAAGTTCAAGCCTTTAAGAAAAGAGCGTACTCCCTTTGGGAGTTGCCTTTGCCGGCAACCGGCAACGCACTTGTGACTCCTCTGTTGTTACAGGTGTCTATGGATGACGGTGATCGCTTATCGTCAAGCGATCAGTCTAATAGTTTCCCCTTATAACATAAAAAAATGTACCATTATAAAGTTGCAAAAATTTTATGTCTGTATATCCAAAATTTTAAGGTCAGTAAATCTAAATGTTTGTTGGAATTTGTAAGGGTTCAGTAGCCAAAAGTAAAAATGAAATGGTTGTACATTGAAGTTATTTACAAAAAAAAAATGTTTGACGACACGTTTGGCTCAGTAGGTTGTACAACGGCCTACGAAGCTGGCGGTCCCGAGTTCGAATCCCGGCCAGGGCAAGTGTACGTGTGATGAGCACAAATGTTTGTTCCTGGGCCTATGTATTTAAGTATTATAATTTATCTATATATTATGTATATCGTCGCCTAGTCCCCATAGTGCAAGCTTTGCTTAGTTTGGGACTAGGTCGATTTGTGTAACATTGTCCCTGATATTTATTATTTATTAATGTAACGGACCATTTGGAGGTCACTGAACCGATTTTTATTGTTTACGTATTTGTGTGTATGTGTCGTTGTGGCTTCATCATGCATAAGCGGCTTAACGGAGTTCAACTATTTTTGGTTCACGGATACCTGAGTATCCACAAATGAGAGATACTTTGTAACCGACTACGCTGACTTAAAAAAAGGGTTATCACTTTTTTCTCCTCCGCAAACGAAATTGCGGGCACCTCCTTAAAACAAAATACTAAGAGCCTGGGAGACCGAGCTTTGTTCCTACCTTTCTAGATTACACTCGGAAGGCAAAAGTACATGACAGATCTCATCATATTTTACTATATACATAGATTAATTATTACTCCTGAAATGTAAATTGTAATTGTACGAAAAAAGAAATATTCTAAATCCGCTGCCGCTTAAACCACAGCCTTTTCATTGGACCAACAAAAGTAACTCGACAAGACAGTAGTCACGCAACTCGCGTCCAGTCCACTCGTGTCGGCCATTTTGTAAACTGTGACGTCACAACCCGTTTACTAAAGTGCAGTTCAAATAAGGTAAGGACCTGTTTAAAGTTCGAAGGTTTTGAATAAGCACGCGTTTTAAAGTGAAGTATAAGAAGATTTTCATTTTGTGGTCTGCGCAATATTAGCGGAAAGGAATGTTAGTCACAAAACAGTGCGTTTAGTAAAATCTGTTCATGCAATATTTTATGTACAGTTATAAACTTGTGAGATACTTAAAAAATGTTTTTGATTACGGGACAATTTTTACACAAATCGAACTAGTCCCATTGTAAGGCTTGTGTTGTGAGTACTAGACGACGATATATTTAATAAATATATTTACTTATATATAGAAAACATCCAAGATTCAGGATCAAATATTTATGCATCACACAAATATATGCCCTTACCGGGATTTGAACCCAGGACCCTCAGCTCCGCAAACGTTACTCCCGCTGAGCTAAACCGGTCGTATAAAGGTTAAAAGTTGTAATAATATGAATTGAAGAATATTTTACTTTATAGTTTGTATTTTTGTATTTATGTACGGTCAAGGAATTTAATTTGTGTACCCTTTCGTACCTTGTCCTAGTGACATTGATATGGAATCTCTTTCGGCTTCCATATTGATTTTGACTGTGACATGGCACGAAATGGTATATAAAGTACATTTCTTGACTGTACATATAAATACAAAGAAGGCGCCCATGTTCGTTCGCGGAGGAGGAAGAAATTATAACCCACTTTTTTGTTTCATCGTAATCGGATAAAAAATATCTTATAACCATCTGTGGATACCCAGCTACCCGTGTACCAAAAATAGTCAAAAACTAATCAGCTGTTACAAACATACAAAAAAAACCGGCCAAGTGCGAGTCGGGGTCGTGCACCGAGGGTTTCGTACAAAATATACGCTACAAACGGCCGTATCTAAAAAATCCAGCATTAGCAGATCCCTACTCCTGAGCAAAATGTACGCGGTGTTCGATCATTTTATATTGGTTAGTGATATCGACAGACAGACATAAAATTATATTGTTTTTAACATTTTTTGTTATAGCGGCATCAGAAATACATCATCTGTGAAAATTTCAACTGTCTAACTATCACGGTTCATGAGATACAGCCTGGTGACAGACGGACAGATAGACAGACGGACGAACAGCGAAGTCTTAGTAATAGGGTAATTTTACCCTTTGGGTAGCTCTAATAATGTGTCAACATACTGTATAAAAATTTCTTTTTAGGGTTCCGTAATTAAAGGGTAAAACGGGACCCTATTACTAAGACTCCGCTGTCCGTCCGACTGTCTATCTGTCCGTCTGTCACCAGGCTGTATCTCATGAACCGTGATAGCTAGACAGTTGAAATTTTCGCAGATTTATGTTGCCGCTATAATAACAAATACTAAAAACAGTATAACTGTATGTCTGTCTTCAGCAATTCTTTATTGCATAACAAGAGAAACAGTACAAAAGAGCCTAAACATAAACTACGGTAGACATTAGGCGGTCTTATCGCTAAAGAGTGATTTCTGCTAGTGACATTAGTTTGCCTAAAAAACGAAGTAAATCGATTTAGGTGTTCATAATTTATTACTTATTCTGACGACCGGTTTGGCTCAGCGGGAGTAACGTTGCCTGCGAAGCTGGAGGTCCAGGGTTCAAATCCCAGTTAGGGCAAATATTTGTGTGATCAGCATACTTCTTCCTGAGTCTTGGATGTCTTCTATGTATATGAGAAAAAAAAAAGGGTTATGTTAATATATCGTCGTCTACCCATAACACAAGCCTTACTGAGCTCACCATGGGACTAGTTCGATTTGTGTAAAATTGTCTAGTAATATTATTTATCTATTTATTTATTCATGAGTAAAATAGGAGATTGGTGGGAAAATATTATTGCTGAAATAATAGCTTCCTATGAATAAAAATATTTTGCTAGAATACGTTAGATACCTACAATTGTCAATGTTCAATCAACATAAAAGTTAATATATGCAAATTATTACACGCAACAGAAAAAAACTCAGCACATACTCATTTAAATAACAGCTAAAAGTTTTATGTTATTATTTGTCGCTAGTCTTATTTATATAATATACTATGTTTAGCAATATTTAGTACTAGAATGTGGCCGCAACTTCGCTCACGGCAGTAAATACAGTCATAACCCTCTTTTTTAACCTCCGTCAAAAAGTGGGGTGTTATAAGTTTAACGTGTCTGTATGTGACTGTGTATCTGTTTGACGCATCGTAGCGCCCATACGAATGTACCGATTCGAGTGCGGTTTTTTGTGTCGTAGATAATTTTATCCCGAGTGTTCTTAGCTTTGTTTGATGAAAATCGGAGCACTCGTCTCCAAGAATTCAGCTTTTATTGGAACAATTGACCGGATCTTTGTCAATATTGAAGCTAGGAACTCCCAATTTTGTTGTTATGCTCATTCGTGTCGGGCGGTTTTTTACTTTTTTAATTGTCTATAGTTACTTAAGCGTAATCGGGTAAAAAGTATTCTATAATCATCCGTGGATGCCCAGCTACCCGCGTACCAACATCCGTTTAGCCGTTTTGGCGTGATGAAGCCGCAACGACACATAAGTACTAACATACAAATCTCCAAAAAGTCCGCTACAATATATTTTTCTGAAAATACCTACAATTTGTATGTTAGTATGTGTCATTGTGGCTTCATCACGCCAAATCGGCTTAACGGATTTCAACATTATTTGTCATCAACAGAGGATGGTTATAGGAAAAATTTAATTCGGCTTCGCTGGAGAAAATAAGAGAGTCTTGCTTTTTTCTCCTCCGCTGACGAAGTGGAACCTTCTAATGTTTATATATTTTTTCTTAGCCTTATGAATATGGAAGTAGAATAATGGGGTTTCCAATGAACATGTATTACGTCAGTTAGGTATGTTTGTCTGTTTACAGAATAACTACGAGTTTGTTAAGTGGAAGATATTTAAACTTCTGTTACTACGCGATTAGGAGGTCAAAATACTGTATTACGAGTATGTCTATACTATTATAATATAAAGTTGTAAAAATGAAATGTCAAACATTGAAGATATTTTCAAAAAAATCATTGTCACGGACTATTTGGAGGCCCCTAAATGAAAATTATTATTTTTTTATTTTTTGTGGCGGCTTTATCACGCTAAATAGGCTAAAGGGATTTCAACTATTTTTGGTACACTGGTAGCTAGGTATCTCCAGATGGTTATAGGATACTTTTTACCCAACTACACTGAAATAAAAAAGAGGGTTATAATACATAAATAAATATTACAGGACAATTTTATATATTATCGAACTAAACTCTAATTTTTAATTCAAGAACAAAATCTGACAGTTCTCATTTTTATTATTTAAACAAATAAACATTATTTCATAAAAACTTTAATAAAAAAATAAGATAAGTATCAAAAATTGCTCTAGCAAAATAGTGTATCTCCACGGCATTTTCATCCTTTTGCAGAAATGCTCAGTTTTTCGGCAATAAATCAAAAACGGTAGATACGATCATGTTCAAAACAATTTTCGTTTAAAGTATTTATTAAGCTTTATCTGTGTAATTTTTTTGTTTTATATTTTTTGGGCATAATGTTTAGGAAATAGAGGGGTAGGACACACACAATTTATGCTACTTTCGGAGCGATTATTTCCAAACATATTCAGTAAATCAAACAAAATTGTAGAAAACTCAAGATATTTTTAAAACAACTGTCGACACATGTGCCACACATTGATATTTTTTGATTTTTATTTTCAGTTTCGGTTACATTAATGGAGCGCCTCCCCTATATAACTATCAAACTAAGTAGCGGTTTATTCAAGACACCTAATCAAATCAAATCAAAATTTTAAAAATTACAATGATTAATAAGATAAATCCCAAAAGGATTGTCAATAAAAAGAAAAAAAAATCTAGAATTAGAATGTGTCTAGAATAAAATTCTAAATGTCAGAGTATATTAAACAATTAATATGCGTGTACCAATTAACTATTACAAATCAATATTGTAATAGTTAATTGGTATTGTAATTGTAAAAGTCTTAATTATACTTAAAACTTTTACAATTGTGTTATAACTAATTTACAATTGGTACAGCAGGGGAGATGTACAGATTCTCCAGATCAATGATAATATAAACTAAAAAAATCTGAGATGTATAAGGTCTCTAGGCGTCACAACATGAAATAAAATTAAATATAATAATATGATTGAATTCTACTGAGATGTATAAGGTCTCTAGGTGTCAAAGTGAATAATACATTAAAAATAGTAATTATCAAATCTAAATTTCTTAGAGATGTATATAGTCTCTAGGCGTCATAACAAGCAAGAAGATAAAATTAGTTAATTAAAATCCTCAGAAGTGTTTAAGGATATACCTCTATAAACAAAACAAAACAAATATTTAACTAAGTTTCTTAGAGACGTATACAGTCTCTAAATTAAATAAAAAATGAATAACCTCAATCGAGTACAGGATGAAGTCTCTCACGTCAGTTCATTAATACTCCAAACATCAATATAAGTACGTTTTATAGTTTTTGAGTAAAATTCTTAAGTCAACTGTATATTTTTGTTAAATTTTTTTGTAACTTATAATCTGCGTCCATTGTGACGAAATCTATGCGTACACATAAAAAAAGTTTTACGTAATATTTATGTAATACTCTATTGACAATAACATCCGGTTGGTAATTGTGGATCCACGTGTGTACCACAATTTGTACTTTACACTTTTTTCGTACATCAGGGTCAATGTATACGTAATACGAACTGAACAAGGTCAAAAATCTTGAAACTAGGAAGATATTTATGGCGCGGGAACCGAAAGATTTTAACCCAGAGGTCATTAGAAGTAAAAAAAGTAGACCCAAGTCTACAGCGAAAAAAACAAAAAAATCTTCTTTTGTCGATTTTTGCACATAAAACTTGAATTACATTCGTTTCTATGAAAATGATCCATTTTAAAAAATAGTGAGAGAGACGACGGCACGTGGTGAATCCGTAAAAACATAGAGATCCAGGAGCTGGTAGCCGAAACCAACATCATCGGCGTAACAAAATCACACAGACTTCGCTGGTTCGGTCACCTACTCCGAATGGGAGAGGATCGTGCTGCCAAGAGAGCGTACGTGGGACGACCAACTGGTCGCCGCCCGGTTGGGCGTTCCAGGTACCGCTGGGAGGACAGTGTGCAGGTGGACCTGCGACATCTTTAAGTCAGTAACTGGCAAGAAGTTGCGCACGATCGAGACAGATGGCGTGCTCCCGCTTTGGAGGCCAAGACCTTCTTTGGGTCCCTTATCCAAATTAGTTAGTTTTATTATTTTTCCACAAAAAGAGTGGTTGTTGTCACTTTGATGTCTGTTAATAGCGTCGCGAAACTTGGCAACATACGTGGCAACGTCTCGATCAAAAGATAATGCACTTTAGTAATCACAATAAATAGTTTATATTTTCAAAACCAAGCCGGAATTGACTGGGATTCAGACAACAATTTTTGCTCCTAATGACCTGCGGAATGCGTGGTTATATAAAATCTTTCGGGTTCCCCGTACTATTAAAGATGTTGTACAATAGGGTTATGTTAAAGAAAGCTATGCTATTTACATGAAGACTATAGAAGATTCTATGTCTAAAATTAATATAAAAGCCTTTTGGTAATTTATTAAAACCAAGCGGCAAAATACAGGTTCTGTACCTGGTGAAATGCAATGCACCTAAACAATGTTAGAATGACAACGCCAACTGTAATTTGCAACGCCTTTGCCGATCATTTCTCCTTGGTGTATGTGGCCACTAACACAAATAATGCTCCGACTCCGGCGCCTTTCCCCTCTATCTGTCATAGCATATTAGGAAACATTCAGATCAAGCTAAGGGGGCGGGAATTGTATCCCGCCAATTTTCGTTGCAAACTGTGTAAGTAGTCTGGCTATTTCCCTTACCATTATTTATAACTTTTATCTTATATTGGAGTGTTTCCTTCAGTCTAGAAAAAAGCAAACGTCCTACCGATTTCTAAAGCCGATGGTGCGAACAATATTGTACATTATAGACCAATATCTTTGCTTTCGATCCTAGGAAAGGCATTCTAGTCACTGGGTCAATCCTATTATTATTAGTCATCATAAGCCGTTCCTCATACCTCAACAACACGGTTTTCGTGGAAATAAATCAACGGTTTCTAATCTCGTTATGTATGTTTCGGAGCTGTCTGAAGCTTTGGAGAGGCCAGGATGTTGATGCTGTATATACAGATATAAGCAAGGCTTTCGACTGGGTCGATCACAAAATTCATATAAAAAAATTAAATAGCTTTGGAGTTCATGTTAAACTGCTAAATTTAAATATATTATTAGATGGATACATTTTTCACGTTACTTACTGTCTGGTCGATAAGTCATTAGTTTTCTAGCAATTTTTTTTCTGATTGCTTGAAAAATTTCAAGGTAATAAACTCTCCTGACTCACTGCAGCTGTGAGCGGATTTGAGACGTGATTTCGACTGGTCCAACCTGAATTACCTTTGTAAATGTTAAGCACAACAAATTTTGCAAATAATGTTGCCACGTTCTAACTTCATATTGCATTGATAATAATAATCCACTTGAAGAACTATAAGTAATAGGATAGCTACACATAACACTAGGCATCCATCTATCTTTTAACGCTCATATTGATGAGATTGTTAGTAGGGCCTATAAACTGTTAGGTTTCGTTTGGCGTAACTGTTAAACATGCACAAATAAAACGGCTCTGATTACTCCATACTTTGCGTTAATTAGGAGTCTATTGGAATATTGCTCCAATGTCTGGAACCCTCAGAATTAATGCTACCAGAATGGAAACGAAAGAACCCAAAAGCGTTTTCTGATTTTCTTATCTGTTCATCTCCCTTTCTTACATCTTACTTAGCCGTACACAAATCTTACGATTAAATTTAGCGCACGTCATTCGAGAAAAAACAAAACGGTGACAACTAATTGTTACGGTATTTCAAGATATGAATACATATTCATGATTACTCATATAGGTAACATTGTGACGTTACTGTATTGGCTTCATTATGTCTTTAGAGTACTTGTATTGGTGTTGAAATACTTTTGGTTTTAGGGTTCCGTACCAAAAATGGTAAAAAAGGAACCCTTATGGTGCGACTTTGTCTGTCTGTCTGCCTATTAGAGCGCCATATCTCAAAAACTACTTATGCTATCTATTTCAAATTTGGAATATTTATAAACATGGCCAGCACCGTCACGTTTCTATCATCGCACCTCCCGTCTCAGAAACAAAGTACATCTCCACTATCTGGATGCTTGGCATTCCAAAAATAAACCGGCATCACGCTCATTTTTAGCACGCACTTGCAAGTTGTGGAATAACCTTCCCCTGAGGTATTTCCAGAGCGCTATAACATGGGATTCTTCAAGAAGTGAGTTAACAGGGCTCTCAAAGGTTGGCAAAATATGGGCAATTCCTCCGGTGTTGCACATATCCATGGGCGACGATGACTACTTTCCATCAGGTGGCTGGTCTGCCCTTTAAGGAAACATTTTAAAATATATTTTTATTTTCTAAAAAAAGTGACGTATGTGTGGGGGCAAAGTCTAGCTCCTAGGTCAAGTGGGGTATCACATGAAAGGGCTTGATGTACATTTAAAAAAAAAATGTATCATGTTTTTTTTTTATTAAGGAAAATGTGAATAAAAACACCATTCCCTTCATCTCCAAAGTTTACCAGGCGAAAAATCTGGAATTTTCTGGAATTATGTAATTTAATATATTACACGTAAATTATAACCCAACGTACCTACCAGGCAAGGTGGATACAGATACATATCTATTTTTTCGAGTGGACCGACAACATCTCCCGCATCTCCTGATGATGCTTCGCAGAGATGTGAAACACGTGTCGAGGATTATACTGTCTGATGGTGGTTTGTTTTTGATTGATTCCGTTTCGTAAAGTTGCGATAGCTCAGTTAGTCTGACTTTGGCGTTAAAGAAGAAGTCGCAGTTTCAATCCCCGCTAGCAAATTAGTAGGTCGCATTGAGATTTTCCTTTATAACCGAACTCTGTGTTAATATTGTTTGTGATTTATTTAATTACCTTTCGTTGGTAATTGTTCGAAGTTTCGGACGTCGCGTTACATCCATGGTCTTGAAGGATCTCCTTCCTTCGAGACCTAGTTATACATGATTAAGCCCCGTTTGGTTGTGTTGTGATAATTAGTGAAAATTGTATCAGTTTAACTCAATGTTTCTTTGCAAGTTTTGTAAACTTTTTTAGCCTATTTGAGTGTCCCACTGCTGGGCAAAGGCCTCTCCCTTAAATCTCCACCGATCCCTATCAGTTGTTGAGAAACGCAGCCAGATCGTCCCGCCATCTCTACCTAGGCCTGCCCCGTCTACGTTGCCCAACTTGTGGCAAATGGTGCAAATAATATAAAGTTAAACGAAAGCTTGCAAATATCTGTATGACCTATGTCCGCTCGTGTAGTACTAGGTCTTAGACCTCCGGCAATTGGCTAGATCGAGATAATTAACTTCAATGGAATGTGGGATGCAATCAAAGTAGTATTCAATTCAAATGAATTGATTTGCATACTAGTTGCTTTCCGTGGTTTCTGCCTCGTGGTAAGTGGTAATGGGAAATTCAGACGGGAATTTCAATCATAGTATACCCGTATACTAAATTAATTGGTTATTTATATTTTGTTTGCATTATTTATTTTTATTTTATTGTAATGGGAAACAAACAACATACAATTACACTTAAGAGTTAACAAAAAATAATAGCTTTGAAAAAATGAAATAGGTACATGGGTCAAATTGGATGGATAAATTCGAGGCGATTGGCACAGTGCTCGCTGGTGGAAGGGTTGACACGCTCAACGCGTAAAAGAGAGGTACCGGGTTCGGGTCCTGGTGTGACCACGTGCGAGAGCAATCCTATTTCTCTTTGCGCTTTGACCTGTATCTATGTCACAAAAAAGACTACTTAATACAGAGGCCAAAAACAGTTATTATATATTACTATTATATTAAGCCCGAGCTGTCCCACTGCTGGGCAAAGGCCTCTCCCCTCGTCTTTCAAGTGATTTCGCTTTAAAGCTTCCGCTGGCCACTCCTCCACGAAGAGGTCCCGCCATCGCCGACGAGGTCTGCCGCACCTCCGCTTCGAGGTTTTGGGTTTCCACTCCGTGGTTATCTTGGCCCACATCTCGTTCGGCATGCGGCAGATATGACCAGCCCAGTCCCACTTCAACTTGGCCGATTTCCGAGCTATTTCGATGATTTGACTCTTGGAGCGTGCCGTGGTGTTCCGAATCCGATTCATTATGACACGATTATAATATGATGCCGTGGTAGATGGGTCGGCCTTTGGTGTGGAACGCAACTTGTGTCGACACGCTTGCGCCGTCCCATCATCCATCGACGGAAGTAAGCGCCAGCGCTGCTGCAGCCATAAGTAGTGGCTGCATGTTTGAGCCATTTGGGGGACAGACGTTGGGGCCGTAGGGACCGAGCGCGTCAGAATTCTTTAAAACATGTCATAGAGGCTACGCCACTAACTTCCTAGGACCTGAACCCTGTCTGGGACTCTCATAGGGAAACATAGTAACGGCCATTAAAGACCATGCCAAGAACCAACATCATCAAGAGTGGAAGAATGTGGCGGGCCTGAGGCACGCAAAGCTATTCATAGAAAGGGTAGAATCAGACTGGAACTAGAAACTGTGGAACTACAGCAAAAGACAACTCAGAACCATAATGTATCCCCATTACACAGTTCACAGGTCACTTCGGTGTCAAAAAACTCCTGACCAAACTCGCCAGACAAATATTGAAGGAATTTGGTATTGGGTATCCAAAGCCAAAGAAATTCCAGACGCTACCACTGGCATCTATCATCCGGTTTATGGAGATGGTAGAACAAGCCATTGAGTTGCAAGAAGGGGTAGTTACACAAAAGATCCCACTGGGTCGAGGTGTATCCGCAAGGACCCCTGATAATAAGATGAGGCAAGATAAGACAGCACTCTTTAAAAATACCTCAAAAAAGCTGCGCGAAGCAACGGGTGATCAGAGAACGGACACTGTCTTAGCCCAGAGAATCGCTGCTACGCTGAATGGCAATGCTGCTAGCCTTCTGGGCATCGTGCCATCTAGGTACCCCCTGAAGAATAAGACTACTTAACTAAAGTTTTACCCCATGACCAGCAATAAAACCAAGTCTTGGCCCGCACGAATACATATTAAGTGCAGTGTGGCTCTTGAGTCAAAAAGTTTGAAGACCTTGATTATGAGCATTTTTCTAAATAACTCTGTCACTTTTGTCTCCTGGGTTACGGTACAAAATAACAGCTGAAGTTGATCCACCCCAATGTAAAATGTTACATTGACTGTTTCGTCATAAGTTAAAATGTGCTACTTAGTACTTACTAATTGCTTCACATCTTTCAATAGGCATTATCCATTGTCTTAATGTACTTCATTATTTCATTGTTACTTAGGGCTTAAACAGTCTGTAGGTATTCCAACTGGAACTGTATAAGCCGTGCAGTCGGCGGGCAGTTTCTATACTTGCAGTTGTAATTCAGTCGGTCGTGACTAGCCAAAGAAACACAAGTGTCATCATCATCATCGTAGCGTTTTCCCAGTTGCGTCCTCAGCTGCTGCTTCGGAGGGCGGGGTCCTGTTTCCGGCATTTTCTTCTCCACTACGCACGGTCTTCTGCATCCTTAGCTGTAAGGTCGTTGGCACGCATGGCATCCTTGGCGACGTCAAGCCAGCATTTCTTGGGTCTTTCCCTTTTAACCGGACCCGGCGGGGTTGTCTGCTATGTCACGGACGTGTCGGCTGCCCCGTATGCGCGAGTTCCTGACGCGGTCTTTTCGCGATACTCTGCACATCCAACGCAGCATCTCATTTCCTTGACACGTAGTTCCTGTTGTGCCGCTCAAGTACAGGCCAGGTTTCACTCTCATATAAAAGGACAGGCCTAATAATGGACTTAATAGACCTGCCCTTTCAACCTAAGCAGCATTTTAGGGGGGCCCAAATGACACAAGTCACCTCACGCCACTTTGCCCAAGCTGCTGCAATACGGGGCTTGACGTCGCAGTCGATATTCCCGGACGCGTGGAGTACAGATACCAAATATTTAAACTGGTCCGTATTCTCGTCCAAGTCACCGCCTATGCGCTAACTATTCCACGAATCCCTTTCCCGTGGATCCGTAGAATAGTTAGAAACACAAGAGTAGCGGCAATATATAAAAAAAATAGTGCAGTATGTAATCAGTTTACTAGAAGGGCGCCTTCTAGTATACTGGCTATGCAACTTCGTTTGCGGTGGAGGAAAAAATCACAACCCTTTTTGCATTGTAATCCGGTAAAAATATCCTATAAGCATTTGAGGATGCCCAGGTACCCGTGTTCCAAAAATAGTTGAAATCTGTTTAGCTGTCTTGACGTGATGAAGACTTATAAACACACAATTAATTAAAAAAAAAACGATTCAGTACATAGCTTATATTTCCGCTTTAGCACATTCAACATTATGCGATACGACAGGCACCCACAACAAACACCAAACAGTATAATCGTCGACACGAGTTTCGCCTCTCTACGAGGCATCATCAGGAGATGCAGATGTTGGTCCGGCCCGAACTTGACATCTCGGGTTGACGCCGGACGAAGGTGGATATTCTTTTGTGGAAACTGCATGAAAATATGCGCATGTGCGCATAGCAAATATGTACTTTTAGCGGCCACAATTACAATTAGTGTTAATGGATTATAGCTCCTTTGCTATTCCGTGAACTTGTGTCTTGGTGTGATGTGACAATAAATTGTGCTCACATGCGCATATTTTCATGCAGTTTCCACAAAACAAAGCACATGCAAATACAACAAACCACCACCAGACAGTATAATCCTCGACTCGTGATTCGCCTCTACGAAGCATCATCAGGAGATGCAGGAGATGTGGACGTCCCCCTGAGAAGTCAAACTTCTCACTTCGCACTTCCACTTTTGATGGCTTTTATTGCATGCGTATTTTTTGTGGAAACTGCATGAAAATATGCGCATGTGAGCACAATTTATAGTCACATCTAACCACGACACTATCTATCTAGATACGGAACCCTAAAAATAAACAATAGGCATTGATTTTGCTGCCAACGGTCAAGGCTATATGTGATGATAACACAAAAAAAAAAATTTGACACGTTTGCTTTTCAAGGCTTAGTAAATAGATAGAAAAATTAGTAGGGGAAGCCGGGTAAAGTTGTCTCGAGGGTCGGTTATCACAGCGGCCATAATGGACTATGAACCGGTTTTGAAATATGGCGAGGGCTATATCTCCCTCCTAAATAACGCTCTCGCGATCTTTTGACACCGGTCGATGAACTAATTGGTTCGTTTAGTTTTCTGTATTGGCCGGCGTGTGAAAACCATCCCGTGAGACAACTTTACACGGTCTCCCCTAAATATAAATATTAGAGGACAATTTTACAAAAATCTAACTTGATCCATAGTCAGGTCAATAAGGCTTGTGTTATGAATACCAATACAAACAAACGTTGATATTAACATATTCACGACCGAGAGCCCGTTCGGCGGGCGTTCTGCTAAAAGAAAGTTTTACGCGCTTAAGAAAGTTTTAGGCGCTACGAGCGTAGCGCTACGAAAATGTCGATCGGGAAAGTGTTAACGCACACTAAAGAAACTTTTGTAATAAAAAATAAAACCGATTTCAGAAAGAAAACACTAAAAGTACAAAGAACTGCATAATTTAGTTTCTTCATTTTACTTACGAGTAACCGTTTTTCTTATCAATCTATACAGTATATACAATTAATGTTATTTTGGAGTCGGTGCCATCGTGTCACAACTTAATAAAATAGTCAAGCTTTTTATTGTTTTTTTTTAACGGTATAACTAACAAATCTAACCTGGACAGAGTCGAGACGGCTTAAGGTGCGTCCACACTTGTATCATTTGCTCGTATCCGATCACCGTGGCGTGGCATAACTGCGTATTACGCTGCTTGGACGCTCACGTCGGCGCGCCGATTACGCCGCGCTTGTCCGATCTAAGTGTGTGATACGCGTAGCAACATGGATTTCGAGCGATCGGATCGGCGCAACGTCCAAACGCATGATCGTGACACGCGATCATACCACGGGAAGAAGATCTGATCGGGCAAATGATACAAAATGTGGACGCACCTTTAAACGTATTCTTTTTATTCTGGGGAATGTGAGCCAATCGACGCGGGGCTTCTATTTCCGCTTTAGCACATTCAACATTATGCGATACGACAGGCTAATCCACCACAGTATAATCCTCGACACGAGTTTCGCCTCTCTACGAGGCATCATCAGGAGATGCAGGAGATGTTGGTCCAGCCCGAACTTAACATCTCGGGTTGACGCTGGACGACGGTGGATATCTTTTTGTGGAAACTGCATGAAAATATGCGCATGTGAGCATAATTTATTGTCACATTAAACCAAGATACTATTTGGCGGAATATCAAAGGAACTCTAATCGATTAACTCAATATGGAATTCCGCAAAGTAATGCCTGAATGTATCAACTTAGAGATGGGCAAAATTTATTCGAATGACGCATAACGAGTAAGAATAACCAAATCAGTCGCGAATGACGAATTAAACTATCGAATGATTATTCTTATTACAATAAATTATTTGTGGAATAATGCGTCGCGAATAGTTTATTCGTCGAATGAATTGCCACGAATAATTATTTATTGGAATACCTTATTCGCTTTTCTCAGAAAAATATAATATACCTGGACATCAGTCCAGGCCTTTAAGGGATCTTAACTTAACCCTTAACACATTCTTTAATGTGCTAGAACAGAAGCAGTAAAAACGAGTCATTTTGAATATAATTCGTGTTGTTTATTTGAATGGAATAACCGATAAACCTAAATGTTTATCGTGGATTTATCCAAATAAAATGACGAATGAATCATTCGTCATTTGAAAAGTGGTCGAATGATTTATTTATTAATTAATTATCAGCGAATAAATTATCCGCTTATAAAAAAATCGTGAATTATTGTTTATTTGAATAATTATTCGGATGAAAACTTATCCGAATAATGCCCATCTTTGTATCAATTATTATTGTTAATGCCGTCAATGGAAGTTTCCTCAACATTAACCTCGAATCAAAATTAGCGTAAACAATATTCTTGGTTACGTCAGATAGGCCCACTGACCAGTTACCGCATCCAAAGCTTGATTCTTCATTTCTCTGTTATGCAAAAAGTAATTTATTATGGGCATATGACCAACGTTATGTTTATCTCAACAAAACTAGTACATTACGGATATGAAAGGAAAGTTATGACCGGCATTCACAAAATGTGCGTCTGCGTTGAACGCTGCATTGACGGACAAATCGCTGCTATAGTATGACTGATAGATATACGTATAAAGTATTCGTTTTCATAGGCCTCGCCCTTGGCTTCTTTTTCGTTAGTAAGTTTTGACTATCTGTTTGACGTACAAATATATTTTGAACGGTGATCTGAAACATGTACCACTTCACTTGCGGACAAACTTGACAGTGATTTATTTCTTGAAAATAATTCTTAACTAATATAATATTTGTATTAAAGTCAATGCTTAGTTTTCCCATATCAAAACTTGAGTATAAAAGTAAATTCAAAAACATAGTTTATTCTGTAAGTAGGCCACAAGGGCACTTTTATAAATCCATTGTGTTATAATTAATTGGTATATGTAGAGAAGATGTACCTACAGATTCTCCAAAACAATGTTAGGTACAGTGGTAATATAAAATTTAAGCCAATAATTTTCTCGAAGATGTATAAGGTCTCTAGGCGTCACGACATGCAATAAATAAAACATAACAAATTAATTGAATTCTACTGAGATCTATAAGGTCTTTTAGGGGTCAAAGAAAATAAGACAGGTATATTAAAAATAATAATAATAAAATTTAAATTTCTTAAAAGGTGTTCGCAAACTTCGTCCGCGGAGGAGAAAAAACTCATAACCCTTTTTTTTCTTCAGCATAGTCGGGTAAAAAGAGTAATCCTATAACCATCTGGAGATACGCAGCTACTCGTATACCAAAAATAGTTGAAATCCGTTTAGCCGATTTCGCGTGATGACGAGTAAGAAGTGTGCGCGCGGGGTTATCGTGCTCCAATGACCTTCTAAAAGTCTATAATGTTTTGTAGTACCAAGGACCATTAAAACAAGAGGACAGACCATCTCCGTACAAAGAGCCGTTCCCCGATATGTACAACGCCATCTATGTATAAGAATATTTTTTTACAATTTTTCGACTTTGCAAGCGTGACGCAGTATTTTAATGTTACGATTTATTTATTATTACCTATTTGCAAACTAATTGTTGCTATACTATGTATCTTTATTCAATTATAACAAAGTTACATTTTTAGTTTTAAGCGCCATCTAGTTTTTGCCAGAAGATCTCCTTGCGATTGGAACACGATCTAAAGTATGGCAATTGTCAGTCCTCTTGTTTTAATGGTCCTTGGCAGTACATATACCATAATAAAAAAAAATTATGTTTGTGACGCAAATTTTCAGTTTGTCATTTTTTAACTGTTTTTGGATAGGTCATGCTTCCAGGGTACCCCGGACATTTCTGCAAAAAATGAAATAAAAAACACATTTAAAATTAAAAACAAATTTAAATTAAAAATATAGCAACTATCCCTGTACAGTCAGCACAAAACAGTCAATAACATCAGAAATGTAAAAAAAAAGATTCTGACGAATTGAGTAACTCCTCCTTTCTTGGGAGTCGGTTAAAAAGCTTCTGAGAGTAAAAGAAAATAGATAAAGGAGACTAATAGAGTCGTTTCATTACCAATTTTTTTTTCATATTACTGGAGGGGGGCGAGGTAAACACGTACAGCACACTACGGAAATATTCCTATTTCCAAAAACGCACACAATGAAAAGAAATCACTTACAAACAAAAAACCCACACACTAGCAATTTACCGTATAAACTGACCAGAGATTTCGCGATTACTTTGGCAGAGGGGAATGTATTCGTATGGCATATCTCCAGTGGTTAAATGCTCTAAGATCGAGACACATTAAATCATAGATATTCCATAGTATTATAAAGTCGTAAAAATGAAATGTTTGTATACGTCGTTGTGGCTTCATCACGCTAAATATTTGTACACTTTAAAATAATCAAATGAATAAATCAACAATTACAGTAAAATTCAAAGTAGTAATAATAATTACAGGTAATAAATAATGTGTAAAAATGACAAATTGATAACAAAAAGTTGAATTTTATCCTAGATAATACAATAATAAAAAATAGAAAAGAAATTGATAGGTATGTTTAATAATGTCAAGTAAGCGTAAAGTCATTTTATCATTTAAACATGTTTAACATAACACAACAAAGTGTTTAAATTCATCACCTTCGTCTGCCGTTTTGTTGTTAAAAGAAAACGTCCCAGAATGTAGTAAGGACTTTTATTTTGATCATGTCAGTCCTTCAGATGTAGTAAAGGCATTTAAATCAATTAATGTCAAAAAAAACCAATGACCTATGGGGGGTCTCAGTCCATGCTGTCAAATCCCTAATAGAAGTAATAGCGCCTGACTTGGCAGATATATTCAATAACAGTGTTGACTGCGGTGAGTTTCCTGATCTGATGAAACATAGCAAAATAACTCTTTTATTTAAATCAAGTAGTACCTCTGACCCTACTAACTTTAGACCAATATCTGTACTACCTACATTTAGTAAAATTTTTGAAAAGCTAATTCTATATCAATTGTTAAAACATTTTAATTTGAATAATTTGATGCATAGTAAGCAATTCGGTTTTACGCGGGGTCGCTCGACATCCAACGCCGGAGTTGAGGTCGTTAAACACATTTTCGATGCCTGGGAGGAATCGCGAGATGCTTTAGGCATCTTCTGTGATTTATCTAAGGCCTTCGCTTGCGTTAATCATGAGACACTGATCAGGAAGCTACACCACTACGGAGTTAAAGGATTAGCACTAAATTTATTAGAGTCTTATTTAAATGGTAGAATACAAAGGGTTGACGTGAATGGAAAGCGTTCACCGGGTCATTAGTCTCTATGGGTGTGCCGCAGGGATCAATATTGGGACCTTTCCTGTTCCTTATCTATATAAACGACTTGCCACACCTCGTAAAGACCCACCATGAGATAGTTTTGTTTGCAGATGATACGTCTCTAATTTTCAAAGTCGTACGAAATCAACGATCCTACAATGACGTAAACAATGCTATCTGTGAAGTAGTAAATTGGTTTAATGTAAATAATTTATTGTTGAATGAGAAAAAGACTAAATGTGTTAAGTTTGTCACGAGTAACGTAAAACACGTGCAAGCAAGCGTTATGGTTAAAGGTGAGGAACTGGAACTAGTTAATAGTACAGTCTTTCTCGGTATAACATTAGATTCTAAGCTCCAATGGGGTCCCCATATTGCTAATCTCTCGAATAGACTGAGTTCTGCAGCTTTTGCAGTAAGTAAGATTCGTCAATTAACAGACGTGATAACGGCTCGATTAGTGTATTTCAGTTATTTCCACAGTATTATGTCGTATGGCATCTTACTATGGGGCAGTGCTTCCGACATTAATACTATATTTGTTCTGCAGAAGCGGGCTGTTCGTGCGATATATAAAATGAACTATAGAGACTCGCTTAGAGATAAGTTTAAGGACATTAATATAATGACAGTGCATTGTCAATACATTTATGAGAATATTATGTATGTACATAAAAATATTACCGACTTTAAGAGGAACTGTGATATACATAATATTAATACTAGAAATAAGCATAAGCTCGCAGTGCCTGCTACTAGGCTCCATAAAATAAAGAGATCTTTCATTGGTAACTGTGTGAGATTTTATAATAAAAATCCTAGCAGCATAACTGAGTTGTCTATTGGTAAATTCAAAAATATTGTGAAACGAAAATTATTTTCTAAAGCTTATTATAGCACACAAGACTACATGAATGATGAAGCCGCGTGGGATTAATGTAAATAGTAGCGTCATGTAGATATATGAATAATTATTTTAACGAATACCTAAGGTATTATTATTATTTTAATCTTAATAGTTTTATATACTCTGACATTTAGAATTTTATTCTAGACACATTCTAGATTATTTATTTTTTATTGACAATCCTTTTGGGATTTATCTTATTGATTATTTTAATTTTTAAAATGATGATTTTATCAATAATATTACACTTAAGTTAAATGATCTGATTAGGTTTTTCTGGGTTTCCCTAATCCTTGCAGCAAATGTTGGATCATATTGTATTTCTCCCAGCAAACATTCACTCTCATGTAACTGACATTTCGAAAGTGCTTGTAACTAGGCCTACTTGAATAAAGAATATTTTGATTTGATTTGATTTGAAGCCTAAGATTATTTTTTTTCAAATACCTAAGGTATTATTATTATTTAAATCTTAATTAGAATATGGGTTTATTGTCTTTAAATACTATTCTGCATATTACATAAATATTACACGAAAATAATGAATTAATTGACATTCTAACAATATATAAAATCCTAAACTAAATTATAAGGTAAATTAAAACTACTAAACACACTAAAATTATAAGGAGTTATTAAAAGAACACCCCGTCCAGCAGTTCCGCCTGCAGCATGGTTCCCATTAAGACTAAGATAGTAAGTAATATATTCAAAAGCAGGTTATTTTTTCGTAAACTACTTATACTTAAATTTTAAACTATTACAATTTTAAAATGACTAACTCTCAGTTTTAACCGTCTAGATCTATGGCCTCTTAGAAATGACTTAACGTTAGTAAAGTTTTTATAGGATCATTGTTTCTAATTGCTCATTACAGGCATTCTATGCAAGGTCGGCGCGATCTAAGTTTTTGTGACGGCCTCTGCTATATTCTGACTTGTTTTGCTTCATTCCATCTTAATTGGGATGATGACGTTTTTAGGGTTCCGTACCAAAAAGGTAAAAAAGGGACTCTTATGGTGCGACTGTGTCTGTCAGTCTGTCCGAGTATTAGAGCGCCATATCTCAAAAACTAGTTATATTATCTATTTGAAATTTGGAATATTTATAAACATGGTCTGTCCACATGTATTGCGAAGGAAACATTATACAGTATATTTTTATTTAAACAAAAACGACCAATATGAGGGGGGTAAAAATTAAAAGTCTAGTCACTAGGTCAAGTGGGGTATCATATGAAAGGGCTTGATTTGTACATTTTCGAACAGTTATTATTTTATTTATTGTGCTTTAATTTCGTTTTATTAAGGATAATGTGGATAAAATACCATTCCCCTCCCCCTTTATCTTTGAAGTTAACCAAACGAAAAAAACTGGATTTTTGTGGAATCTAATATAAATATTACACGAAAATTATAACCATATATCTATCTGTCTTACTTTTTTTCAATCACCTAAAATCATTTTTGAATAACCCGATTTGGTTAAATTTGCCCCTCATTTGTATGTGACGCCATAGTAGATACCAGAGGCAAACTTAACTCAAGCGGCAAGTTAAGTCAGAATAAGTGAAAGTTTGTACAGAATCCTCGGTACGCGAGTCAGACTCGCACTTGACCGGTTTTTTTGAAAGGTTGCAATATATTTTGTTTTTCGTAGAGATCAAATGTATCGCAGAAACAAGTTATACAATATTATTAATGTAAAAACCTCGTGAAGGCCGAGAAGGACAAACTCGGTAATTAACTTGACTTTGCTCACGCACGTCGTGAGCAAAGTCAAGTTAATAACCGCCAAGATGTTGATTCGAGTTTCGAGGATCATTTTGCCGATAGTCGTTTCGGTAAATTCTCGACCAACACATCAAGAGACTCGCTAGATGCCTGGATCATGGGTCAGATCCAGAAGGCAGTAATCCTGGACACGACCCGCATTGTCAGGAGGTCCCTCTGTGCAGCCCTAACCACTGGTTCCTTGAGCCCTGCCCCGCTGCCGGCGGCACCCTATATTAGGTTTTTTTTTAATTATGTGTTTATATTTTGTATTTGCTTTTTATATTATAAATATATATTCTAAAAAATCTCCCCTAATATCGAAAATTAATAAGTGAATGTACTAACAGTTGCAGTATCATAATCTGTACTATTACATTTTTTTTAAATTAAATGTCTGTACATTGAAGATATTAAAAAAAACATTGTAAGGGACTATTTGGAGGTCACTGAAGCAAACATTTTTTTTTTTTTGTATGTATGTGTCGTTGCGGCTTCATCACGCCAATTCTGTTAATCGGATTTCAACTGTTTTTGGTAAACAGGTAGCTGGGTATCTCCAGATGGTTCTAGGACACTTTTTACCCGACTACGCTGAAGAAAAAAAGAGGGGTTATGACTTTATCTCTTCCGCGAACGAAGTTTCGGGCGCCTTCTAGAATACAATACAATAGTTGGTGTAACTTAACTAGGCTGGATCATGTCAGAAACACACACATAAGAGGCACCTTCAAAGTAAGACCTAGTTACAATAGTTTTTTTTTAATATCTTTAATGTACAGACGTTTCATTTTTACAAGTTTGGGACCGTCCACATATTACATCACGCAAAATTTTGACTTATTGACCAACCCTTCCTCCTTGTCACCCTTTAGTATCTCTAACATTGCCTGTCACATCTGGAATGACCCTTCCTTCCCCTATCGTTGTGACGTAATATGTGGATGGCCCCTTAATAATAGTATAGATGCTTTACTTGCCGGCTATATTTATATTTTTATCGTTATTTTCCAGATTGCAATATGGCGGAAGACTCGCAAGTGCGTGCATTCTATTCTGGGAAGAACTTCTTCATCACCGGTGGTACGGGGTTCGTGGGACTCTGCCTCATTGAGAAGATCCTCCGCAGCCTCCCTGATTCGGGGAAGCTGTACCTGCTGATGAGGCCGAAGAAGGGCAAGGAGATATCGGCGAGACTGGAGGAGTTCCCTAAAAATCCGGTAGGGAAACATTTTCATCAATGATTTTTTGGGGTGTCTTAACTAGCAAAGCACAGCAAAACACATCTTTGGTCGAAAGGCACCCTTAATCTGTTACAGGCAATGCAATCAGTGACAAGGATATAATAAATAATAAATAAATTATTAATGTCATGGACATTTTTATACAAATCGACCTAGTCCCAAACTAACCCAAGCTTGTACTATGGGTACCATACCAGTCGACGATATACTCAATATTCGCGCTCATCACACAAAAACTTGCCCTGGCCGCGATTCGAACCCGAGACCGTTAGCCTCGAAGGCCGTTGTGCAACCAACTGAGCTAAACTTCTCGCCAAATATCGTTTTTCATACATGCGTAGGTATATAAACTGACGCCTATATCCCACTGGGGTAGGCAGAAACTACCAAATGCCAAATTCTAAGATCGTTATACCATTCCTCACGCTTCATTTATACCCATCTCTTCACATCCTTTTGCCTGGCCTTTTTCAGTATCGCTGCAATTTGGTCGAGATACCTCGGTCTTTCATATTTATTGTGTAAGTTTGTATGAGAGTATCCATAGCTACAGGGTTCACAGATGTAAGAACGTTCTCTGCTAGTCACGATACTTCTGTATTTGCTAATGTGCTAGTTGGAGTCAAAGCCAAGGTTATTTGTCATTTAACCATCTTCAAACTTCAATTTTCCACGTTAGAACATGAGGGCCTCGGTAAACATGTCGTTTAAGTTTATGCTGTTGACTGATTCAAGTCAGAGGTGTCTTAGTTCTTAGAAATCAGAATACAAAACAGCGTTTTTTCATCACTACCGAATACACCTCGAGTTTATTGTGGCCTGTCATCACAATGGATATATCTGACGCCTTGATAGGCTATATCTCTGATGATGCGGTTGGATGATCTATAATTTTCTAGAAATTGTCACATAACGCCACATTCGCATCCTGGGAGTCAGACAAAAGTCTGTCGCGGCTGAAACTCTCATTTCCATTCTCTCTTGTGGTTAAATCTCCCTAGCGGCAGTGCGTTACTTAAGAAACCCTTTCGAATTGGCAGCGCTTCTGATTGAAATTCCCTTCCTCCCAAAAAATCCTTTCACTATTTGAGGCAAGAGTGAGCAGGTATCTTCTGGTCCAGCGTACAGATGTAGAGAATATGTTGTGCCATCGTATGTGTCGCAAAAGTTTATATTTATCTGGCTGTCTCGATTGCCTTATGGCGGGTTAAGGGGGTAGATTGTGGCAGCGAGATAATCCGAACTTTTCCGGCTGAATACAATGGCAAAACATTCACTACATCTGTACATCATCTTGAACCTTATCTACAATTTAGTCGGATCAGTGTTAATAGCAACCCTATTAGGGTCGATTTCACCAACGTAGTATAAATCTTATTCCAATAATAAATCATGAATTACTCGCGAGTAAACTCATTTTACGCTTAAAATATTTAACCTAAAGACAAAATCTCTACCTATACTAGGGTAAAATCTTATACCACCGATTTCGGCTGAGTAAACTGTTAGTCGTAGATTAAGATTAGTATTGTCGTTGCCTCTGTCAAATCAATTCCTTAAATTACTTATTTCCCAGTTAATGTATTACCCGGACAAATTAAAACAATACGCAGCACCATTGCTCAACCACGGAAAAACTGTCTATCTTGCTTGAGTGCATTACGATATCATTTTCATTAATTAATTAAACGTTACAGAGTAACTACGTGGGAGTAAGTTATCCATAGACTAGCATGGTGAAAGGAAAAGTTAACCATCAAGTAAATCGTTTGAGTAAAGGTATACGGGGGTAGCCACTCTTGTGTACATTAAATGTTGGTGAAATCGACCCTAATTGCACATAATACTAATCTAAGCTTATTTTACATTCTCTTGACAGTCTCAAACACTTTCGAGATCCTCCATTTATTTCAGAATCTTCTGCCACTTCCTCGTTGTTTGCTTCTTGTAATGATTATTCACATCTACCGTAATCTCATTACAGATCTTCGAAACCCTCCTCCAAAGCACCACCGTGGACATCTTTAAGAAGCTGGTCCCGATAGCCGGTGACGTCGGGGAAGAGAACCTTGGACTCAGCTCTGAGGACCGGCAGCTGCTCATCGATAACGTGAACGTGGTCATCCACTCAGCTGCAACCCTGGACTTTGAGGAGAACTTGAAGCCAACTGTCAGGATCAATGTACTTGGGACCAGGAGGATCATGGACCTGGCTTCGCAGATTAAGGGCCTGAAGGTACTTTCTTTTCATCTGTTTCTACATGATTGAAAGATGCAGGCGTTTCTTTGCAGAACCGTACCTTTGCTTTTCCACGAATTAGTATCTTGGTTATAAGTGACAATGAATTGAGCTCACATGCGCATATTTTCAAGCAGTATCCACAAAAAACTACGCATGCATATACAACAAACCACTACCAGACAGTATAATCCTCAAATTGATTTGAATTGAGATTGAGACTATAATCCAATAACTAATTCAACGTGCCGTGTTAGCATGTAAGTATGCTCAAATTAGAATGCTTGTGAGGGTCAAATCTTGCAATTGGGATTAACCTAAAAAAATTGGATGTGATTTTTTTTTATTGCCTAGGCTAAGTCACAGCTGACTAACAGCTGTACTAGGGCTTGGCAAGGACAAACAAAAGTCAAAATTTAAAACACGAATAACTTTACCCAGAAATCATATTTTTGAAATCTGATAATTGCAAGTGGTTTGCTAAACCTATTCCTCGAAATACTTTTTGAATGACCATACCTTGTAAAAAATTGTCTCATCCCAAATGGACCGACTTCCCGGTTTTCTATTGAGCTAAAATTTGTCATTCTTAGACATATAAGTTCGGTGACGATGCATTATTATGATAGAATATAGCTGATCTGATGAGAGCCGGCGGGTAGTCATAGGAACTCTGTAATAAACTATCGCAATCCTACTGAGTGTGGGGTCTTTAGAATCGTCTCAGTGAGTAGTTGACTGATATTTAAAGAAAAGTACAGTGGTCAATAAAAGCTCGTCACATTTTTTTTTATTTGACTGAAACGTTATTTAACTCTTGACGAACAAGTAATCAGGGAACTAATGAAAAAACTGATAATCCTCAAACGGCTGAGGCGATTTTCTTAAATCATGGCTAAGACACTCTTGATGAAGTCACTTTTGGAACAAAAACATTTCAAATCGATTCATTCGTTCAAGAGCTACGATGCCACAACACACACAGATACACTTTTTATTGAACAGATAAAACTTTTATTCAAAATAAATTAACAATAATAAAAAAAACTGCAGTGTAATAAAAACAAAATTAAGCAACCACAATAACACGACTCTAGTGCAGGCTAGAGTTAAGGTAAGGTAAGGTAAGATACCCGCAACTTCGTTCGCGGAGGAGAAAAGTCATAACCCCTCTGGTTTTTTTTCAGCTTGGTCGGGTAAAATGTATCCTATAACCATCTGGAGATACCCAGCTACCCGCGTACCAAAAATTTTAGAAATCCGTTTAGCCGATGTTGCGTGATAGTTGAGATTAAACCGCAACGACACATACAAAAAATCCTAATCAGAAAAGCTAAGAATTTAGTTCTGCTAACAAAGAGCTCGTGCAAAGAATATATTCTTTAAGAATATGTCAAAGTTCTATGATCTTTTCTCTTCCTTGCCTAGTAACTAACATTCTTTACCATTCTTTACAACGGTTGTTAACATGAGCACTGTGGCGGCAGAGGGCAAAAAGGTTAACACTCTTTTTCCATTGTCATACTTTGTACACGTCAGCCCAGTTTTGCATATTGTCGTTTTAACTTTAGAAAACAATACAACAATATGGTACATGCATGAAATTTATTTATCGATTCTCTTAACAAAGTATTCAAATACCGTAAAAACTATTTCAAAATATGAAGAGGTAAACCAATTTATTGTCCCACCGTACAAGGATAAAGGTTTAAGAGCGGTTTCAGACCAGCGTTTTATACGCACGCGCAGCCCAGGATTTTCGCTAATTTAGAGGCGGCAAAATCTAAGCCTTTGCTGCGAACAAACACGCGGTACTTTCATAGTATAGTAGTTTTCCGGGTATGGCCGAAACAAAACTTAGAATCCAATTTTTCATACAATTTTTATGTTTTTTTTGTTTGTGAAAGCGATAGCGATAAGCGCTACGCGAGTAGCTGATAATATAACATGCGTATGTATCAGTGGCGTGACGTCTATATAAGCGGATTCCCAACGCGTTGCCCAAGGAAAGGCTTATAACCACATTTTTCTTTAAATATAAGTACATTAACGCTTCGGCTTCCCCTGTAATTTTAATGACGCCACGCCTCTGTTATGTACATACCTACCGAAAATGTATTACGAGCAGAGCACTATGATGCTTAAATTAAATCAGAATGATGCTTCACAATGATATTTTTACTTTTACAGGCGATGATCCACGTGTCATCAGCGTACGTCAACTCCTATCTTCATGAAGCAAGAGAGAAGCTTTATGATGCACCAGAAGACGTAGAACAAGTAATTGCTCTAGTCAGCACCCTGTCGGATGAAGCACTGGAGAAAGTGGAGCCAAAACTCCTCAAAACCCACCCAAACACGTATACCTTCACAAAGCATTTGGCTGAGCATGAAGTTGCGAAGCATTCTGATAAATTCCCTTGTACCATTGTTAGACCTAGTATGATAGTAGCTGCCTGGAAAGAGCCAGTTCCAGGGTGGACCTGTTCCAAAGTCGGTCCTCAAGGATTCCTAATGGGAGCCTCAAAAGGCGTCGTCCGAAGACTGCCGTTAGCGAAAGAAAACATCGCAGACTACATTCCTGTTGACGTAGTCGTGAATGAGCTCTTGGTAGCCGGTTACCAAGCATCGAAATCTAGCAATGGTCTCTTTATATACCACTGCACATCTTCCACACAGAAGCCTTTCCGCTGGGCTATGATAGAAGATACTATCAACGGCACCCTCCACAAATACCCATTGAAAAGTGCTGTCTGGTACCCACATTTGGCTTTCGTGAACTCATTGCTCCTATTCAGAATCTCCGCCATCTTTGTGCATTTTATACCAGCCATCCTTTTAGATTTGCTGCTTCGTGTCACTGGAGGCCGTCCGATTCTTGTCAGATTGCACAGAAACGTTTGGAACTCGCTCAACAGACTCGAAAGATTCATTTTTACGGAATGGAAGTTCCATAACACTAATACTATTGAGCTCGCCGGACACATGAACAAAACTGACAGTAAGCTATTCTATATTGATATATCTGATATTGATTGGAAAGCGTATTTCATTGCCTTGCATTTGGGGGTCAGGAGGTACTTGAACCGAGAGAAGGAGTCTACGCTACCAGCAGCCAGAAGTAAGGCCACGATTTTACTTGCGGCTCATGTAATCTGGCAACTTCTTGTCATTTATCTGTGCTGGTATTTAGTAGCCTGTTTGATCGGACTTACTATGACTCAGAGCGCCTGGTGTGTTCCAGCATTGTACATTCTGTATAGTTACTTATAGATTAATTGTCTTCAACCGACTGGAGGTATATTAGCTTTGTAAGTGAAATTGACTGATAATATCCATTATCATAATTTCTATATTCTAAACCAATAATCACCGTAATGGTATCTTCTTTCATTATTACCTAGTACTGAGGTGTCTACCCAGGTAGCACACGAGCTGTATAAGTGCTTATTCGGCCATTATACAGCCAGTTTGAGCTTTATAAAAGCTGTCTAAGCTTGTGTACTACTCGGGCACTCTATGATAGTGATTGTTAATTACAAATAATGCACTCGTTATTATTACAAATGTATAGTCTGTAATAAAATCAAGCAAACAGAGGAAACAGTAAATCATTCCGAAACCATCATTTTTTTGAATTTTGTTTTTGCAAAAACACCAGCGTAAACTAACATACTTGTAAATTTTACCCACTACAAATAAGTGGAGATGCTCTATTTTTTAGTCGCTCTTTTGCTTTTTTGTTATACGACGTCGTTAGTTTAGAACCGATTCTGTTTTTTTTTTCATAGAGTACGAGTGGTAGCAATTTAATAAAAATAATTTTATATTAAGAAGAAAATAAGATGACAATTTGTTGTACGCATATTGTTACCATGAAAAAGTTTGACGAAAATCTATTGGTATACACACTATTCTGTTATTACTTATCATACAGAAAAACGAAATTTCTGGAGTGATTTCTAAAAGTTGATTTAGGAAGAACAAATTTTAGAAATAATGTAGTAGTATATTTACTGTAGACGTAAAAATAAAGAATAACTGAAAAATAATTCTAGTTTTGATATAATTTTATATTGTGAAGGGTGTCGTTAATAAATGTTTATTTTTGGATATTTTGTTTTTTCCTTGCTACCCGAAATCATAATAATCCTTACTATTATGAAAAATGTGAAAGTAACTCTGTCTGTCTGTCTGTGTGTTACCTTTCAAGCTTAAACCGCTGAACCAGTTTCGATTAAATTTGATATGGAGATACTTTAAGGCTCTGGAAAGTAAGAGATAAATTTTATGTTCATTGCTATGCCCACAACACTGTCACGTAATTATAGTTTGTTATTTATTTTAAGATCACGAATGACCTGTATATTTAAGTAAATAAATATATTTTTAATGAACATACTTACCGATTTTGTGTCGAAGACTAATTACTCAGGCATATTATTAAATAGGTACTAATTCAATATTATATATATCATAAATACCCGTCGTAGTGGACACTCGTTTTGGGACTTTTTAAGTCAATTGTGGGGCTTTTAGCCGCTTTTTCCCACTGACAAAACCGAATACTATTCTCTTGTTGAACTATGCACGATTTTATCACGTTCCGACTTTATTTTATACATAATACTTGCAGTTATTGTAAATAATAACGATAGATTTTTTTTTTAAAACCCCAGATACAAATAAACATAACAGCAAAATTTGGAGTTCCTAGCTTCAATATTGGCTGAGATCCGGTCACTTGTTTCACTAAAAGCTAGGGGTTAATATAGGTACACAAATATCATTGAAACTACAGAAGTTTCTTTATTTTTTATGAGGTAAGGTGTCTAAGGATCAACTGCCATGTAAAATTCATAATGTTAGTTCCCTTTTCTGTCGCGACTCTTATCTTTCCGCAAAGACTCTTAAGACTAAATGTCACTCTAAAGTACATTACTGATGTTATAATGGGGACATGGATGAAAATTTTAAAAAATCTTGATATTTTATCTATAGGTAGGAATAATTACAGATTTTGCTGTGGCTTAGAAAAAATAAAAAGATGAAATCAAATCAAATCAAAATATTCTTTATTCAAGTAGGCCTAGTTACAAGCACTTTCGAAATGTCAGTTGCATGAGAGTGAGTGAATGTTTGAAAAAGTGTTTGTGGGCCTATATGCCCGCCTTATATGGTACGGCAAGAATAACATTTGCCGTAGCGTATAAAGCAGGTATATACCTAGGCCCACCAACACCTTTTCATCTTTTTATTTTTTCTAAGCCACAGAAAATTCTGTAATTTTTTTCTGATAATGAGTAGGCTCATTCCTACCGATAAACAAAATTTCATGATTTTTGAAATTTTTTATCCATTCCTCATTGAACCAAGAAACATATTACAGAAATAAATAAAACGTAACATAAATAAATAGATGGTAATATTTAATTACTGTGCCACCTGTGTCACGCTTACAAAGTTGAATAATTGTAAATCATAATTATTATACATAGATGGCGTTGTAAATATCGGGGAACGGGTTTTTGTATGGCGATTGACTGTCCTCTTGTTTTAATTGTCCTTGTTGTTTGGTAGGTACACCTGAGGAATCAAACAAACTTATATTTCTCTATTGTCTGATGGAATGTAGAGTATACATAACAAAAAAATAAAACGTATGATTATTCTACTCAGCAACAGATGGCAGCACTTACTATATTGTACCGAACTAAACTCGTATTTTTAATTCAGGAATAAAATCTATCGTTAACGGGCGCACATTCGCTGCGATCATTGCATATTGGTTTAAGTGTCAGTATTTTTATCTATCAATAAAACTTACCCTAATATTACTGGTTACACGCCCAAGTAGCAATCAAATGTCTTAAAAAGGGATTGAAGATATCTTGAAGACAATTAGACAAATTCTTGCTGTTGTCTTGGTTATATGTCCCTGAAGATATCTTGAAGATATGCCCCATGACACAGTTACGACAAAGTGGGCACAGTATTTAAGAAAAAATCAAGAAAGAGTTAATACTACTGTTTAGACAAACTTAAACCCTACATAAGAATGGGGGTTTAACCGATCTCTAAACTTCGATTTCAAGATATCTTGAAGGTTGTCTTAAGTCCAAGAAATAAACTATCATCAACAATAAATACTTACTTAAAACTATCATCAACACTGAGTTCTACAAATTCGATCATCTCTTCATAAAGAAAATTTTAACTTTTTTTACTCATGGAATTATATTTTAGAAAACATGGCGAACTCTTTTACTTAAAATTACTTAACGGAGTCTTTTGAATTTAGTTAATTCTTAATTTAGATAAAGTTTAGATATGTAAAATTTAATCACTATACTTGTTTGCTACTTGGGCGTGTTCTCATTCGCGATTTTATGAAATAATGTTTATTTGTTTAATTAGTCAAGATGGTAACTGTCGCCTCTTGGTCTTGAATTAAAAATCCTAGTATAGTACATAATTTTGTTGTCATGCCCACAACCCACATGCATAAATAAAACGAATTCATCCCGTGTTTAAAAACTATGACACCATCACATTCATATTAAAAGTATCTACTTTTTAAAAGCTTTTACTTTTAGTTAACTTTTTTTATTCTCCCATTATCTCATTTTTGTCATAAAGTGACCACTTTCGAGTTGATGAAGCGGCGCCTTGCTACTTTAAGGTGCGTCCACATTTGTCTCATTTGCCCGATCAGATCTTCGTCCCGTGGCACGATCGCGTGTCACGATCACGCGTTTGGGCGTTGCGCCGATCCGATCGCTCGAAATCCATTTTGCTACGCGTATCACACACTTAGATCGGAAAAGCAAGGCATGATCGCCGCGCCGACAAAGAGCGTCCAAGCAGCACGATACGCAGTCATGCCACGCCACGGTAATCGGATACGAACAAATGATACAAGCGTGGACGCACCTTTAGATTTAAAAGGATGCTAGTTATGCTACTACTCGTTAAAAGATGACAGGACTTTGTATTTCATACACCTGGCAGGTTTTGTTTACCTATCGACAATGGCATAATTTTCTCCAGCACAGCCGTGGTGTCCACCCCATGATGGGCAGCGAAGAGATAGTGGACTAGCAACAATAATTCCTCATCCGAAGAATGTCTAGCTCCACCATCCTGGAAACAAACAATGAAGGAGACAGGTATGGGTGATATGCGTAGGTCTTGCAGTACAACCAACGGACGATTTTGCTTTGACGTGATAACATCTTATAAATTGCTGAACGACGGCTGCACGCACGAAAAAGCATGACTCATTGTCACGTTCCGCCTGAGCCGAGCGTGCAAGCAAGAGCGCGGAACAAGCGATAGAGATGCACAATTGGCCTGCGTTTGGCTTGTGACGCATCTGAGACAGCGGCAGCACACAACGACGTTATCACGTAAAATTATCGTCCGTAAATCGACTTTACAGACAATCAATATTTTTTTCTAGGATAACCTAAAGTAAAGTAAAGTAAAGTGTAAAGTTTGCCCCCTATAAAGGGGGCAAACGTGCAGACGGATCACCTGATGGTAAGTGATCATCGTCGCCCATGGACACCTGCAACAGAGGAGTCACAAGTGCGTTGCCGGCCTTTCGGGTGGGAGTACGCTCTTTTCTTGAAGGCTTGAAGGTCGGTCCGGAAATACTGCCGGCAACAATTTATTTCACGGTTCAGTCGTGCGAGGCAGGAAATTTTTAGCAAAACGCACAGTTTACGAGTACGCTGTACTCTTTCCATCAACAGAGAGTCTATATCCTCGTAGGGATCCCAAATAACAGCCACATAACAACCAATACTACTGACTTAGGCACTGTACAGAACCACAGGGACCCCGAAATGAAACTGTTTCGACACCTTCATGACGAAATCTAGGGTTTTGCTAGTCTATCTACAAATATTAGATACGCGTTTATGAAAATCTAGTTTAGTAGAGTCTGTGCGGAAAGAGTTAGAAGAGTCGTGGCAGAAACGGGAACTAACATTATGAATTTTACATGGCAATCGAACCTTAGACACCTGTCTTAAAAATCGTAAATAAACAAACTTCTGTCGTTTAAATGTCATTGTGTATTTTTATAAAATAATGTCGTAACGTGGTAAAACCGTGCATAGTTCAACAGGGAAAATTTTATTCAATATTATTCGATTTTGTCAGCGGGCAAAAGCGGCTAAAAGCCCCACTATCGACTTGCAAAAAGTCACAGTCCGCTATGACGGGTATTTATGTTATATTTAATATTAACGAACAAAAAAGAAGCGGGACACTACCTACATTTTCTCGAACCGTTTTGTCTCATTTTCAAACTCTCATAGCTTCGTCCCAGATAACACCAGAAAGCCTTATTATAAATAACTTTCAATAACGAAAAAATAAAAAAACTAGGGCATCTGACAAAAAGAAATGAGATCCCACCAAAA
The DNA here is from genome assembly GCA_905404275.2 of Hedya salicella. Lineage (NCBI taxonomy): Eukaryota > Metazoa > Arthropoda > Insecta > Lepidoptera > Tortricidae > Hedya > Hedya salicella. The sequence continues at coordinate 5,581,581 of FR990099.1, forward strand.
ACATTTCATGTCAAAATAATGGTGGCCAACACTAATGCTCATAACGCTTTCGCTATAAAAAAGTTATCAGATCCCAGGAAAAGCCAAGCCCCTAAGTCCTGACTTTACAAACCCTACCACCTTGGTTTAAAAAGTAACGCATCAATTGGCTTCAAGCCCCTAAGCCCTGAGTTTACTAACCCTACACCTTGGTTTCAAAAGTTGGCTTGGCCATTTCATAGAGTACCTACCGTAAAGTCCAACGGACCATCTGGCCTAAATGGTATCAAGAAATTAAGTTTATGTCTTCATAAAATATATAAACTTAATTCCTTACCATATGGGTCAGACAGACCGTTGGACTTATTTACGGTACTCTATGAAACGGCCAAGCCATACTTTTGAAACCAAGGTGTAGGGTTAGTAAACTCAGAGCTTAGAGGGGTTTGATGGTATAGCGTTCTTCAAAAGGGGAGTGAATAGGTTTTTAAAGGGTCGGCAACACGCAGCGTCCATGTTCATAGGCTGCGGTGACTGCTTAACACAGGCAGGCCGTACGCTTGTTTCCCACCTTAGTAGTATAAGAAAAGCATTGGCATAGGCGCGGGAAAATCCAAGCAAAGACAAGAGTTCATACCACCATGAAATTACACGCATATTTATGAAAAATCAAACGACTTTGAAACTTACACCGTTTTGTTAAGGCGCATTGAGAACAGATATCACTGTCCCACGATTGCCACCCCTGTTATTATAGGCTGTATGAAGAGACAATGCTTGGCTTAATGTATCGATAAAAAATATAGATAGTATTTTTAACAGAAATATTATCGTATGAAGTAAACTCGGCTATAAAAAAGATAATACATATACGACGGTCATCGCTTACCATCAGGCGTCCCGTCTGCTCGTTTGCCTTCGATGTCATAAAATAAAATCAACGTCAAAATTGACATGAGCCAAAAAATTGCCCCTGTTTTCTTTTGTTAAAATATTCTATTCTAAGATACTAATTTCATGCGTTTTACATTTGGATGCGTAAATTTTAAATTGCCTAGGAGATATTTCGAGTGACGTCTGTACTTGGGTTTGGCAAGGACAAATAAAAGTCAAAATTAAAAACACAAATAACTTATCCCAGAAATCATATCATAAAAATCTGATAATTGCAAGCGGTTTATCAAACCTATTCCTCGAAATAGTTTTTGAATGACTCTACAAATAGTTTATTTGTACACTGTATTGTTTTTATATATATTATTTTTAGCACTCGTCGTGACATTTGTAGAGTTCCCTCGTATAAGTACATTTTTACTCCAGTATACATATTAGACAAGAAACCCTAAAAAGAACATGACATTGGCAACAAACTTTTTAAGTTTACTTACTAACCTATGATGTGACATTTGTATCGTACAAATGTCACATCGGGTGCTTAAAAAAATATATCCAAAAAATAATTCGATACAAAAGTAAGGTATTTATAGCGTCGGAGCTCAAATTACATAAGTATATTATAATATTTTCTTCTGTTTCCGCGATTATTAGTCATTGAAATAAAACAATTTAACGGATTATATATAAACGTCGGGAGCTAAAATGAGATAATATACGCGATATAATCCGTTAAATTGTTTTATTTCAATAAGTATATTAAGTTTGTTGGAAGTGTCTAGTTTCGTTCGTTGTTCTAACATGACGATATGGTCGCTCAGCGACAAAGCCCTTTAAAGAAAAAAACCGAGAGAAACTCGCGCACTGAGGGTTCCATACAAACTTTCACTTACCCTAACGTTATTTTATTACCCGGTTCCGATTGAGTTAAATTTGCAACTGATATTTATAGCATTGCTTACAAATGAGGAGCAAACTTAACGCCACCGGGCTTTCTAAATATGTGTTTATTATGATTTAATTACAAATGTATAGTTTTCAGATTTTTATATGTATTTGTTTTATGTCACAATATTTCTTGCCAAATTTCATAGTTTTATGTCAACGGGAAGTACCGTATCATTTTGATTCCCTTGAGAGTGTCGAAATAAACGTTTTTTGCGGCATAAATGGCCGTATCTTTTTTACGTTAATGTAGAAGTTTGCATTTTTCACAGTTTCAACGGCCCGTCGACCTGAGTATATGGTGTTAATTTTTAACTCGATACCTCCACGCGTTCTCGAGATAAAGGCTCTTGACAGACAAACAGACGGATAAGAAAGTGATCCTATAAGGGTTCCGTTTTTTCCGATTGAGATACGGAACCCTCAAAATTAATTGGGAAAATTACCAATTACTTAATCATTAAACAAATGTTTGTTTATTTTTCATGTTAGTATAAAGGATTCTTTATTATATATTTTTTCTCAAGTGCTCAAATTTTATTTCCATTCATATTGTATTTGTTGTATATTATGTTGTTTGGTAATCATATTGTATTTTTTATGTGCAATAAAAACTTCGCCTACATTCATTTATACACGAACAGTGACACAGTTATGTCGAATAGGACGCCTGGCACTAAAATTAAAATACAGCTATTTCGGAACTCTTAATCTGAATGTAGACATACTTATGTTCGTCATATCAGCCTAAACACGTCGGCTGGAGAAAGGCCTCTCCAAGGATTTTTCATAACGACGGGTCGGACGCCGCCCTCATGCAACAGCTTCCCAGGATCTTGGTGAGATCGTCTGTCCATCTCGTTGGAGGCCTTCTCATGCTGTGTCGTCCTGTACGCAGTCACCTCTCTGGAATTTTTCTGGTCCACTGCCACTTAAGTAAAGTAACTCCAAGCTATGTCGGCAATCTCCGTTCATCTGTGGATTTTCTCATTTCTGATTTGATCACGTAAATCAACTCCGAGCATAACTCGGTCCACTCACTGCTCTTTGAGTGACTTTGAGCGGTATTTTGAGGCCCTTTGTTTTTAATTATCACAAGTCACAACACAACAAAAGGGGTCTTAATCGCGTATAACTATAATTTTACTATTTAATTACCTTTCGTTGGTAATTTTTCGACGTTTCGGACGTCGCGTTACGTTCATGGTCTCGAAGGAACTGAAGCGAATCAACGTCTTCTAGCGGAGCGAGTTTTTCGATCTACCCGCGCTTGGTGTTGATTATTAGGTTGAACACTAAGGCCGTCACTAGACCGACACACTACATTCACGACGTCAGGCTATTTATCGGATGTTATTTTAATGTTGTCTAAATTTTATAATTAGTAGACTCCACGAAGATGAATGATTTATTGTGATAATGAGTGAAGGTCCTGTAAGTTTAAATCAATCCTTTGTACTTAAGTTCACTATTTAAAAATGCCGGCCAGCCGGTCGACCCACCAAGATCCAGGTGAAGAGATGAAGTGGCCTAGGACCTAAGCGCTCTGAATGCGAAAAACGGGAGGAGATCGCTCAACACAGCGCTGGCGCCATCTCGTATCGGAGGCCAAATCCACTTCGGGTCGCTGCGCCAGCGGAGTAAGTGTTTAAATAAAAATTGTTCTGTAAATAGGACACTTTTACAAAAATAAACTATATCTACATTTGACTTGGGAGAAATTTACATCTAACGAAAAGAAACGCCCTTAAAAAACTATCGGCTATCGTTATTAAATAGATATACAAAATTCTATCCTGGGTAACATAATATACTACGAGTTGAGGCCTAATACTTATACTAATACACAATAGGAAAACTTAACTTCTAAAGGGGGTAAATGGAGGATGGAAATGTTGCATAAATTAATTTAAATAACGTCACACTGGCACCGTCACATTTCCGCGGAGCATCCCGCAGAGCAGAAGCGGCATAGCAGAGGTGCTAGTAAAATCTATTTTTGTTTTAAATAGAATAGAAAAGAATAAATAGAATAGAATATATTTATTTAAACAGACAAAAACGCATGGCCCAAAACAGAAACCAAATAAATTACTTTTACCGGGACACGGTTCTTATAGGGTGGCATATCAAACGTATGTAAGTTATTTTAATAAAAATCACTATTTTGCTTTTTTATATTCTAGATTTTTTTTACATTTATAAGTTTTGATATGTTTCCTTGAAGAACTACGCATTGAGTTTATACTCAAAACATATATTTAGGATAGGCTAAGCACGAATATTGTAATAAATATAAGAGTTATTTCGAAAAAATGACTGACTGTTGAGTTTGTTTCGGCTATCTTCTCTTCAGTAGTCTCCTCTTGGGAAACGCCGTAGAGTCAGACTTGTAAAAGTGCCCTTGTGGCCTACTTACAGAATAAAGATCATTAGTTCAGTATTGCCACACAACAAAGTAATATATACTAACAAAACTTAACTACTAACTTATGGCTAAGAACAGGGAAAACAGAATAAACGGTGTGACAAATACTACGGTCTCGGTCCTGAATACCATTTAGTAGCTTTCGGGATCGAGACCTTAGGCTCGTGGGGTCCCGACGCACACATACTTAACAAATAAATTTCCAAAAGACTGAATAGACACTACTAGCATTGCTGTACAGTGCAGCGAGGAAATGCTGTCAGCGTCTTCGGGACCATGCCGAAGAGGAGCTCTTTTTAGGGTTCAAAAATAAAGGTAAAAATGGTAAAATGGGAAGCATTTTAAAATATATTTATATTATGAGGGCGGGAGGGGGGCAAAAACTAAAAGTCTAGCTACTAGATCAAATAGGGTATCGTATGAAAGAGCTTAACCTGTACATTTTTGAAAAAAAATCTTTATTTCTTTAGTGTGTTAGATTTTGATTTATTAAGGAAAATTTGAAAATAAACTTCCGCAATCCTTGTTTAAGTATCGTAATTTAGACAGACTTGGGTACTTACATTTAAAAACTAAATATAAAATCAATAAATCATACCTACATGGAGTAGGTATGATTTATTGATTTTATGTCTGATATTCCTAATTACATTACACATACATACCTATTAGGTATACATTTTATAAGGTTTTCTCACGGGTCGGTTGTCACAGCAGCCATATTGGACTATAAGCCAGTGTCAAAAGATCGCGAGAACTATATCTCCCTCTTAAATAAAGCTCTCGCGATCTTTCGACACCGTTCGATGAACTTATTCGTTCGTTCCGTTTTCTGTTACGGCCATCGTTTGACAACCGACCCATGACACAACCTTACCCGGTCGAAAATACAGTAACTTTTAGAAGAGGTTAAAAGTTACTGTATATTCGACTGCACCACAATCCTCTAAAAATACGTATAACTGTAAATATCTCCGACGAAAACCGATACAAAACAACCTTGTACTTATTTGTAGCGATTAGTTTCAAGTGTACCTAAATTATACGCCAAATTATATGCACATAAAAACTTTGAGAGAAGAGCGAATTCACAACACAACCCGGGAACTACGATAAGTCTAGTATTTTATTTAATATTACAGGATATTTTTTACACAAATCGAACTAGTCCCATGGTAATCGCAATAAGGCTTGTGTCATGAGTACTAGACGAAGATATATTTAATATATAAATTTAGTTATATACATAGAAAACGTCCAAGAATTAGGGACAAATAATTATGTTCATCACAAAAATATTTGCCCTTACCGTGATTTGAATCCAGGACCTTCAGCTTCGCAGGCAACGTTACTCCCACTTAGCTAAACCGGTCGTCTTAACCGTGTGCTTATATGACACTTATTGATTATTGGGCACTTCGTATGCCGCTTCGACCAGTCTTGATCTATAGATCTACATGTCTATCCTCAACCTTACTTCTTTACTTCCTTTTCCTTACTGTATTATAAACGTGAAAGTATGTATTGTGCGTTCCACTTAACCTCAAAAAGTACTGGACGAGTTTTTATGAAACATTCCAGTTATGTACCTTATTTATCAGAATAGGACATAGGCTATAATGTATGTCAAATTTCATCCCTTTTAGGGACGAAAGAGGGGATGAAAATTTGTACCTACATAAAGACAGCTAGTTATGACTATCACCCGCACTAATGAAGTTCCATGCAAAATTTTAGTTAATCAAAAGTGCCAGCCACTTCATGGATCTATTCGTCAGCCACGGACATCCACTGCTGCGCATAGGCCTCCCCTTTAGTTCGCCACAGATTGCGATCTTGCACAAACCGCATCCACCGACTCCCCGTGACCCTTACGAGTCATCTGTCCACCTAGTCGGGGGCACTCCAGGGCTTTACTCCCCCAAGAGCCATCCGTTCTCCAGGCTACATGGCCCGCCCGTTGCCACGTCAACGATGCAATCCTGTGAGCTATGTCGGATGCTTTAGTTCTTCTGTGGATATCCTCATTTCTGATTATTAGGAAGAGAAACCCCGAGCATAGATAGCCCTTTCCATCGCACGTGGCAACTTCATCTACGAAATAGTAAATACTTAGCCATTTTTTTTTTCTTTAGCATAACTAAGTGGCTGAACATTCATGAATTTTAATCTATACCTACCAAAATAGGTAGAAATCCATCTAGCTGTCCTCACTTTACTTATCATCAAACATATAAACATACAAACATAACAAAAAAAACATTTTAAGCTGTCATGTTCACTAAGTTTCATTTTAATTTGTCTTATTTTAATCACATAGCAGTATCGTTCGCCTTTCCATTCGCTACGAATCCGTAATAAAAATGTATTATTGCAACAAAAACAAAACTAAAAAAACTATCGATACTTTTTTCAGAGCACCCTCACTAGCTCTTGCTGTCACCAATCGGCCATCTTGGATTGTTATTTGAAAAACGAACGCGGCCGGCGTCGCGCGTCCGGCACAAAGCGCGGGAAAACCGTGACAGGTCATAAAAATAAAAATGTGTTTTTACTAAAAAAAAAGTGATTATAGTGCAGTGTTATGGTGTATAATTAGGTATGTCTTACCGTTACATTATTTCGGTTTCGGCTGCAATTTTAAACGGTTTTGTTTGTGTTTGTTTAAATTGATGTTTGAACAGGTGAGTTACTCGTAAAATGTGCATAGCTATTAGTCAATGCGCTAATTTTGGTTAAATTATGCAAGAATTATCTGTACCATAATACTTTCTTAAATAAAGCAATTAAGCTAGTTTTATAAAAAAAAAAAAACAATTTAATGGCAAACTTATCGCCAAAAGAACTTATTTTCAGAGAGCCCTGAACTTTACATAATTGAAAATATTAAATAACTTCCTCCATGTATATGGAAAATCGGAAACACATCCCGTATGATATTGATACGAACGTACGAGTACGTATTCGAGTGTATTTTTATGTTGACTAATTATATATAAATATAATACCTACGTATAGGTATAATATGTCTTTTGCTAATTTTTATATTTAGTGTATCATGTAGAATTATACTAATTATCTGACACTTTTTCAAAACTTTTTTACGGAATTAAAAAAATATAGGCGATACCTACATGAATCAAAATGTCACGTCACTCCTCAGTACAGTTTGTACCTAGTTATGACTTTACGAGCCCACGGAAACACCCAAATAATCCGATATATTTTAATGGTCCTATGGTTGACTGGTAGATAATGCCATTTTGCATTACCGCCGCCATTTAAGCTTACTTTCATTTTGGTCTATAAAGTTTAAATAAATAAGAAATAATCTTAATATTTAATGAACTGATAATTATATTGTTTTTTTACGAAAATCTTGATGTTTTACGATAACGATCTTCATGATTTTTAAAGTGAATTTCTTTACTAAGAAACTATATTCTTATAAATAATGAAAAAAAATCACGACTCCGACTATAGATTAACTTTAAAAATCACGAAGATCGTGATGGTAAAACATCAAGATTTTCGTAAATAATCAAAATAAGTATCTAATATTTTCTTCTGTTTCCGCGATTATTACTCATTGAAATAAAACAATTTAACGGATTATATCGCGTATATTATCTCATTTTAGTTCCCGACGTTTCGGAAGCTTTCCAGCTTTCCATGGTCATGGGAGGACTGAGAAAAGATGTATTTTCCTCTGTCAAAGTTACAATTTGTGCAAACTACCCATTTTTTGAAAAAACACAAATAAAGGTGTACATACATGCCAGATGGGCCTAAGCTGTAAAGACAGTTACACATGTGCCAGAAGGGCTTAATTATTTTATTCTAATAATTTACCAAGCAGCATTTCACAAATGAGGCGTACTGAGGAGAAAAGAAACGCTGCAAAGAAAAACTCTCCCAGGCTACCTCATTACTAATTATAATATTTAAAAACAGAGACTATTAAACTACTTTTAAACAGATAAGATATTTTACACCGTTCGGAAATTAAGGTTTTGCAGTCCTGTGTCTTGCTTGTTCCTTGATGAGATGTATTACAGGATCCCAAGCTGGTGGTAGTGACAATCCATCTTCTCTATTGAAATTAGGATGCTTTTTAATCTCAATAGCCTCGCGTAGCATCCTGGGAAAATATCTTTTTTCTTTGGCAAGGATAGAAGGTTTATCAAACTTAATTGAGTGGTTTGGTTTGTCAATGACATGTTCACAGACTGCAGACCTATTACACCGACGGTGCTTGACATCTGCTATGTGCTCCTTCACCCGGGTTGATACACTGCGTTTCGTTTGACCAATGTATGAAAGACCACACTCGCAGTCCAGCTTATAAATGCCTGCACTCTGCAAAGGGGTGCTACTCTTCACGGGTCTAAGGTATTGAGACACCTTCTTCAACGGCTTGAAATATGTTTTTATAGAAGCACGCTTCAAGATGTTTCCGATCTTGTCCGTGACCCCTTTCACATATGGTAATACGGCAGGTTTACGCTCGACTGTTGGTTTCTTCATACTGGGATTCTGCTTGGAACGTGGTATCTGGAGCTCGTTGGCTCGAAGCGCACGTTTGACATTCTGTAACTCAGCAGTCAGATGTTGATTGTCGCAGATACCCCTGGCTCTCTGAAACAAAGATTTACCCACTGTAGCAAGTTGACAGGGATGGTGGTGAGATTTGCCATTCAAATACCTATCTGTATGCGTAGGTTTCCTATATACAGTATGACCTATGTCATTTTTAGGACCTCTAATTACTAGCACATCTAAGAATGCAAGTGAATTTTGATTTTCCAACTCCATAGTGAATTTAATTTTCTATGCATGGAGTTCAGATGGTCTAAGAAAGCTGAAACACTAGATCTAGGTAAAATAGTAAAGGTATCATCTACGTATCTTTTAAAGATCCTCGGCTTGACAGGTGCCAATGAAAGCGCTCTCTCCTCGAAGTCTTCCATGAAAATATCGGCGACGACAGGAGACACCGGAGACCCCATTGCCACACCATCAACTTGCCCGTAGAATTCACCATTCCATAGCATATAGCCAGATGTAAGGCAGTGTTGTAATAACTCAGCATATTCTATTGCCATCTGTTGTTCACCCAATCTTCTTTTCACAATTTCGATACATTCTTGAACTGGTAGGCATGTGAAGAGAGACTGGACATCAAAACTGACCATAACTTCATCATCAGTTAGTCTCAAATCCTTAATCTCACTGACAAAATGGTATGAGTCCCTTGTGTATGCTTCCGTCTTCCCTCGCAGTAAAGAAAGTACACCTGCTAAGTGCCGAGCTAATCGATAGGTAGGAGCATCGATTTGACTCACTATAGGGCGTAACGGAGCACCAGGTTTATGTATCTTTGGTAACCCGTACAACTTTGGTGGCACCGGGCAAGAAGGCACTAAACTTTTCACATCCAGATTAAGATTTTCAGAGTGCTTACTTATCAGCTCGGCTGTCGTTTTTACTACTTTCGCCGTTGGATCTCGCTTAACAAGCTTGTATGTTGTAGCGTCTGACAAAAGTACTTCCACTTTCTGGTTGTAATCACTAGTATCCATAACAACCGTCGCATTTCCCTTGTCAGCTCGAAGAATGGTGATATCTGGGTCCTCACGCAAGCTCTTCAAAGCGTTGAATTCAGTTCTGGGTAAGTTAACTTTAGGAGACTTCGCTCGTCTTAAAATTGAAGACACATCCTGGCGTACGGCCTCCAAATCCTCCTTACGCATATGATTTTGGACCAAACAATCTTCCACACCGACTATAATCTGTTCAAAGGGGATATTCCGTGGAGTAACAACATAATTAAGCCCTTTTTTAAGAAGCGAGGTTTGGGATTGCGAGAGTTCCTTTGAGCTAATATTCACTACAGGTGCAACGGCATTTGACGTTGACGTTTGATTACCTCCACGGAGCGTTTCATTCCTAGTGCGTTTTGATTTCAACTTGTCAAACTTAGCATTTTTCTTACGTGTACAGCTTTTAAATTTTGATGCGTAACGTCTGTCGCCTTGTTCAACAATACTTTTGAAGTCATCATCTGTAAATATCAACTGCAATTCGTCACTCTTTTCTTTAATCTGTTGTTCAAATTTGTGAGCTGAATAACGGGTATTGTGGATAAGTTTGCACAGTAACTTTACACTAGCTTGGCGGAGAATGCGTTCACTACCGAAAATGTCCTTCTTCGGTGCTATTTTCACGCATGTAGGAATGAGATCTTCATCACGGCATTCTTTAAGGAAATTCAATGAACTTCGAGCTCGTGCGAGTCCCGTCCTGAGGTCTTCATACCGCCTGATTTGGTTAGCAACATCCAGTCCGTACTGGTGTACATAATATTTTCTTCTGTTTCCGCGAGAAAAGATGTATTTTCCTCTGTCAAAGTTACAATTTCAGTCCTCCCGTGACCATGGAAAGCTGGAAAGCTTCCGAAACGTCGGGAACTAAAATGAGATAATATACGCGATATAATCCGTTAAATTGTTTTATTTCAAAAAATAAGTATCTGTTTATTTAATTAAGTTATTTCTTATTTATTTAAGCTTTATGGCCTAAAACGTGCCTTGTGCCTTTTGCTGGGGCACAAGACACTGTTTTTTTTTTCATTATTAATTTTTTTGTATTTCTAAGAAGATGATTGTTTTGTTAATAGCACACATATTAAGATCCACTAGCATTGAATTAAGTATGTGACCCAAAAACCACTCTTACATACATTTTTAGACATAATTGATTGTGTTGACATAATTTGACCGGATTCGTTTGACATGTCACCAGTAATTGACAGCTGACAACCAAAACCAACAATATATGTAATCTACGGACGGACTTACAAATCGATAGTCCCAACTCATTGATAATGATAATACTGGGTTTGTACAGATATACACGATGCCCGCGAGGAATGGGAAAGAATTTAACAACGCATTCCTGAGGCCATTAGAAGTAAAAAATGTATTATGATCCAAGTCAAATTCAGCAAAAAGAAACTAGTTTAGTCGATATTTGTACATAAAAATTTAATAAATTTCGCTTCTGCATGAAAATTATCCCTTTTAATAAAATGGTAACGATTATTTTTCCAAAAAAGGATGATTTTAGTGAGTAGTACCAATCACTTTGGTTTTTGTCAATAGCGACGCGAAACTTGGCCACGTGGTAACTGCCATATGTGGCAACGTCGCGATCAAAAGAACTTAATGTACTTTAGTAATCACAATAAGTTGTTTACATGAAAATTGATAATATCTTCAAATCCAAGCCGGATTTGTTGGGGTTCTATTTTTTGCTCCTAATGACCTAAGGAATGCATGGTTTAATTCATTCCCATTCCTAACGGGCACCGTGTAGTGCATGAACCATTGTCATCGGGAAATTTCGAAAAATCGATAATTACGGAAGATTCAATCAATTATCGTATTCAATGTTTTCTTTATTAGACAAAAAAAACTTTATTAGACAATGTCTAATGTTTCTTTCTGTTTAGTTTTACATTGGATATTGACGTAAAATATCATACTTATGAAAATGCTGTCGCTTTTCTTTGCTGTCGCTAGGTGAAATTTAAAGTGGCCACAAATAACATAATAATCGACAATTTCTTTTTTTTTATTAGATTATTGTTACAGTTGAAAAATCCCTACACTGATACACGTGAAAACATTCTATCTTTCTGAAAATGTCGTAACCGTGCTATGTACTTACCCATACAGGAATAGAGGTAAAGAGAGGGTTACAAAGAAGATCTTTCACGGACTAAATCAAAGAAAACGTAAATAATGAAATAATGATCTTTATTCTGTAAGTAGGCTGCAAGGGCACATTTACAAGTCTGACTCTACGGCATTTCCCAAGAGGAGACCACTGTTGAGAAGAAAGCCGGAACAAACTCAACAGTCGGTCTTTTTTTCTAAATAATTGTTATCTGTTTCAATATTTGTACCGGTAAACTGGGGTTACTTTGATCAACGGGGTAAATTTGATCATTATTTTTTAAACTAGAAAGAGTGTATTTCAGAACGCGCCAAAGATGTTTTTAACAAGGTTGCCAAACTTAACAATAAAATCTCATAAACGCATTTAGAAACAAATTTCTTATGGATTAAAAATGAGAAAAATGTTACCCTGTTGATCAAAGTAGCCCCGGTTGACGGTACTTAGCCTATCTTAAATACATATATATATATATATATATATATATATATATATATATGCTAAACAAACAACGTGTCGTATCAAGATGTCAAGAGGAATGGAAATGGCTTGTCGAGGAGAGCTTAGCACGATGATAAGAATAATCGACAATGCGGTTTATCTAACCATGATGACGAAAGAAAGAAGGTTTGTGCTTTTTCGTTCACCTAAACTTGTGCCTAATCAGCATCTAGTCAAAGATCTTGGCAAAAGGTTGACCGAGACTACTAGTAACCAAAAAACTGGCAGCTTCCTGGCATAACGAAAATACTGCCAGTATCTTCGGAACCATGCCGCTGGGGCACATTTTTTTTTAGTTTTAGGTTAATAATTATAAGTAGTTATTTTTCATTTATGTTCATGACAGAACAACTCATAAGCTACCATATTAAGTAAATTTGACCTTAATAAAAAGTTCATGGTTTTCGAGATATTGGCACTTTTAATAAACTCGTGACTTTACTGTACCTGAACTCGTACTTTTTTATTAACTTACACAAATCGCCCTGAATAATAAAAATATTTTTAAGACCCTATATTGCATCTACTTAGGACCGTTTTCGTTTAAAACTACAACTAGGCATTGGATATGGGTGAAATAGCCTACGATTAGACCTAAATACTAAAGAATTTAAAATTCATGTGGTCAAAATTGGAAACAGTTGCATAGTGAACGTGTACTGTTGAAATTCTATTTTGTATGCAGTTGCGAGCAACTTAAGAAATCAAATTAACAATTCAGAGAAGCATTCTGGTTGAATAAGACTGACCTTATAACTTAATTTATTCAATTCAATGGATTTCGGGGTAGAGTTTACAACCATTCATGATAACTACACACACAGATTTTCGAAAAATATGCATTTTTTTATGTTATGGGGGTAAACGAGCAAACGGATCGCCTGATGGTATGCGTTCACTGTCGCCCATAGACACCTGCAACACCAGAGGAGTCACAATTGCGTTGCCGGCCTTTCAGGTGGGAGTACGCTCTTTTCTTGAAGGCTTAAAGGTCGCATCTGTCCGGAAATACTTCCGACGACAATTTATTACACAGTTCAGTCGTGCGAGGCAGGAAATTTCTGAAAACGTTGGTACATCAATTATCGCAACCCGATTTTTTAAATATTGTTACCAATATGTAAGTATATATAGATATCAATCAATTTATACAAGGTAACTTCTAAGACGTGATACAAATTATTACTTCCGATGTGATCAACTTTTAGTATCAGACCAGCACTAAACTTTTTGTATCACGTCTCAGAAATCACCTTGTATAAGTACGAGTGATAAAGTTGTAGGTAAGTACATCTCTACTATTACTAAGTTGTAAAATTGAAATGTCTGTTCGTACATGGAAGATATTTTCAAAAACAAATGAGACGGACTATTTGGAGGTCACTGAACCCAAAAATATGTTTTTTAGAATTGGTGTATGTTTCTACGTGTCATTGTGGGTTCATCGCGCCAAAACGGCTAAGGTTTCAATTATTTTTGATACACGGGTTGCGGTGCATTAACAGATGGTTATATACGATATTTTTTACCAGACTACACTGAAGAAAAAGGGACGGGTTATGACTTGTTCTCCTCTGCGAACGATGATGATTATAATGTGCTAGGTTATTAGCTACACTGTTAGTATTAATTAAATAACACTATAAGGAAATAACATTGGTTTAATACATAATTAAGTGTATGATTGATTTGTTTTTGCTGTTATATAGTTGCATCATCGACGTTTATTAATTTTAGTTTTTGTTTAAATTCAACTTCATGAATAAAACTCTTCCAAACTAACAAGTACATCTACTTATATCTACTATTATAAAGTTGTAAAAATGAAATGTCTGTACAGTGAAGATATTTAAAAAAAAACCGGCCACGAGCATGTCGGACCATGCTCAGTGTAGGGTTCCGCAGCCGTTCATACAAAGAATGCACTACAGATGAAAAAATACTATATGAAAAAGTGCACTAGCAAACGAGCGTATCTCCACGGCACTTGCGACCTTTTACTGAGTCTCACTCAAAGACTGTTTATCCGATCATCTTGAAAATAATTTTCGTTTAAAGTATTAAGGGTGTGTATACCCGCGTAACTGGCAACGTCGCATATATTTTATTTTTGCTTCATTATTTTGTGGTATTTGAATGAAACTTAAAGGTATGCTCAATACATACCCTGTATCTTTAGGATTTATATTGCGTTTAATTCAACTATTCATCGCGATTGCCTTTATTCTCTTACAAAACAAGATATAGACATGAATTCGTTTTCAGAGTTCTACTTGTGGTAATATCATGAAACTGCATTGTGCCAGCTACCGAAAACGTAATGAATGTATTGATAACATGTTCAGGTTACATTCATATTTCTTAAAATAATCAAGAAAAGCCAAAAAATATGCGGCGTTACCAGTTGAGCCGGTATATACCCTCTTAAGTATTTTGTATTTTTTTTTCATATTAAACCTAGCGTTTAGAAGTAGATTGGGGGGACAGAATTTATGCTACTTTTAGGGCAATTATTTCCGAAAATATTCATTAAAACAACCTATGGAATGGAGCACCCTAGATTTTTTGTTTGTTATTTAACCATCAAAGTAAGTTAGCGTCTTATACAAGACACCTCCACACCTCACCTCACCAGAAAAAAAAATCCTCAAGTATTTGATCATCATCATTTCAGCCATAGGACGTCCACTACTTGACACAGGCGTCCTCAATTTATTTCTTCATGGGCCGGACAGAGGCGACCTGCATCCAGCGAGTTCCCGAAACTCTAACCAGATTGTCCGACAACCTTGCTGGTGGCCGTACCACGTGCTTGCCAGTACGCGGTCTTCGCCCGAGAACCTTTGTGACCTAACGGCCATCGGTTCTTCGAACTATGTGCCCTGCCTATTGCCACTTCAATTTGCTTACCCTTGTTTGCTATGTAGTACTATAAGTTAAATATTCCGCGTGACAAAAGAAACGGACTCATAGGCTGCGGCAGCGTTGCGACTGCGCAGATTTTTGACTAATTTCACAGGTGCGGGTAGGATATCTAAGCATACATACACCTATACCATATGCCCACCTATACTTGTATTATAAAGTTGTAAAAATTAAATGACTGTACATTTAAGACATTTACAAAAAAATACAACCGAATTAAGAACCACCAGTTTTTTCGGGAGTCGGTTAAAAATATTTACGAACTTTTTGAAGGTCACTGAATCGAAAAATATCTTTTTTGGATTTTTTTATACGTTTGTATGTGTCTATGTAGCTTCATCACGCCAAAACGGCTAAATGGATATCAACTGTTGTTAGTACACGGGTAGCTGGGCATTCACAGATGGTTATAGGATACTTTAACTCATCTACGCTGAAAAAAAGGGGGTCATTTTATTTCTCCGCTGACGAAGTTGTGAACACCTTCTAGTATACTATATAGCGTTAACCACCACGAAACCGGAGGCCGAGCTTCCGCGTAGCACCGAAGTGCGGACCGTCACGATCGTCTTTCACCTACGCGAGTCCTCATTATAGCTTCCGAGTCCTCTCGTGTCTCATTGGTCTTAAATAAGGTGGGTGACGTTAGCCCCCTTGTATAATTCCACTTTCCAATTTATATGGATCTGATTAACCGCCTGCCCAGCGAATGGTTTTGTTTTCCTAGAATGGTTTTGGCATGCGAATGGTTAAGAAAATGCGTCTCAAGGGCAAGTTATTAAAATACAATGCTTCCATAAAAGTGAACCACCCAAAAAAATCCAAGAGCGCCATTTTGCGTTCGTGTCAGTTAATATTATTTTTAACGTCAAGCAGATCGTTAAATGTATTTCTAACACGCCTTAACATGATATTGTCAATATTTTGTACATAATGCAAAAAAAATATTTAGTAAATAGTTCACTTGTATGATTCTCACGCTCGTTTTCTAGTCATAAAAGAGTACGTATACCTGTTAGCACTATCAAAAGTGTCACTCCATTCACCGCGGTTGTTATCGTCATTCGTTTTTTGCTCCGAAACCGTCACGCGCGGCTGCGCACGAGCAATTCTGCAAATAACTCGCTCAATTTACGATGGATGAAATTTTTATATAAGAGTTTCTAATATCTTTCTGCCTTTCTAATGGCTTATACATTAACTCGCCTATTTTGGTACCTTTTTTTTCATTAATTAACAAATGTTATTAATATCGCAACACAATAAACGGGGCATAAATAATAGCATATAAATATGGTTTATTTAAATACCTTTTGTTGGTAATTCTTCGACGTTTCGGACGTCGCGTTACGTCCATGGTCTCGGAAGAAAGGAAAGTCTCAGTTCCTTTGAGACCATGGACGTAACGCGACGTCCGAAACGTCAAAGAATCCCCGTGTGCTATGTTGTGATAATAAGTGAACATCAATCTTATTTTAACAAATACTATTTATTGGTTATTTTTCTAAATTAAGATTCTATCGATATATTTTTTAACGCTCCGCCCGCGTGGAATTCGGTCTGTGTCAGTAAGCGGCTTATTCACCCCTAATTTTTCTCCCTCTCCCCTGGAGGCGAAACTTGAAGTAAAGTTGACACATGAATACGCTAGAGGACTGTAGCCAGATAAAATATTTTACAATTATCACTAAAAATACTACACTCCTAAATCAATAGCTTTTTCTTCGCCCTTATTAAATTTTTTGACGTGATTTAAAAGACATAGAGTACTTAGTAGGTGTATATCGGCCGATACAGTACCACTTTTGTATTTTTTCGCCCTTGACTGAAGGTACTTCTTAGATTACTATACAGACCCTTATACAGATATTTCTGTTTAGACCATTGAGTGACTGGTAGAGAATGCATTACGTCATTAAGTCCGCCGTTTGTACATCATTCAACTGTCCAATAAAGTTTAAATAAATAACTAAACATAACGTTAACCACTGGTTTTATGAGTTCTAAAGTCTATCGCGAATTAATTTACCTAGCATTGGAACCATTAAATCGATATTAAAATAATATACTATTCCCAATGATCACAACAGTTTGTAAACGTCAAATTCCGTTTGACTTTTACTGCCATAACATACGTAGCGTATGTTGTTCTTCTCAAAACAAATTTCAGTGAACTTCGTAATGTGATTCGCTGACAGTGGTTTTTGCAAAAATTACAATTAACTAGAGACTTCCTTCTAATACCAATTTTATCGATAACTATACTACTTACCTATTTTGAAGTGACATTTCATACTAGATATTGAGTAATAGAAATTAACCTGTGTGCTGATCTAGTAATCACTATCAATGTTATATATTGATAATGTATTAAGTTTTAGAATTAGATATGTTACTAGAAGGTTCAACTTCATTCGCGGAGGAGGAAAAGCCATAACCCTCGTTTTCACTACAGCGTATTTAAAAGTATCCTATAACCATCTGTGGATACCCAGCCACCCGTGTACCAAACATAGTTAAAATCGGTTTAGCCGTTTTGGCGCGATGAAGCTACAACGACACATACAAACATACAAAAAATCCATAAGTAAATGTTTTTCGATTCAGTGACCTCGACATTGTCCGTTACATAAATGTTTTTGAAAATAACTTCAATGTACAGACATTTCATTATTACGATTTTATAATAGTACTAGAAGGCATCCGAAACTTCGTTCGCGGAAGAGAGAAAGTCATAACCCCTCTTATATTCGACAGCGTAGTCGAGTAAAAAGTATCCTATAACCATCTGAAATTAGACCCAGCTACCCGTGTACTAAAAATAGTTAAAATCCGTTAAGCCGATTTGGCGTGATGAAGCCACAACGACACATTACATACAAACATACAAAAAATTAAAAATAAATATTTTTCTGCTATTGTAAGGAACTATTTGGAGGTGACTACCTCGAAATAGTTCCTTACAATAGCTTTTATTAAATATCTTAATTGTACACAAAATTCATCAGCTTTTCAGCTTTCCATGGTCACGGCCGGCCCCACTCACGGTGGACCATGGAAGTTGATCGCATCGGAAGTAATAATTTGTATATCGTCTTAGAAGTCACCTTGTATTAATTGATAGCTATTTTCTTCTGTTTCGGCGATTAGAGTCGGACCATTTTATCTCTTCCAAGGAAATGAACTGTCAAATATATAAAAACTTAATATGGCGTTGGTTTAAAAAAAAATAAAGGTTTAACTATGGGAAAACCGTATAAAAGTGGTCAGCGAGAACTGCTTTTCCGCATGATCATTAACTTCGATGCTGTAAAGCAACAGCAAGAAGCGATTATCGCTGAAAAGCGGCAATGTTTACATTGGATTAAGTCTTATTTTTGTTTCCTTTTCGTCCTTTCGGACAGGCTATAAGACCATGGGCCATACTGCCACGCATTAAGTCTTTGGCTGGTAAGATTAACCAATCTTAGTACTTTTGAATAACACCAATATGGTTTTTGTTAAAATAATGTTCAAGTGAAGCCATTTAACTTTTAGCAGCCTCTTAAGTGCACTGAGAATTTATTATGCGGTGCTATTTATTTATTATTCCTAGAATATTTAGTGCCCTATATTCAGCGTTGCCATATACCAAAGCACAGATAAAATAATTAAAATTGGTGGGGTAAAGATATTATAGCCAGACTATATTACTCACTGAAATAAAACAATTTAACAAAAATGGGTAGTTTGCCTTTTCTCAGTCCACCCGTGACCATGGAAAGCTGAAAAGCTTCCGAAACGTCGGGAACTCAAATGAGATAATATGCGCGATATAAGCCGTTAAATTGTTTTATTTGAAGTTTTATGTTTCAAAGGCATTTAAATTTTTTCGATTACTGTCTTTAATCATCTAAGTACAGTAAGTTGTAAAATTTCAGATGCGTATTCATCCCTATTGTTCAACGTCTAAGGCCTCTAGACAGTC
Organism: Hedya salicella; assembly: GCA_905404275.2. Lineage (NCBI taxonomy): Eukaryota > Metazoa > Arthropoda > Insecta > Lepidoptera > Tortricidae > Hedya > Hedya salicella. The sequence continues at coordinate 5,600,960 of FR990099.1, forward strand.
CCAGCTAGAAACAGAGTCCATCTTACACTAAACATTATACAAGAATAGATCTATAAATACCTAGGTACTGCAATTGTTCAATTCGTAAATAAACGCGATCGTTTACAAACAGCGTTTATTGCCGATCGGAAACAGAACAGATCAACGTCACTTTTATTGTTCGGAGTTTATGTTATACGTGCGAACATACACATGCACATACTTGGCATTTTTCTCAAAAGACATAGCGTACAAATGCCCTTGAGCTGCCTTATAACATTTTCTGTGATATCTTTCAAATGAATTGTTTTAGATTTCAAAAATGCTCGGTGTCCTGGATTAGAGTGAAGCGGTATTTCACTTCTGGGCAAAGACTGCTGCTTACGGAAAGTAGGAACTAGAAACACTGCTCTTTTTAACCGACTTCCAAAAAAGGAGGAGGTTATATGTTTGATAGTTTGTATTTTTTTTTATGTATGTTCACCGATTACTCCGCCAATTGTGGACCGATTCTAAAAATTATTTTTTTATTTGAAAGGATATACTCCCGAGGTTGTCCCAAGTTGGGATCTGATGATGGGATCCCAGGGAAATCGAGGGCAATCCTCAAATTGTATAGGCAATTATAACGTTTTTCATATATTTTCTTAAGTTATTTAAGTATTTGCATATGGTAGTCATCATCTCATCATGCTCAGCTGATGACGAAAGGTACAACTCCTTAATAGTTAAGAGTTAGAGGATAATTCTTAAAAAAATCATCTATTATAGGTATATACGTTAAAACTGTTAGTCATATTCTTTTTAGTGTGTCCCTGAAGTAGTTTCCTTATCACCAAGTCAGGATTAGATGATGGAATACCAGGGAAATCGAGAGAAACCCTCAAATATTATAGGCAGTAACAATGTTTTGTATATATTTTTCTAAAGTTATCAGTTGTTTTCCTCTGGTTGTCATCATTTCATGCTGAGCTGATGATGGAAGGTACAATGAACTAACCAACTTTTACATTTCTTACTTCCATAGACTCGAGATGCATGCAAAGTGCCTCCTCAATCTTCCCATTCTGGGCTCTAAAAAATACTTTATATCACTGCTAAAATCCATCACTACAAAGCAAAAAATAAAAATTTATAAATAAAAAAAGAACCGACTTCAAAATAAACTAAACAGCCGTAAATAATATTTTATGTCGGGTACGGATCACATTTGAATCACCTTTTGAAGTCGGTGCCAAACCTGAAGTAAATAAAGTTCTTTATTCAACAAAAATACGAATTACTATGACTAAATATATATATAGGCTCATTGTCGGTTTTTTTAAATATGCAATCGGGATATTTTCGAAAGGCTAAAGACACACACACGTGTTTATATTTTTTTCATCACCTATTTAATTTCATAGGAAAATAGCCTGATCAAAAAGTTGATGCTGTATTAGTTTTAGTGAAAATAGTCCAAACCCAATTTCATTCCGATTAAACGAGCTGGCCATTCCTACTCTCGGTCCTGAATAAACCTCTGTTGATATACGATCTACACATGATGTCATACAAAATTCATGGCGCGCAAGCTGTGACGTCATCGCGTGATTTAATGAAGGGGTTTGCGGATATCTAGTCATACAACCATCACCTCTAACACAACTGAGATACGCGACTCTTTGTCGCGCGTTACAGATTGTCTGTCTCTTTCCTTTAAATATAATACGAGAAACACGAATGATACTAAAATACACGCTATTTCTGGAATGTTTTACAACTTTATTTAGGAAAAGACAATGTTGAAACCGAACGCTCCTGTGAGTCTATGGCACCTTTTCGCGTATGACAGTAGCTGTCACTTGATTGATAGGCGTCAGTTGTCTGTCGAGGTTATGTTAAATCTAGGACTGTAAGTTTAATATTAAGTTAATTTATGTTAAGTAAGATCCTGCCATCAGTAGGACAGTTGTCGCCAGCTTCCTAAGGGAAGATAGCAACAATATTTGATCAGTAGGAAAGTTGTTGCCACAACAATATATACGGAGTAACCCACTTCGCGGGGCGATTTCGCCTATTCAAAACGCGCTAATCCGAACTAGTTGTGACTTGATACAAATCTGGTGTTCAAAACGCAAGTCCGACAAGACAATCTAAAACAATGTGCTTTTTCTAACACCCCATGTATAACCTCGACAGACAACTGACGTCTGTCAATCAAGTGACAGCTACTGTCATACGCGAAAAGGTGCCACAGACTCACAGGAGCGTTCGGTTTCAACAGACAAATATATTTGAAAATACCTGACTCAATTTCTAAATTTTTAATATATTTTATTAAAATCTCGGAGGTAATTGAATGTAAAGAACGAAAAAGAAAAACGGTTATTTTGTATGAAGAGAATACCGGTAAGAGAAGGTCGGCTGCAGTGGCGTGCGGTCCATATAGCCACAAGGGCACTGCCTACCCGCTGAACGACCATGCAGGCATAGAGACAGAGAAACTGCCTACCCTGAAGCCCTGAACGACCATGGCTACATACAGGCACAGAGAAACTGCCTACCCTGAAGCCCTAAACGACCATGGCTACATACAGGCACAGAGAAACTGCCTACCCTGAAGCCCTGAACGACCATGGCTACATACAGGCACAGAGAAACTGCCTACCCTGAAGCCCTGAACGACCATGGCTACATACAGGCACAGAGAAACTGCCTACTCTGAAGCCCTGAACGACCATGGCTACATACAGGCACAGAGAAACTGCCTACCCTGAAGCCCTGAACGACCATGGCTACATACAGGCACAGAAAAACTGCCCACCCTGAAGCCCTGAACGACAATGGCTCCGTAGAGGCACAGAGAAACTGCCTACTATGAAACCCTGAACGACTATGGCTCCATATAGTCACAGAGAAGCTGCCTACCTTGGCCAAAAACCCTGTGTACGCCACTGACCGGCTGTAATTTATTATTATTAGATACACATTACTAGAAGGCGCCCGCAACTTTGTTCGCGGAGAAGGAAAAAGTCATAACCTCTCTTTTTCTCTTCAGTGTAGTGGGATAAAAAGTATCGTATAACGATTTAGAGATACCCAGCTACCCGTGTACCAAAAATAGTTGAAATCCGTTTAGCCGATTTTGCGTGATGAAGCCGCAATGACTCATACAAACATACAAAACATCAAAAAAAAATAGTTTTCGCGTCAGTGACCTCCAAATAGTCCCTTACAATAGTTTTTTATGAAGTATCTTTAATGTACAGAAATTGCATTTTTACAACTTTATGGATTAGAAACATTTTTGTCAAAAATAAGTACTTCTAACCTCAGAGTTCTCGGTTAAAACGTTTAAGTTATGATCACTCACTAGCATTCGGCCATTAAAAGAATTCGATTAAACACACATACAATTTAAAATAGTTCTGAAGTATATTCCGCCTTCATTAATTACACATGTGGGGTAGTTATTTTAGGTATACTTCGAAAACTATGACTACCACGTCTAAAAGTAGGCGAAGTGACGCATAAAGACGTAACTAATCTATGATAAATTGATAATAAACGATTTGAGTGCTACGTCACATCAGCTACTTATCCCAAAATATCAAAAAGAACCGTTAGTAATAATGAAATAATGATATTTATTCTGTGAGTAGGCCGCAAGGGCACTGTTATAAGTCTGACTCTCTCTACGGCGTTTCCCAAGACGAGACCACTGTTGAGAAGAAATCCGAAACAAACTAAACAGTCAGTAATTTTTTAACCGACTTACAAACAGGAGGTGATTCTCAATTCAATCGTATTTTTTTATGTTCCTCACACATTCCTTAGTTCTTTTTTTGAGCATCGCAATAGTTGCAAAATTTGCTCACCGTCTCACTCACGCGCAGTTCGCTCTCACTCGCACGTGGTCACACCAGGATTCGAATCCGGTACCTCTCGATTACGCGTCGAGCGTGTCACCCCTCCACTAGCGAGCACTGTGCTCGTATTTTCTTTGCGCTTTGACTTGTATCTATATCACAATATATAAATGTTTGTCAATTGGGCAGTGTTCAGTGATGGTGCCTACGATTACACGTAGGGAAGGCCTGTCAAGTGACCACAGGCGCTTCGTCAGGCAAAAAAAAAGGCTTCGGCAGGCGCGGTGTGGTACCACTTCCCAGGACTGTCTACAAGTTCGGGTTTTGGTCCATTGATCAGCGTGATGTGTTCTTGTTTTATGCCATAGCAGGTTAAAAGCTAGAGGAATCATAGGACTTTATCCAATCGCTAGATTATCAGATCCTCTCGTTGCCAGCTGGTCGGCTGCGTCATTACCTAAAAGTACATAAACAATTTGTTCGGTAATAATACGGGTTGCCACCTCCAGTGATAGTTTAATAGTGTGATTAAATATGTTTTCCAGTAAATAAATAAATAGGACTAGGGTGGGAACGAGTATACCGACAGACTTTAACCATCGACTTCAGTGCCTCATTGGAGTATATAACGTACGGTTTAAAAAAAACTTTTTAAATTTTTTCTTTATAAATACGCGTGTAATGAAAATGTGATTTAAAGCTGAGAGATAACTGTACCATCCGACACGAATTATCCTCAATAAAGAAAAAAAAATGGATTACGACGTATTGTAAAACTTAATACAAACTATATACTTAATACAAAAAGCATGCAGGTACTGCTTCTGTGTATAAAATTATTAAATAAGTGGCTACATCACATCATCAAGGCGTGTTAGTCATGAGATTTTGAGATTAATTAATTTATAAAAATAATTAATATCTCAAAAATTAAGCGTTTTCGGACTATGTTATACCAATTTATATGCTCCATTAGGCTCTACATTCGATTGTTAAAGTCTGTGGTATACTCGTTCCCATCCTATAGACTATTTAATGTTGACTGTAGTATCAAACATACAATAAAATTTACCTTGACTAATACATTGATTACAAAGCTAATTAAAAAAAGAGTTACAACCCAAATGTCAAAAATAAAACGTATGATACAATATACAAATGAGTGGCCGCTGTCCGCCATCTTGAATTATTAAAACTGTATCGATTTTTCTGCCTCAGTAGTACGACAGCAAATACATCCCACGGTATATAATAATCTATTATACTTGTGTGATTTTAACAATGCTTTTCATTTGAGTTTTTACTTACCTATCATTCATATTAAGTATTCATTTTGTAAGAAGCTGTTAGGATTTATATTTAGGCATGGCCAGAGCTGGCATGTTGATTTCCATTGATCAAGGCTTCTTCAATTAAGTTAAAAAAACGGCCAAGTGCGAGTTGGACTCGCGCACTGAGGGTTATGTACAAAATATACGCTACAAATAGCCGTATTTATGAAATTTCAGTGTTAGCAGAACCCTACTCCAAGCAAAATGTACGCGGTGTTCGGTCATTTTATATTGGTTCTGACAAAAACAAGCAGACATAAAATTATTGTTCAGTATTTGTTGTTATAGCGGTAGAAATACATCATCTGTGAAAATTTCAACTGTCTAACATCACGGTTCATGGTCATGAGATACAGCCTAGTGACAGACTGACACACAGACAGTCGAATGGACGGAGAGCGGAGTCTTAGTAATACGATTCCGTTTTACCCTAATACGTTTTACCCTTTAGGTACGGAACCCTAAAAAAACCCTGATCAAAAAAGAAGGATATGTTTAACACGTTCCCCTTTCACCCTGTACGGGCCCCCCAATGGTAGGTCACCCAAATGCTTGTCAGGAGTCCACGCCTCCACTGTGGAGTCACTTCTCCATACTTAATGCCTATTTGGACTTAGAGGCCATCCACATATTACGTCACAGCGTTAGGGGAGAGGGCGAGGTCATACCAGACGTGACGGGCCGTCTTAATGAGATAGGAAAAAGGGGGTCCAAAAGTCCACATTTTGCGTGACGTAATATGTGGATAACCCGTAATGACAATGTCCTATCATTTTGTACGGGGACAGTGAATGTTAATGTGTGTAATTGTGTATGTATGTTAGTCTGTAGGTACTGAACGGACTAATGTTTCAGCCTACTTAAAAAGTATGCCAGAATTAAACTAAGTACCTACACTTATTATGAATGAAAACTAGGCAAGTGGCAACAGGCTCTGGCTCAGTGTAGGTATGCTGTGGGCCAGGGTTGGTTCACAGCGCTGTTTTTCAGCCTGCACCTTATGCATAAATAGTTAGTTAGTTACAGTAGCGGAGAAGAAACTATCGTATTGGTGTATTTTATCTTAATAATTTTTTTTATCTTGATTTCAGCCTAAAGTGAAAAGCCAGACGCGATATTTTTTCCGCTACTGTACATTCCATAACTGCTAACGAGGGACACATTGTCGTTGTTTTAGCTTAATTACCTACATTTATTTTTAAACAAGGAACCGATTAACAGTAATAAAAACCTATAAGTATTTAATGGTTGAATTTAGATTTAAGATTATCATCTACAAAAAAATGCAAACGGCTAAACCAATTTCAACACTTCGTCAAATCACTTTTACAGTTGCGATACTACAGAAAGACATACAGAGACAAGGATACATATGTCAAACTTTTAACACAGCTCTTTTTTCGTCGGGGATAAGGTCAACTGGGGCAAATGCGTCTATGGGACAAATGCGTCTTTTGATGACGTTTTAGAAACGAACACTTGACATCGACCCTCGCTCTCTTTGCATTAGTAACAGTGCCAAACATTAAGCGGAAAGTTAAAAGTAGATATAGAAGCGGCCTTTAAATTACTTAGCACATGAAGTTCGGACCGCAGGAAACGCGTTGCGCCATTCCAACCCTCGTTCCGAAGCGTACATGTAAATGCAACAATGCAACGCGTGACATCAACGCGTACGCATCTCACAAAAGTTTTGCGCGCGCAATGCCGGTTTGGAAGCTATTACTGATTTTATTCGTTTGTTCCGTGAACATCCATGTCTGTGGAAAATAAAAAGTAAAGACTACAGGAACCGAAATTTGCTCAAGGTGGCTTATGATGAACTTGTTGAATATTGCAAATAAAATAGGAGTCGTGAATTTGTGACCAAAAAGACAAAATTTAAGAGGAGCATTCTGCAAAAAAGTCACAGACACAGTTACTTCTGAGCCGAGGAAAAATCTTTTGTAAATGATCACATTCCACGCGCCAGTCCAAAACCGCGATTCAAGCCATGGTCGCATTTCATTAATTAGTGCACGACAGTTTGATCCGTGGTAAGAACTGACGAACGGACCGACGGTACTATTCTCGGTTCGGAAAGCAGTCCCAGATCCGCAATCCTCGCTTTATGTATAAAGGCCGCTAATGTGTTCGGAAACCATGAAATTTGTAAAAGACGCATTTGTCCCATAGACGCATTTGGCCCAGTGAAACTTATAAGCGTCTACGGGTTACTACGTCGACAGGTTGAAGGCAAAAGGTTTCGAGGGCGGCTTCCAGCCCGATGGGCGGATCTAATAAAAACATTGACAGACACCAGCATCTCAGAGTGTTCTTGAAATGCGGCCAATAGAATAAAGTGGAGACAAATTACAAAAGCGGATACGCTACCTAAGTCGAGAGGACCGTGGACAAAACGTATAAAATCACCACGATCAGACCACAGCTGTTTACGACATCTTTGCTGAGTTCTTTATTGTCGTCTCTTAAAACCACATACTCATTCATTCTCCTAGCATAATAGTTATTTGCATAATTTTGTACAAGTTTCCAGAGTCTTACATTTCTTGTATTATATTTATACTGCTTATTTAAATGCTTCTAAGCCACATCCAGATATAGTATTGAAGTATGAACAATCATGACAGCGAGTTAAGATAGACGTTAATAAGTAAGTACCCCAAAGACTCAAGGTCTACAATAGGGCAAAGAAATGCACCAAAATAGTATACGATGCTATTTTCAGAGTTGCCCTTTGGATGAAAAATAGAAAAAGCAAACATTCTAAAACCAAACTACTGAATAAATTAGTACTTCCAGTCTGCAAGCTTGAAGAAGTAAGTAAGTAAAGGCACTGAAAGAGCCGTAGCTTATCAGTTTTTTTGGTTCTTCTCTGACTTATATCCGATCTTATTTTCTACCTCATGACTCTCCTGTGTAACTCTCTACCCCATGACTTAAGGCGTGCCCGGTTCCTTGCAACATTTAAGTCAAACCTTAAATAACATTACATGTCTCCCTTAACACACTGCTACTGAAATCACTTTATCAACTTTGCAGCTGACACTGTTATAGTTATTTATTTATTTACTTTGCATATACAATACAATACTCTTTATTGCACATCAAAAGAAACTAATATCAAACACCTGTTTAACCCACCTCCGTACTTATGCCTTGCGCACTGCGTCCCAACCCAACTATAAGTGACCGCGGATGGCGTTCCCGTATGTGGGTCCCCCCACTGAATCCGATTACTGATAACGAGGCCTAGCCAGACATACGCAGTTAAAAGTCTGGTTATAAAAAAACCGGCCAAGTGCGAGTTGGACTCGCTCACCGAGGGTTCCGTACAAAATATACGCTACAAGTGGCCGTTTCTATGAAAATCCATTGTTAGCAGAGCCCTACTCCTAAGCAAAATTACGCGGTAGTATTTCCTTCTGTTTCCGCGATTATTACTCATTTAAATAAAGCAATTTTAACTTATTACTTTTTTTATATTTTGAAATCTGAAAACGTTGAGATCTAAAAAGCATCCTAAATTTAATAAAGAAGATGGGTTGTCTCAGTAAGCCTCATTTTTTGAAATGCTGCTGCTAAATTATTAAAATAAAATAATTATGCCCTTCTGGCACACGTGTTTACAGATTTAAAAGGCCCATCTGGCATGTATATATATGTAAACCTGTATTTGTTTTCTCAAAGTGGATAGTTTGCACAAATTGTAACTTTGACGGAGAAAAATATATCTTTTCTCAGTCAATCCGTTAACACGGAAAGCCGAAGAGCTTCCGAAACGTCGGGAACTCGAATGAGATAATATACGCGATATAATTCGTTAAAATAGTTTTATTTAAATGAGTGATAAACGCGGAAACAGAAGAAAATATTAGGTTTATTTGTTTTAAATTTGAACAGGACTTCGCCGAGAGCGTTGATATAGCCATTTGAAAACGAAATCACGGGCAAAATTTAGCAATTTTACAGTAGTATAGGTAATTTGATATATCCCCATTCCACCCTCTGTCCATTTGTGAATCACAGATGGGTAGATAAAGTATAAATTGATAATAAAACCGTATGACGTATGTAAAGGCCTAATTATTAAATGGCCGACACGCGAGCCCGTTTTAGATCGTGTTGTGGTTAGGGTTCCGTACTTAAAGAATAGGCATGATGAAGGGGTAAAAAAATCAAAATCCTAATTAGTCCATCAGTCAGATACTAAAAAATACTTTTAACTATGAACATTTAAACTAAGCTTTAAGAGCCTTACTAGACTAACAAACTTAATAGCTAATACACAATAACAATATAGCACAAACGTGGTAATAAATAAGAATCGCACATTCTAAAAACGCACTTATTAAATTTCGCCTGACAGAAGGAATTACACAATAGGGTACTTGACTGACAGATCAAATCAGTTCCTTTTTATGAACTGTCAAAACCGTCAGAAAGTATGAAGTTTGAAAGGAATAAAGTTTCATGACGTCATAATTCTATACGGTCAAATTGCCTCCTCATTTTTAGTTTTTGATCATATTAAAATCACCAAAAACTTAAAAATAAGTATGCATTAATGTTTTATACGTATTTTCAGAAATAACATTTGACTGCAAGCGTGAAATCATTTGTGTTGACTACAGGAGAGTACCCAATAGGGAACATGCATGAAATTTTTTCATCGCTTTTCGTAAAGAAATATCAAAATACCGTAAAAACTATACCAAAAAGTGAAATTAAAATTAAAATCGGACAAGAAATACGTACGATATAAGCATTTTAAACTACTAATTAGACAGCGATTTGACAGAGAGGTCCAACATAGACTGTTACGTCACAGTCTACTACGGTCATATAAACTCCATATTAAATTCTGTTTTGCTAGAAAGCGATCGAATGAAATGTTTGATGGCTTATATCTTGGGTATTTTTAGAGTTATTTGAAAAATTCTTTTTGTCTGCTGTTTGTAACACGAATAAGCTTTTAATAAAGCAAAAATTTTAATTCATGCATATTCCCTATTAAATATATCAATATCTAGCTCTCTCGTCGCATTATTCAAAATAGATATGAATGGTGACAGGTAACAAGTGTTACCAAAAGCAAGTGAGTGGCTATAGTCACAACAAATTATGACAGTAAAATAAAGGGTGTTGTAAATCTAAAGAACCCTTTATGCGCGAGTCCAAGTCGCACTTGACCGGTTTTTATTTGGACTGCTCATAATTATTGAAAACTATGCATTATTGATAGGAAAAGGGACGCCTACGGCCGTGGGCGTTCGACCCCTTAACATACTTAGATACGAATGTAGAAATGCTTGAGTGTACTTTGTTTCATCCTTTTATTCTTTGTTCATCCTTAGGTGTCTTAAATAGTGAACAACATTCTAACCTAAAAGTACACCTTTTTAGGGTTCCGTACCCAAAGGGTAAAACAGACCTACTAAGACTTCGCTGTCCGACGGTCTGTCTGTCCGTCTGTTTATCTGTCTGTCTATATGTCTGTCACCAGGGTTTATCTCATGAACCGTGATAGCTAGACAGATAAAATTTTCACAGATGATGTATTTCTGTTGCCGTTATAACAATAAATACTTAAAACATCATAATAGGGTAGTTTCCTGGGTAAAAAATAATAATATTATAATTATAATATTTTCTTCTGTTTCCGCGATTATTACTCATTGAAATAAAACAATTTCCTCCTCCCGTGACCATGGAAAGCTGGAAGGCTTCCGAAACGTCGGGAACTAAAATGAGATAATATACGCGATATAATCCGTTAAATTGTTTTATTTCAATATTATAATTAGTTCGTCAATTGGATTATCAAAAATTATTCGACACGTATTTTTTCTTTTGTCAATCGAACAAAAAAAGACAAAGATAAAGCGCGTCAAAGTTTGGGAGTGGAGGGCGGGGAACTTTAACGGGCTATATCTTCATAATTTTTTGTTTAAAAAAAAAATAAAACAAAAATAAAATAGAATGCATTTATTTCGGACTACATGATCCATAGATTGTTACAATCTATGTATCATGTAGTCCGAACATCATGAATGAATGAATTAATACTTTTTGTATCATGATAATAATCACAATTTTTACAATTTATTAGTGGATCACTCCACTAGCGTTATTATTATAAACAAAGATCAGAAACAAATGAAAAAAAAAAATTCGACGATACTGGACTTGAACCAGTGCCTTGAGCCAGTCCGGGGCAGCACGCTCTACCATCTGAGCTAATCATCCATACCAGTAGTCGACGAATTTCGTCATCTGTTCTTGCTTAAGGATCTCTGTATGGTGCATCCGACTCTTTAGCCGTTAGCGCCGCCTAGTGCAGAACTATGAAGTTACTTTCACTAAGTTGTTATTTTTTTTTCATTTGTTTCTGATCTTTGTTTATAATGAATGAATGAATGTTTAATATAAAAGAAAAAATACGTGTCCAATATGTTCTGATAATCTAATTGACGGACTAATTATATTTTTTTAGGATACAAGCCCATTTTTATGTATGTTTGTCTACATCAGTAACCAATATAAATTGATCCAGCGCCGCGTACATTTTGCTTAAGAGTAGCGCTCTGCTAACACTGGATTTTCATAGATACGGCCATTTGTAGCGTACATTTTGTACGGAACCCTCGGTGCGCGAGTTCGGGCAATCAAACTCGCATTCGGCCAATTTTTTTGTCTTAAACTCCCATTTTCTCTTAAATAAAGTAACAGGAATTAATATTTTTGGTGCCACGTTGCCAATTTCATACATTAAATTTATTTCCTTGCGAGAAAACAGGGTATTGGCATTAAATGCATTTTTTTATTAGGTTAGAATGTTGTTTACTATTTAAGATAACTAAGGATGAATAGAGTATACGACGCATTATAATTGTTAGGAGATGTTAGTAGATGAAGTAATTATTAATAATTTAACTGACTATTTCATTCTGTATTATTGAACAAAATAATAATGAGGAATATTTTGAACTGTATTAATTATTATAATAATTATACTAATAGCCCATCACTAATTGTATGATAATCTGTGAAAATCGTGTGAGTAAATAGGTTTCTCAAACATGCAATGAAATATTGATGTTATGTTCCTTGTATAGGCTGCGAAGTATAACGTTTCAGGTGCGGCTAGGACAGAGGTCGTTAATGGAATTTCATTCAAATCATGCAGGCCTAGGCCGGCAAAGTCATCCTTTTTAATTTCCATTCCACATAAAATTTGTGGCACAGGACATGAAATTCTGCCACTATGCGTATTAAAAAATAAAACTTTGATCTTTTTGTTGTTTATTTCATTGCATTACTATACATACCTCGGCGGGAAATATGAGGTTGCCTGCCTCAGACCTATCCTATGTCTTCGGCCGGCAACCCCTTTCGTCCCGGCCTTTATAGTAATGTACTATTATCTGTAGTAATGTAGTACCTACTGAATACTGATGCATACAACGCTCGTGCAAGAAGCGCACGCGAGGGTGTTTCAATACATATTTAAGAACCTAGAACCAGATTAGTTATTAAATGATTGATAGATTCAGGCGTTACTTTGCGGAATTCCATACTAGATTAATGGATTATAGTTCCTTTGCTTTTTCGCGAAATTGTGTCTTGGTTAGATATAACTTTTAAATTGTGCTCACATGCGCATATTTTCATTGCAGTTCCCACAAAAACATACGCATGCAAATACAACAAACCACCACCAAACAGTATAATCCCCGATACGTGTTCCGCCGCTCTACGAGAAAAAAAATCTCGGGTAGACGCCGGACCGCCAACATCCCCTGCATCTCCTGATGATGCCTCGTAGAGAGGCGAAACTCGAGTCGAGGCAATTGAGTTTAAATACAAGTAATCAACCGATAAAAAACCCCAAAATCTGAAAAAAAAAAACTGATATTTTTCAAATGGCTGCACCGATTTTCTTGAACCATAACTAACAACACTCTATATGAATTCACTTTTCAAACACTAATCAAAATTTGTTCCACAGCTATGAGGCCACAGGCAGACACATACTCGTATACATCTCTAAGAGACTTAGTTTAAATATAAATAAATATTGTTTTTTTTTGTTTTTATTGACTAAGACGTAGAAGTATATCCTTAAACATTTCTGAGGATTTTCATTAATTATTTTTATCTTATTTTCTTCTGTTTCCGCGATTATTACTCATTTAAATAATACGCGAATTAATCCGTTAAATTGTTTTATTTAAACAATTGTAAAAGTTTTAAGTACAATGAAGATAGGCTAAGCACTATTATTGTAATAGTTAAGAATTATTTTAAAAAATGACTGACTGAGTTTGTTTCGGCTTTCTTCTCAACAGTGGTCTCCTCTTAGGAAATGTTGTAGATTCAGACTCGTTAAAGTGCCCTAGTAACCAACTTACAGAATAAACTATTTGAATTTATACGTAAAACTTCCGCACCCCTCATTTTCCATCGGTGATAAAAAAACATTAATCACATCCTTCACTCGGTTATAAGTCATTAATAGATTAATGCATTATTTGAAAATCCCTGTTTTCGAGGTGTGCAATGAAGAGTATTTATGTTCTATTGTAACAGAGTTAAACATGACCCACATATCCATCTAATCACTACCCAATCAATATACCGCGTATGTAGGCGGAAAAGTGGACACACTACGAGTACGTCTATACGCTATCCTTGTAGAGGAAATGGGCAGTTGGTTTGACCGTCGATCGATACGCTGACCACGTGAACATCTAATAGTATTAGTGTAGTAATTCATTAGTTACTTGGTAAAAGCGCAATTATAAATGCAAAGCGCTACAGGGGGAGCCTCTTATGAGTAATGACAATTATATTACATAAAATGAGATTTGTCTGTCCGTCCGCGGCTTAGCTCCGTGATTATTAGTACTAGAAAGCTGAAATTTGGTATGAGTATGTGTATGAATCACGCCGACAAAACGGTGAAAAAAAAAGTAAAAAAAAAAGAAAACCGGTACCTCTCGTACACCTAAAGTGAGAGTGATTTTTTTGTTTCGTCCCAACACTAGTGTGTGGGGTGTCGTTGAATAGGTCTTTTAAAAATAATTGGCAAAAAATAACGTTTGATAAATTCAGGATTTTTGTAAATATTCACTCCGAAATCCAAAAAATTGCGTCCCGCCCCTCTTACTTTTCGAACACGGGTCAAAAATTTATGAAAAATTCATGAAAATGAGGCTTTATAAGTACTTTCAATAAAAACTATATTGAATAAAATCGGTCAAGCCGTGTTTGAGCTATCGCGAAATTTCATAATTTCCTTTAAAATGACGTAAGTGTCGCGCAGTGTCCTTATACATCGAACGTTACACATATTAGTTAAGTGCCATACTGCATTAAAACATTCCGCTCAATCTGGCGCGTATAATCGATAACTTCCAGAAGGTAATAAGTGATTATTTCATCTGTAGTATGCGTTTTTTCGTATGAACGGCTGCGAAACCCTACACTGAGCATAGTAAGCATGGTCCGATATGCTCGTGGCCAGTTTATAAAAGTTCAAGTTCTACAGATCAGAAGCAATTAAGCGCAACAAAAACATTATTAAAGAAGAATCTCAACAAATCAAAAAGGAGTGATATCAAAAAGATGCCAAATATGACCCAGGAATATTTACTGTCTGAAATTGTAAATTAATCTTCGATTTGCCTCTTCGCTATAGACATTACACAAAAATCCATTTTTAGAGGGCATGAGATAAGTCAGTCAGTGGGCAGGGCATAATGGACCATGAACCGGTGTCGACAGATCGCGATGGCTATATCTCTCTCCTAGATAAAGCTCTCGTGATCTTTGGACACCGGTCGGCGAACTAATTATTTTTCTGTTATCGCCGTCGTGTGACAACCAACCCCATTTTTAATGCTAAAATAAGTATTATTCTGGGATGGTTTGGAAACTGTTGAGTTATTTTTTTCCCTAAAAATGTATGGAGGTGGATTAAAAAACTCAGATATCTGTGAAGCCGCAAAATTATTATTTGGCATAGTGTACATTTCAGTTATAGCTGCGGTTTTTTTAGACTCGGTTAAATTAAGCAAGCACCTCATTTGTATGTGACGAATTATATGCCAGATGCAAAGTTAACGTAACCGGATTTCCAAAAATATTTAAGCAGCTTTATCATTCTAACTGCGATTTAAACCTATTTTAAAAAAAAAACCTAAAATAAAGAACTTTGATTTTTATGTTAATGAAGGCGATTTGATCCACAGTGCACAGTGACAACTGACCCGTGAGTCGACCTTACCTGATCTCCCCTACTCGGCCTTTTACGACTTGATTAACCGCTATTGTAATGTAAATAATGTCCTTGTTACAATGAGAATATAAGTATACAGGTAACTTTAAGCGTACTATGTAACTTTGTAATTTTGTGATCGATACAACACAACATTAACATCTGTCTGTTGCCCGGAACTGTGTAATTTACAGAATCCGGGCCTATGATGGTTGTATTTGTCACGCGAAAAATAAATGACATCGCTGCCGTCACCTTCTGACACGTATGTGAGTGCGAGAGTGACAGACACGTTATCATATCATTTATCGCATGATAAGCGCGACCATCATAGGCCCGCTGGGCGACCGAGGATTACTCGGTGGCGTATTCTGTTGTAGTAGTATAGACTCCTTGAATAAATGACAGTCATTCAATGGTCTCATGTCAAGAGTATGTGTTACTGATTTTAATAATTATAAACATAACATGGTGTCAGGTGTGGTTTCAGTGGCTTAAATGTGCCCTAAAAAGTGTGTAAATAGTGTATAAATGCCGGACTCTGAAAAAATTCATAACAAAATGTCGCAAGCACAAAAAGGTGATAACGTGTATGCGACCATGCAACAGCCGGACCCCTTGCAGGAACAAGGTAACATGGCGGTCAATTGGAAAGAATGGAAATCCGCATTTGACGTTTTTCTGATCGCATCGGGTCGAGACACGGCTCCGTCGAAGGAAAAGTGTGCTATATTTCTTCACGTAATAGGCAGATTTGGTAGAGAGACCTATGAGGAATTTGACGTCGATAGCAACATTGATTACGATGGGTTAGTTAAATTATTTACAGAGCGATTTGATCCCAAAAGGAATGCTAATTTCGAACGTCACGTATTTTTTGAAACATATCAAAGTGATTCGTTCGACAAATTCCTGAGCGACTTAAAAATAAAAAGTACAAGTTGCGCGTTTGGTCAGCTGAAAAATAGTTTAATTTTAACTCAGCTAATAACAGGTCTGAAAGACGGGCAATTGCGTGAACGACTATTGTCGAAAACCTCGTTAGAACTGGAAGAGGCTGTGACGTGCTGTCGCGCGGCCGAGCGTGCTAGTACACAGGCGGCGGCGTGTCGCACTGGGACCGCAGAACCGACCGCGCCCGCGCCTCTGCTGGAGGAGTTGGCTCGAGGACGCAGCGCGCCCGGCGGCAGCGGCTACGGCGCCGGTATGTGGACGCGCGGCCGCGGGACGAGCGGACGAGGCCGCGGGGGTCTTGCACGTGTCGCTCCATCTGGCCGTATCCAACGTTCTACTAGTGTATGTGAGAAGTGCAGCGGGTGGCACGCTGTTAATGATAAGTGTCCTGCTTTTAATGTCAGATGTTTTAGGTGTGAGCGCATTGGACATTTCCCCAAAACCTGCCGTGAGAGACTGCTGAGAGAGGTTGAAATAGACAAAATTGACAGTGAGGACTGTTCCGGTGACGGTGACTTTTACCTGGAAAATATTACTGTGAATGCAATGGACTGCAGAGGATCCTTTTGGTCAGAGAATATTTTGGTTAATAATGTTCCAATAAAGTTTAAATTAGATTCTGGGGCGGATACATCTGTGATGTCATTAAAGTGTTTTACACAGGCGGGTTTTAGTACAAATGTACTACAGAAAACAAATGCAATGCTCAAAGAAATCAGTCGGAACCGCTTGCCTGTTGTAGGATACTTTGTGGTAAATATGAAATATAAAACGTTTGTTTCTGAGCAAAAAGTGTATATTTTAGATGTTGAGTGTAATAACTTGCTAGGGCTGAAGGCATGCACGGAATTGAACCTAATTGCACGAATTAATGAATTACAACAATGTGACAATTCTGTGTTTGAAGGTGTAGGCTGCTTACCTTCATTCATCAAAATATCGATTGATGAGTCAGTACCTCCTGTTGTTTCTGCTTCCAGGAGGATACCGCTACGTATGCATCTCGTCTGAAGGAAGAGTTGGATGATATGGTCAAATTAGATATTATTACGCGTGAAGAGGGCCCTACAGATTGGGTATCGCCTATAGTGATCGTGGAGAAGCCGGATAAAAAGTTGCGCATCTGTTTAGATCCATTACACCTAAACAAGGCCGTGCGTCGGAGCCACTTCCAGCCACCGACGCTAGATGAAATTGCAAGCGAACTTGATGGTGCGAAGTATTTTTCTAAGCTTGATGCGTGTAAAGGGTTTTGGATTCTAAAGCTTGATGAAGTAAGCTCAAAATTTTGCACTTTCGCAACTCCATTTGGTAGGTACAGATTTTTAAGGATGCCATTTGGGATAAATTGTGCCCCTGAAATTTTTCACAACGAAATGGTCAAAATTTTCAAAACTGAGGGTGTAGCCGTTTATATTGATGACTTAGTAGTTTTTGGCTGTACAAAGAGTGAACATGATGCAAGACTACAAGAAGTATTTAAAAAAGCAAAGAAAAATGGTCTTAAGTTTAATAAAGGGAAATGTACATTTAATACCAATGAAGTAAAATACCTCGGTCACATTTTCAGCTCTGAAGGAATGCGCCTTGATCCCAAAAGAGTGAATGCAATAAACGACATGCCATCGCCGTCGAGCAAAAAAGAATTAGAAAGATTTTTGGGAGTAACAAACTATTTATCTCGTTTTATTCCGAATTATTCGAATATAGCTGCCCCGCTACGAGAGTTATTAAAAAAAGATGTGGAATTCGTATGGTGTGCTGAACATAGACAGATTTTCGAAGAGTTAAAGCGTCGCATATGCTCTGCGCCAGTGTTGCGGTACTACTCACCATATGAAGAGATGACGGTGTCAGTAGACGCGAGCTCGCGTGGTCTCGGTGCTGTACTGCTGCAGAAAGGGCGACCTGTTGCCTACGCGGCACGGACGCTCACACCCGCTGAGTCACGTTGGGCTCAGATTGAGAAAGAGCTTCTGGCTATAGTGTTTGGATGCACACGTTTTCGTCAGTATATGTATGGGCATGACGGAGTTATTATAGAGACGGATCACAAGCCACTGGAATCTATATTCAAAAAACCATTTACTGATACACCGGTGAGATTGCAACGCATGCTCATGAAGTTACACGGTTATGCATTTCAAATCCGTTACAAGCCCGGAAAGGAAATGTTCTTAGCGGACACCTTATCTCGTGCGCCCTCTGAGAAGGGATCAGACGACGACGTGCATGCAGATGTTACTATACACGTCAACACTTTAATGGAGTGTCTAAATGTATCAAAGGAAAAATTGGCCAAAATTAGGGAGGAAACTAACAAAGATGAAATTCTAAAGCATGTAAAGGAGTACTACTTGAGTGGCTGGCCTAGTAGAAAAAATAAAACAAAAGATGTGACGAGACCTTATTGGACGATTCGAGACGATATACATGTGATAGAAGGAATAGTATTTAGAAATCACCAAATAGTGATTCCAAGTATGTTACGAAAAGAAATACTTCTGCTGATTCATGAGGGACATTTGGGAATCGAAAAATGTAAACGCCGAGCTAGAGACCTAGTCTGGTGGCCGGGCATGGGTGCTGATATCGAACAGGCGGTGCAGCGCTGCGAACCTTGTCAACGCTACCGCGCGGCGCCAGCGCGTGAGCCACTACGACCACATCCTATACCCAGTTTACCCTGGAGTGTGCTTGCCGCAGACCTTTTCGAGTTTCAAAGAAAACACTATTTAATCGTCGTAGACTACTACTCGAAATTCGTGGAAGTAGCGTCTTTGAATAGTCTGACGAGCGGCACTATAATTATGCATATGAAAAACTTTTTTGGCCGATTAGGGATTCCTCGGAAGGTACTAACAGATAACGGCTCTCTCCACAGGAATTCGAGGAGTTTTCGAGGTATTATGACTTCGAACATGTGACAAGCTCACCGTTGTACCCTCGTTCGAATGGATTGGTTGAGCGCAACGTACAGACAGTGAAAAAACTGTTTGCTAAGGCACAGGAAGACAAGACGGCTTGGCAATTGGCGCTATTAAATTTTAGAAATACTCCTATATCAGGGGAAGATTACTCACCAGCACAGCTAATAATGGGTCGCAGATTGAGAACATGACTTCCAACCACGGATGAAAGCTTACGACCAGAAGTGATTCAACCGGCTTTGGTTCAGAAAAAACGCGAAGAAAATATCATCCAAGTCAAGAATTACTACGATCGTGGCACTAAAGTGCTGCCCAAGCTACGTTCTGGCGAGCCAGTTCACATGCGGGATAACGGAATGTGGGTGCCCGCGCGGGTAGTAGACGTCGCGCGTGGTGACCGTTCATACTGGATTACGACTGAAAACGGACGCACATACCGCAGAAATAGGGCTCAAATCTTGCAAAGACAACTGGGCTCGTCTGGGTCAACTTTGAAAACAAGTCCAGTAATAACGCAAAAATACAGTTATCTTGATCCCATCGTAACTAATTCAGACGAGGTCGCAGCTAGCTCATCAGCAGAAACCCATGATTCCGCACAGGGTGTGGGTACAGCAGATGGTACCGTCGGCGTGACTAGGATCGGGCGTCTAGTGCGTCCGCCCCAGAGATATGGATTTGATGTATAAATAGAAGGAAAGATTTGTGTGCGATGCAGGTTTGCTTCTGTTGTTATTATTTTTATTAAGATTGTTATTTTATTATTTTGTTTTTGTAAAGGAAGGGAGATGTTGTAGTAGTATAGACTCCTTGAATAAATGACAGTCAGTCAATGGTCTCATGTCAAGAGTATGTGTTACTGATTTTAATAATTATAAACATAACATACCCTATCTAGATAATCTTCGCAGGCAGGCGAAAGCAAATGCTATGATGGGTGTATTTGTCACGCGATAAATAAATGACATCGCTGCCGTCACCTTCTGACACGTATGTGAGTGCGAGAGTGACAGACACGTTATCATATAATTTATCGCATGATAAGCGCGACCAACATAGGCCCGCTGGGCGACCGAGGATTACTCGGTGGCGTACCCTATCTAGATAATCTTCGCAGGCACGCGAAAGCAAAACTATGTCTACTAGCAAATTTCATCCAAATCATTAGAGTCATTTCCAATAATAGACTAGAAGGTGCCTACAACTTTACACCCACGCTAAGCTGAGGACAGAGTTAACATCTGTCTGTTTCCCGGAACTGAGTAATATACAGCACCTGGGCGACTGAGGATTACTCGGTTGCCTACCCTAGTAGTCTAGAAGCTACCCACAACTTCGTCAGCGGAGGGGAAAAAAATGATAACCCACTTTTTGTCTTGAGCGTAGTCGGATAAAAAGTATTCTTAATGATAATTATAACCATCTTTGGATGACCAATTCGTGTACCAAAAATAGTTGAAATCCATAGCCGTTTTGGCGTGATGAAACCACAACGACACATGCAAAACACACAAACGTGACCGTCAAATAGTCCATTTAAGTTAATTTTTTGAGAATACCTTCAATATACACACATAGTTTTTACAATTTTAGAATAGTAAGATGTCGTAGTTAATTATTAAATGATTTAAGTACTAATTAGGTTATTACGTAATACTATTATCATTATCCATGTTAGAACAATTAATTAAAATAGTTTTAGTTGAATTAAGTTGATCTTAGAGCAGAGGAGATCAAACCTCTACGTTCAAACACAAATGCATCGGCGTTCTCTAATTCATGTAATTGCCATCCAATAATGACAGGAAACGTTTAGTCCTCATTGCGATCGGCTAAGGTCGTCTCATGCTGGAATAGGCATGACGACAGGATACGAAAGTCAAAATTCTAATTAGGCCGTATGGTATCCACTATCAATACGTTGGATAACAGTCATTGATATGACCGCTTTATAAATGTTCATCGTAATCCGTATTACTTTAACACATGTACATGATCAATTTGCTTTTTATATAACCACAATACGACCTCTATACCATTCTAAATAAATTAATTTGCGCCTTTTTCACGTTATGTAAACGCTCTTGTGATATTTATACGACCAATTTAAATAGGCATGACGATACAGGGTATGAAAATCAAAATTCTAATTACGTAGTCCATATTGAATAAAAAAATTATGGCCACGTAATTTTTATATTTTCAAATTAAACAAAAAATACTGAGATAAATCACATCAAAGTTTAGGATTGGGGGTTCGTGACGTCACTACTAGGTATAATCTGTACCATACGGTGACGTCACGCGACATTTTGACTCAATGTATCTCCGTTATTTTTTGGTTACGTAAGAAAAAATACGTGTCCAATATTTTTTAATTATCTACAATACGGACTAATTATTAAAATTTAGTCGTTATCCCTATTCTACTATATGATATTTTAATTTCTGTCTGACCATTGGAGACACTTTTACACCTCCAAAATATTATCTGTTGACCACACGGAGACTCAGTACATCTCTTTTAAAATAAGTTTTTTATTATATACACTGTAATTTTTCACTTCTTTCAGCACAAAAACAAAGAATAAACACATAAGAAACCGAATTAAATACTATTCGATTCAGTGAGCTTCAGTTAGCCCGCTTCACTTATTTTTGTGAAATTATGTTTAATGTGTAGTACATAAAAAAAAAAACTTTATAATAGTATAGAAGATAGGTCACGGATAGGAGACAGTCCCTAATATTTTTATGCGTAAAATTAGGTGTTAATAAAACTCGCAGTTAATGTAGCTAAATTATTATCTAATCTTTAGTTTATTGTGACGCCGATGCGCCGAAAAAACGTCACGTTAATGTAGATTAGTCGTACAAACATGTTTATTTGCCGGTTTATATACTTACAGACAACATCAATCTTTTATATGTATGTAATTTAATTTAACGTAACTTCTTATTGTGCTATTGAACAATCACTCAAACCACTTAAAGATTACATAAATATTAGATAAAAAAATATTCCTACAAAGAAAATAAAGTTAAAACTACATCTTAGACGGAGAAAAAGAGAGAGAGAGAAGAAAACAATGATAAGGAAAAAGAAGATAATCGAAAGACAAATAGAATTTCAGAGAAGAATGCATAGTCTTTTATTTGTTTTAAGTTAGTGTGCATACAGATCCATCTTTATTTGTGTAAATGTTCCGCTGACTCTACTTTTTAACGTATAACTATAAATATAACTTTTTTTGACAGAAAAAGAAAACCATGGAAAATGGCAATGACCTCGAAAAGGAGTTCACCGTCAAGAAAGTCGTCAATCTACTGGAACGAGCGCCGAGGCCCTCGGGCAGGTTCGGGCTCCCGAAAGGGACGGAAAAAGACCGAGTTACCTACGAGAGCGAGAGACTGACTAGTCAGAGCGAAGCTTCATCGAGGAGGAACAGTGATGACGGGGGGAGAGCGAAGAAAGAAGGGTTTAGAGGAGGTATGATATATGATTATTAAGAAACTTAAGAGCGTTTATACCCGCTTAACTGGCAACGTCGCATTTTTTTTTTCTTGCTTCATTATTTTGTGGTATTTGAATGAAACTTAAATATATGTTCAATACATACCCTACATTTTTAGCATTTATATTGTGTTTAATTCATGTACTCATAGCTTTTGCCTTTACTTTCTTACAAAACAACATATAGACATCATTCATTTTTAGAGCTTTGGCTGTGGCAATATCATGAAATTTTGCATTGTGTCAGCTTAACTACCGAAAATGTAATGAATGAATTGAAAACATGTTCAAGTTACATTCATATTTCTTAAAATAATCAACAAAAACCAAAAAAATGGCGACGTTGCCAGTTAAGCAGGTATACACCCTCTTAACGAAACGCCTAAGGACAAGGTATCGGGCAGGTTCGGACTCGAGAAAAAGACGGAGAACGATCAAGGCGAAGAGACAGCAATAAGGAGGTAATTAATAAATAGAAGTTTCGGTCTTCGAACAGGTCTGAGGTCGAGAATAAAAGAAGAAAAACGGGGTTAGGCTTGAAGAGAAGTTCGGGGAGGTGCGGACCAGAAAAAGGGATTTAATAGGAAATTGATAACGTAGTATTAGCGAGAGGTTAACTAGCCAGTCCGAGGCAAGAAGGAACACTGACAATGGGGCGAAGGAGTCTTAGGCGAGGTAAGATACTTTTTTTTACTCAAAACCGACCAGCGATTGACCCCTGTATATCCCCATGGAGTGAACACAGAGCAGGAGATGCAGTTTGCTGGTGGTTCTGCAATAGGGTACATGCATGAATTTTTTTATTGCTTTTCTTAACTAAATATCTAAAAACCGTAAAAACTATTTCAAAATGTGAAATTGAAATTAAAATCGGCCAAGAAATACGCATGAGAGAGGTCCGATATGCACTGTTACGTCATAGTGCACTTCGGCCATATAAACTCCATATTAAATTCTGTTTTGCTAGCAAGAGATAGAATGAAATGTTTGATGGCTTATATCTTGGTTATTTTTATAGTTATACGATTTTTTTTTGTTTTTTTTTATGATATAGGAGGCAAACGAGCAGACGGGTCGCCTGATGGTAAGCGATCACCGTCGCCCATAGACACTTGCATCACCAGAGGAGTTACAAGTGCGTTGCCGGCCTTTCAGGTGGGAGTACACTCTTTTCTTGAAGGCTTGATGGTCGCATCTTTGGTAGTTTTCTGTTTGTTACATGAATGAGCTTTTATTAAAGGAAAAATAAAAATTCATGCATATTCCCTATACGCTATTCACTCGAGACGAAAAGGCGTGGGATGACAGCAGTTGAACTGATCAGACATGCTCAGATTTATCTTCCCAGTTAGTCCTGACTCCTTGCCGGTGGACATCTGGACTGGATGCACGTAGTGACAAAACTTAGATTATGAAGCAGGAAGTTGCGCGGCAGCAACTGGAGAAGAGTGACTATGTGTCGCACTCGCTGATGTAGACTTTGACAGAGCTACTCGTATGTTCCTTAATGAACTTCTACAAGTAGCAAATCAAAATGAATGTTAGTTTGTATAAGCTTCTCTTGTATTGTGTTTACAGATGGAACTGCGTCTGAGCCGCCTACAGCCAACGTGACCAATCACAACGCATGGAATGACTTGGCGAGCTCAACATCCACTACAAGAACGGAGCTTAGCACAGACAGCGCGTTGGACGATCAGGTACAAAATCTACTTAAGGTGCTTACAGATGAAAGTGCGTCTGAGCCGCCCACAGCCAACGTAACCAATCACAACGCATGGAATAACCTAGTGAGCTCTGCATGCACGACAAGGACGGAGCTTCGCACTGACAGTGCGTTGGACGATCAGGTACAGAATCTACTTAAGGTCCTTACAGATGGAACTGCGTCTGAGCCGCCCAAAGTCAACGTGACCAATCACAACGCATGGAATGACCTAGAGAGCTCTGCATGCACGACAAGGACGGAGCTTAGCACAGACAACGCGTTGGACGATCAGGTACAGAATCTACTTAAGGTGCTTACAGATGGAATTGTGTCTGAGCCGCCCACGGCCAACGTGACCAATCACAACGCATGGAATGACGTAGTAAGCTCTGCATGCATGACAAGGACGGAGCTTAGCTCAAACAACGCGTTGGACGATCAGGTACAGAATCTACTTAAGGTGCTTACAGATGGAATTGTGTCTGAGCCGCCCACAGCCCACCAGTACTTTCAGTTTCATATCAATGCAATTATGTGAAATGTTTTTATTAGCCGCTGTTGAAAAAACTTCGGAATCGAGATAGGTTAAAGACTATCTTTACAATTATAAATTATAAACCTCGCCAGACAGAGAATGAAGGAATTTGGTAATGGTTACATAGAGCCAAAGGAAGTCCAGATGCTGCCATTGGGATCAATCATCCGGTGTATGGAGGTGGTAGAACAATCGATCGAGTAGCAAGAGAGAACTACCCCTAGTAATAAGATAAGATAACTTTACAATTTCTACCCACCAGAGCAATCCCCACCGAAGCCATGACTCTGCCCTCCCCGGGACGCCCATGCGCATAAAGGAGCCGTGGAAGTCGGCAGACAGCCTTGCCCCGGACTCCGCCTTTGGGACCTCGTTGGCAGACATTATGGAGAGCCCAGCTAACAAGGTAGGTTACTGCAACAGTGATCGAATTTAGGAGACTGATTTGAAGTAGGCCTTACTGCGGACCTATACTGGTTGCGTTTGTCACGCGATAAATAAATGACATAGCTGCGGTCACCTTCTGACACGTAATTGAGTGCGAGAGTGACAGGCGCGTTATCATATCATTTATCGCGTGATAAACGCGACCATCATAAGCCCGCAGGTTTCATTATCAGTAACTTAAGATTTTTTTTATGAAACATATGTTTACGAGTTGTTCTAAACCATTACGATTGATAGTCCACTTATTTTATTAATCCATGATTCATAGTAAGTATAAAAAGTATGAATGATATGAATGAAGTAGTAATGACTACACGCATCAATAGCTTCCTATGATTATGACTGTGACAGCTGGCATTAAAAGGTTAATTATGATTGGTGGGTGGTGGGAGCTAAATGGATTGTATAACGTGGTTATGTCGTATTTTGTTATTTGTTAGACATCACAAATAGACTAAGTCCTCATAAAAAATCTAGGGTAGGTAACTAGGTATATTGCCTTTTAGTACTGGCGACCTTTAGGTTACTTGACCATATTGTAAAAATATAACATACCTATAGCCAGGGTCTAGGTTTTACTACTTGATTGCATTCTCTAGAACGAAGTAACCTAATAATAATAAAAACATTTTAAAGAGGTTTTGTGAATGAGTCATTTTGGTATTGCAGACATTTTGGGATAGCAAACATAGTAGGATTGCAGACATTTTGGGAATAAGAACTTTCTGGATAGCAAATATTATACGAAAACTATAATTCTTAGAGACGGACATTATAAGAGTTTAGAGATTATTGAGTGTGCAGATTTTTTGATAATGGAACATTTTGGGAAAATAGGCCTTTCACACCCTGTGGTTACTGACCATATCATAAAATACCTACGTATAGTCAGTGTCACTACCACTACTTGATTAAAACATTGGTCAGTTTACCAGAGTTTTGAAAATGTTAAAGATATTTTGCGAATGAGTCATTTTGGTATTGCAGACATTTTGGGATTGCAGACAGTTGCAGAATAAGAACTATCTCGGAAGCAAATATTAAAAATATTGACATTATTGAAGGCAGATATTTTGGGAATTTGATTTACGTTTTTCTTACAATTGATGAATACATATTAAGTAATCAATTTTACTGAATACGATTGGACCCAGTTTTGCTTTTCCAGTTTATCTAGATACTTTTATTACAGAAAAACAAAAAAGGTTGCACCGACCGAGCTTATACTGAACTCAAGATAAGAATATAATTCTGACACATTGCCCAACCATGAAGTTTTCGATTATTGAAAACTAGAAGGCAGCTACGTTAGCAGCAACCCTTTTTTTCTTCAGCTTAGTCGGGAAAAAACGATCCTGTGAATACCCAGCTACCAGTGTACCAAAAATACTTGAAATCCGTTTAGCCGTTTGATGAAGACACAACGACACATACTACGAGCATACAAAAAATTAAAAATTATCAATTTTTTTGTTTCAGTGATTTCCAAATAGTCCGTTATGAATATGTATTTTTTTAAATATCTTCAATGTACAGATATTAAATTTTTACAACTTTATAATATTATAGATATTTTTGGGGGAGAAGAATTTTTTTTAGTCCAGCTCCAGCTTCACTTCGTAAATGTCTATATAATTAATGTCAAATTTTGTTCCGAATTTCATGGTTTTGGTGAATGGATAAATCGAGTAAATGAAAATCGTCAAAATAAACAATGACCAAATCCATACTTAATATTATAAATGCGAAAGTGTGTCTGTCTGTCTGTTTGTTACCTCTTCACGCTAAAACCGCTGAACCGGTTTGGATGAAATTTGGTATGGAGATAGTTTGAGTCCTGGGGAAGGACATAGGTTACTTTTTATCCCGGAAAAATATCATTATCCACGATAAATTAATTTAAGGCGGACGAAGTCGCGGGCAGAAGCTAGTAATGAAATAATGACGAAAAGTATTCGGTAATGCATTAGTAAAAATATTTCTCGACACATTGCAACATTACAGACATTTGTTATTCTTATCTTGAGTTCAGTGTAGCTCAGTCTATTTAACTCAGGTTCTATCTAAGTATAATGACGATGACTCGTAGAAAATCAAAGATATTTACTAAAATATCCTAAAGTAATTTATTTGCCTGAACTAAAGACTAAAGTGCATACGTGTAATTGCCGGCCACGCGTCCTGTCCCATGGGAAAGGGGGCGTGCGGCATTATGTCCAAGGCCGCGGTGAATATACAATGGAGCTCTCTTTTGTTTTATTGAATTCATTTACGTATTTACTGAACAATATTATTTTCCCCTTACTCGCTCGGAAAATCTCAATTTTCAACGCCAAATCTGCGTGGATAAGTCCGTTTTATCCACTAGCGTGATAAAGTCATTTGAAGTTCGAATTTATATTTTTTATATATATGTTTGTTTTGGTGCGACAGTCTACTTGTGCCCATTTTTAAAAATAAGGGGGATGTACAAGACTGCAACAACTATAGAGGAATAAAGCTCATGTCACATAGTATGAAAGTGTGGGAGAAAGTCATAGTGTGACCAATGAGAGATGAGAGTGATATAACACAAAAGCAATTCGGTTTTATGCCGGGCAGGGGTACAACGGACGCCATATTCGCACTTCGCCAATTGTGTGAAAAATATTGACTTGCGCAAAAAAACCAGCATATGATGTTTGTTGATCTTGAGAAGGCTTATGATCGTGTACCTCGTGAGGTTTTGTGGTGGGCCTTGAAAGAGAAATGTGGGCCTGGGAAGTATGTGGGGTTGATTCGGTCTATGTATGACAGATGTTGTACACGCGTCCGGTCGGCGGCTGGCACCACGGACAGGTTCAGCGTCGCGGTGGGCTTACACCAGGGGTCGGCTTTAAGCCCCTACCTCTTTCTGCTTGTCATAGACGCTCTGTCGTCAGGCACTCAGGAGGAGGCACCCTGGTGTATGCTCTTTGCTGACGATAATGTCCTTGTCGGTGAAGAGGGGCTTGAAATTCAGAGCAGACTAGAGCACTGGCGGCAAAAATTGGAGAATGTTAGCCTTAAAATCAGTCGATCCAAAACAGAACACCTGATTTGCGATTTTGGCGGTCTCCCCAATCTAACGCCCATAGAGCTCGATGGCGTAACGCTGCCGGTCTGCTCCGATTGCCGATACCTAGGGTCACTCATACAGTGCGATGGTGATATTGACCGTGACATTAAAAACCGAATCAGCGCAGGATGGATGAAGTGGCGACAGGTCTCGGGAGTAATATGCGATGCCCGAATACCCCTTCGATTGAAGGGCAAAATCTACGAGAGCATTGTGAGACCTGTCGTCATGTATGGATCGGAATGTTGGGCCGCAAAGGTGACGGATGAAAACAGATTGCATGTTACGGAGATGAGAATGTTGAGATGGATGAGTGGCGTGACGAGAATGGATCGGATAAGGAATGAGTATATAAGAGGAAGCCTGAAAGTAGCACCCGTAGTCGATAAGCTGAGAGCAAATCGCCTACGGTGGTATGGAGATATTATGCGGAGGGATGAGAGCCATGTGACAAGAAGGGTATTAGATATGCATGTGGAAGGATGTAAGAGGAGGGGTAGGCCGAGGAAACGGTGGATGGATTGCGTGAGAGATGACATGAAGAGGAAGGATGTAAGTGACGAGATGACGAGTGATAGAGAGGTATGGAAGAAAAAAACATGCTGCGCCGACCGCAAGTAAATGGGACAAGGACAAGCGAATGATGAATGATGATGTTTGTTTTGGTATGAATGTGTTTTGTAGGTTCATTATCCCTAGTTTTAAATGAACAAATAATGGGTTTAGTATAATTTCATAGTTTGTCTTACATTTCACATTTTCCTCGCTATAATGAGGTGAAAAGTTGTGTGTTTCGCACGGTTGCAATATTATTTGGCTTTTATTATTTATTTATTTATTTAAACTTTATTGCACGATACAAGAAAGTACAAATGGCGGACTTAATGCCATAAAGGCACTCTCTACCAGTCAATCAATTGGCTTTTCGTGCCGTGAAGGCCTCGTTACGCTCAGGAATCTATATTTGAACCACTCGCTCCGCTTGAGTTTTAATTTTAGATGCCTTCGCTTACTCGTCTTACAATTGAATCACTCACGCCAAATAACAACTTCGCAGTCTTACATAGAAAATAACTATTTTAACCCCCTGTGATAAAACAAGATTTTGATGAATATAATTATCTTTATTCTCTAAGTAGGCTGCAAGGGCACTTTTTCAAGCCTGACTCTACGGCGTTTTCCAAGAGGAGACCACTGGTGAAAAGAAAGCCGAAACAAACTCAACAGTCAGTCATTTTTTCTAAATAACTCTTATCTATTACAATATTTGTACTTAGCCTATCTTAAATATGTTTTTAAGTATAAACTCAATGCGTAGTTCTCCAAGAAAACATATCAAAACGTATAAAAATAAAAGTATATTAAGTAGAAGGAGAAAATATGATAATTTAAGTCTATTACGTTTACGTACGTTTGATATGCCATCTTATAAGAACCGTGTCCCGGTAAAAGTAAATTACCTACCTATTTGGTTCCTGTGTTGGACCATGTATTTTTGTATTTCCGTTTTGGTCATTTACTTTTAAAGGACCTAATAAGCAGGTTTAAGAAATAAAGAGATAGAAAATAATATTTTATTAATTAATAATAAAATATTTTTTTGTCTCCGTTTTGGTAATTTACTTTTAAAAGACCTAATAAACAAGTTAACAAATAAAGAGACTGATAATTTTTTTTTGTATTTCTATGTTAATATTTTTGTGTTTCCGTTTTGGTCATTTAATAAAATACCTAATAAACAGATTAAAAAAAGAGTTTTTAAATAATATTCATAATAGGCATACATTTTAATAATTAGTATGTATTGAAGATAATAAAAAAAATATTGGACACGTATTTTTTGTTTTTTCAAATTAATCAAAAATTACTGAGAAAATCGCATCAAAGCTTCGCACAACCAGGTATAATCTGTACTATACGGTGATGTCACGCGACAATTTGGCTCAATGTATCCTCGTTATTTTTAGATTACAAAAAAAAATACGTGTCGTATTATTTTAATGATCTACAATACGGACTAATTATTAAAATTTAGTCATCATTTATCTTTTCCTCAGATCCCATTGCGAGAAGACATCAAGTCTGTATCATCAGAAAGCTCAGAAGAGCGTCGCCCGAAGCTCGGCTGGCGATTTGTGCGCAATGTCACCACCGCCGCCGGCGCATTTTCACCGAAGAACAAAGATACCCCTACAGCATTACCAGGGACTCCACTCCCTGTTCAGGTAATTTTAAGTGACAAATAGTAGATTAACCAAGTAACCAAGGGTTGAAAGTGACCCGTTTCACCCAAGACATTTCATAGTTCGAGGGTAAAATGGGTAATTTCACCCGAGATAAATCCCTACTTTTCATTTTCGACTGTGAGGAAAATCACGCACATTTTATAAAGTAGACCAACTGAAAAAATATTTTAAACCCTTACATACAACAACCTATATAGATCGTAATTAACACATCATTTTATGTATAGCTGAGGTTAGATGTTTTTAATTCATCATTTTATTCTAATAATATTACGTAACTCAATTATCTTCGACTCAGTGACTAACCGTAAAAAAAAACTTATGTTGTCTCTATAATTTAGCTTGAGATTTTATTTTAATCATCTGTTAAGAATAGGCTTTATGATGATGTTTGAAGTTCTACAGAAATGTTTATTTTCTATGTTCTCCACAGTCTAAACCAGAAAGCAAGAACACAGACTACGGCAAAGACACCAGGAAACCATCGTTGCCGTTCTATCCAAATGAGAAGGACGAAAACATTGGGGAGACGAACCCTGAGGTGAGTAGCGATGGAAATAGTTTCTGTCAAACATTTATTCTTTTGACAAGCTTTTATTGCCGACTGTAACCACACGTTTGGCTTCTGTGGGTTGCACAACGGCCTACGAAGCTGGCGGCCCCAGGTTCGGAGGCCTTTCCCGTATCCCGGCCAGGGCAAGTGTTTTGTGTGATGAGCACGAATGTTTGTTCCTGTGTCTTGGATGATGTCTATGTGTTTAAGTACCATAATTTATCTAAATATTATGCTTATCGTCGCCAAGGACCCATAGAACAAGCTTTGCTTTGTTTGGGACTAGGTCAATTCGTGTAAGACTGTCCCTGTATTATTTATTTATCAACTACTCACTGAGACAATTCTTAAAAGCCCAAACTAGGTAGGATTGCGTCATTTTATTACAGAGTTCCTATTACCAGCATCCTGATTCATCATCAGACTAGCTCGATGGTAACATATATTCCATTGTCACTAAAGATACGCAAGTATATCAAAAAAGGTTTTTGATTAGGTTTTTCTGGGTTTCCCTAATCCTTGCAGCAAATGTTGGATCATATTGTATTTCTCCCAGCAAACATTCACTCTCATGTAACTGACATTTCGAAAGTGCTTGTAACTAGGCCTACTTGAATAAAGAATATTTTGATTTGATTTAATTTGAAATCTTAGCCAAATTGGATGCCAGGAAGCGGTTCTAATTCAGCTCGTAAGATTTCACCCGCACATACTAAGGTTCTATCCAGACGTACAGTCAGCGTCAAATAGTCTGTTCTAAGAGCCAAAAAAATCGCAACACATCTTTATTCTTATGGGGATAAAGATGTGTGAAGATATATTTGGCGCTTTGAATGCTACAGATTATTTGACGTTGATTGTACTACAACCACATTACAACGACAAATTCTTTTTATGTGTTCCGTGTCTCAGTCTGGTCCACAACCGAGGTGTAAATTGGCGTCTGTGGTGATGAGACACCGATGAACAAAGGTTTGGGCCTGGCAACCAGAAGGGCCGCCAGGACTTTGAGTAAACTACAACGACAACCAAGTGAACCAAGTGGTCAGGCGATAATTTAAATATATGAGAACAAATAGTTTTCTTCACACGGACCACATTTCGACGTCAAACGCAACCGTTTGGTCGGTCCGACCACATCAAAGCCGCTGGAAGAAGCTGCAACGCAACTATCACAAGTATCCACTGCTTAACCACTTTTTGCCGCTGCGCTGTGGTTGTAGTCGGTGTGAATCGATCCTTACACGGCAAGTTAAATAAAAACTTGTAAACTGTAGAAGCTCATTGCGATTAAGACTCCTAAGATAAAGAAGAAGAATTAAATCTGCTGTTGAAACTCATAGTTCTTGGCAATTTCATTTCACTCAGACCAAACATAACTCATCAAATAAAACCTAAATCGAAATGGCTCTGACTGGCGACGAAATTAATTCCAGTCTATTAAAGACTGGTAGGTCGAGAATCCATTCAAACACATGGCCCTTCACTAAATAAACTTCTCGTATGTTATGACGTATGTTATAAGCCGTTTAGTATGTTGCGGTTATGGGCTCTGTTCTCCGCACTTAGCCCGTGAAAGCCGGGCCATTATGCGTGGGAAAGTTGCTGCCTAGAGGTCTAGCCATCCTAACTCCGGCCTGAAACGCAGGATCCTCCTGATGTCTCCGCAGGCCTCCCGGAGGTAGGAGGTGACCTACGCATAAACTCATATTCTTAGATGAATATTTTGTAGTGATTTCAGCCATTTTGTGCAAGAAACCGGTTGACAAACCAGTAGTGAAATTACAAGCAGCCAAAATGGGTGGCGAACAAGTCGTATTAACATTTAACTTCTTCAGGGTCTGGACCCCGAGTCACTCATGTTCCGGGACGGACGGCGGCGCATTGACATGGTGCTGGCTTTTGAGGAGGAGGACTTCGGGGTCATGACCGAAGCCGAAGCGCGGAGGATGGACCACAGAAGAACATTCCAGGTAACATCTAGACACGCGGCAGCGTGACAAGCCAAGTTCAAGAGAAAGAAACTGACGAGGCAGCAGCCGTGTGTTAATATTATACAAACTATTTGGAGCCACTTTTGACCCCTGCGTAACTCAAAATATGTTTAACACAAACACATGGGTTTAATTATTTAGACCCCTAAGACTAATTAGAAACCCAAATTGCATAAATATAGTTCAATCGGTAATTGAGATACATACATCTAAAAATCGTCACTTTGACATGAAAGGTTTCTTCATTTCTCACAGACATAGTATCTCATATGTATCATACGTAGTATCTCTTATTAATCTGTGCATTCAGCGGGAATTGTGTGGATACAAACCATACGTAAACAAATATAAATATTGATCTACTATTTAAAAAATGGGCCAAGTTTGTAGTTTTATTTTTTATAAAAATATGTATGCCTAGTAAACATACTTAACATGCATATTTTTGTAAAAAAATAAATTGTTAGATCCCGGTCCAATTTTTTTTATATTCCAGATCAATATTCAATGCCTTCATAAAGGTATCGACGACCTAGCAAAAAGTAATGATATCACCCAAAACAAAAATGTAGAAAATAAGCTAATTCTCCTGTTCTACCAGAAGTGGTGATATCTGAAAAGGTGCCAATTCTGGTACTAGATTGTTAACAGTAAACCAATTTATTGCCGCTTAATGCATTTTGAGCCTCGATACCACCTGCTCCACTAATTTCAATGCAATAATTTGCTCTATTATTGCCTGTTATCGGTAATAGTTTGTCCAAGATTTTACTTTTACACGAGCACGAGCAACATAAGTTGCTGCATATTGTCAAGTAGCGAGTAGGGAATGCAAACCGGTAATAACCGAACCGGGTAACCGTAATAACTACCCATATTGGCTTATTTTCATAACCGGTTCAACATTGTCGCCATGCTCGTCAACCACTCGACAATATCAGTCACAGTGTGGCACTATTGAAGCAATGTTACCGAATTTTGACGAGAAATAAGTATGTATGGCCATATTGCCGTAACATTGCCGATATACTTGCCGGCCACACTTGCCGGTAGAATCAGATTCAGATTTGTATCCTACTTACCGAATAAACTAATTTGAATTTACTTTTATAAGTTTTGACATGTTTTCTTGGAGAACTACACATTGAGTTTATACTTAGGAAGATGTATTTAGGATAGGCTAAGTAATAATATTGTAATAGTTAAGAATAATTTAGAAAAAAAATACTGACATTTGAGTTTGTTTCGGCTTTCTTCTTAACAGTCCTCTTGGGAAATGCCATAGAGTCAGACTTGTACAAGTGCCATTGGGCCTAATTACAGAATAAAGATTGCCTTGATTGATTGATTATACACATTGCCTTAAAAATGTTGCTCGTCTATACGGCCCTTTATAATTTGACTTTTTTTAGGAGAACCTCATAAAAGAAGGCCTAGAACTGGAGATGGAGAACAAGTGCCTGTCGTTTGACGGGAAGACCTGGTTCATCAAAATCCACATCCCGTGGAAGACTGAGATGCGACTAGCTGAAGTGATCGGCATGAAATTGCCGACTAAACGGTTTATCACCATTTCTGTGAGGGCATGGGTAAGTGGATTTCATCATTATCACTTGAAAGGCCAGATGGAAGACCTCCCTGAAAAGTTTACCTGAACGAAGACCACTGAAGGAATCTCCACAATGACCGGTCTTTTGCTGCCCTTATCCAGCTGTTTCCACCGAACTTAGTGGATCGTCATTCTAACCTAGGGCCTTCTATACTGCATCTTCCAGTACGCGACTGCCGCTTAAATCTTTCTGCCTGGACGGCTTTCTGCGAGCAATGTCTTGCCCACTGCCAGTTAAATCTGGCAACTCAGAGCTATATCAACAGCATATAAACCTATATGCTGTTCCTGCGGATATCCTCATTACTAATTATAAACCTCATGAAAAGTCCGATTTTATATTTTGAAAATTAGTCTGGCAGCTGCTCTGGCTCTCCCTATGCCTATTTTTCATCAGAACCATTAGATGTCTGTCGCATATGACGTATAACTTCAAAGAGAATCCTTTTCCTTCCCAGAGCGACGAGAAGCAAGCTGAACGGGACAAGAAGTGGCATTCAAAATGGCGGCGACGATGGAAACAATTATATGAGTATGAGCACTCACGAATAGAATCTGAGCCTTCGTTCTACGCGGCTACGGATCAGAAGGGGGTCAAACGGGAGGAGCAGTAAGTACTGGCATAAGCTACAGTCTGTGAGCATTTACATGTGTAATAGGATTCCGCTGCTGTCGGATAAAATCGGATAGATTCTTGTTCTTGATAGAATGAAGGCGGCAAATGACAATCTTGGAAGTATATGGAGCAGATAATACCCGACAATTATTTAACGAGAATAATGGCTATTCATATCTAGGGGGATTTAACAGCTCTGGTAGGCAGATGTACTCTTATATCTGTGATAAAACAAATAGATGAAGGTATTTGATTTACTACTATTGAATATTAAGATCTTGACATTGTCGTTATGACATAAAGTACTATTGTAACAACATGTTAAATGCGTTTTTTACGCATTTGACATATGTATGAATGACAATTCACTACAAGCTAAATAAGATGACCAAAAGAAAATGTGTATCAGACTAGAAAGTCTAACGGTTAAAAATAATATAAAATGTTATTTCATTGCCATTAGAACCAGATATTCTAAATTAGCATACAAAAGTACATCGAAAAATAATATGTCTGTGTACGATTTAGGATTTATCCTGTATAACAGAGTATTCTTTCCAGGTTCCTAGTAAAAGACCGGCACACACAGTTTTCTCCTGCACAGAGAAGTTTGCTAGTCATGCAGATTCTTCTGAGAGCCAAATATGACAACGCAGATACCAAGGTAACATTATGTTCTTGATAATCATCTATACTATTGTAAAGTTGTAAAAATTAAATGTCTGTACATTGAAGATATTTTCACAAAAAATATTGTAACTGACTTTGGAGGTTACTGAAGCGAAAAATATATTACTTAATTTTTTGTAAGTGTCGTTATGGCTTCATCACGTCAAAACGACTAAACAGATTTCAACTAATTTTGGTACACACGTAGCTGGGCATCCAGATGGTTATAAGCATAGTATTATATAGTCTGTGGTTATATACTTTTAACCCGATTACACTGAAGAAAAAACGAGGGATAATGACATTTCCTCCTCCACGAACGAAGTTGCGGGCATCTTCTAGTAATCTATAATCCATACTTCCATACTAATATTATAAATGCGAAAGTGTGTCTGTCTGTCTGTTACCTCTTCACGCTTAAACCGCTGAACCGATTTGGGTGAAATTTGGTATGAAGATAGTTTGAGTGCTGGGGAAGGACATAGGCTACTTTTTATCCCAGAAAAATACCCTTATCCGGGATAAACGAATTTAAGGCGGACGAAGTCGCGGGCAGAAGCTTGTAGTATTATAAAGTTGTAAAAATGAAATGTGACATTGAAGATATTTTCAAAAAACAATTGTTACGGACTATTTCGAGTTCACTGAAACGATAAATATTTCTTTTGGATTTTTTGTATGTTTGTATGTGTCGTTGTGGCTGTCATGTTCTTATACAAATCGACCTAGTGCCAAACTAAGGAAAGTTTGTCGCCTTCGACGATATATGTACATAATATATAGATAAATTATAATAATACTTCTCTTCCTACCGTTCTCAGCCATGGTGACCACTTCGGTGATCAGCTAATCGGTCAGGCGCTGATGCACCCGGAGATGGCTTATGTAGCCGATCTTCGCAGCAAATTTCCGTGCACAATGAGGGCACGGGAGTTTGCTGCGAATAATTTAATAAATTAATAAATAATAATTTATTTCTTAGATGGGCATCCGTCGCCTTCTCAACGATGGTACGTTCCTAGCCTGTTTCCCGCTACACGAAGGCAGATACGAATGTGACAATGCTGATGGAACCTGTACGGATCGTAGAGTAAGCTTATCCTAGCACATATTTATAACCAAAAACCTTAGATAAAGTACAGAATACGTATTCAAAGCTTAGAGTATTTAACTACTTGGAGAACGATATGAAGTTTTACCAAATTCAAGCTACGATTTTTTTTTGTTGTAACAAAATATCAAAATTTTTACTCGATATGACAACCTTTTTTAACCCCAGACAAAAAAGATGGGTGTTATACGTTTAACGTGTCTGTGACTCTGTGTATCTGTTTGTGGCATCGTAGCGCCCATATAGATGGACCGATTTGAGTGTGGTGATTTTGTGTCATAGATAATTTTATCCCCAGTGTTCTTAGTTTTATTTTATGAAAATCGTAGCGCTCGTCTCCAAGATATTCAGCTTTTAGTGGAACAAGTGACCGGATCTCAGCTAATATTGAAGCTAGGAACTCTAAATTTTGTTGTTATGTTCATTTGTGTCGGGGGGTTTTTAAATTTTTATTTTTCTATAGTATATGCCTTGACTATGGCCTTCAGACTGTCGAAAAATGAGTTGCACGCTGCACGAATGTGGTCCAGCGGTATATTGTGCCAATTACGTACGATCGCTTTCTTCAGTGCATCCATACTGGCATGTTTTCTTGTACACACCTTGCTCTCCAAAATGGACCAAATAGAAAAGTCCATAGGATTCACGTCTGGGGAATTCGAAAGCCATTGTTTGGACGAAATAAAATATGGAACGCGGTTTTTCAGCCATGGTTCACAAGAGCTTTATCAGCCGGTGCCGAGTCTTTTTGAAATGTCCACGGTTTACTACCAAAATGTTTGCGTCCCCAAGGCTCCAATGCAGCTTCCAAAACCTTTGATGCAAAATTTCTTTACTGAGAATTTTGTCAGATATGGCCCGTGTGAATTTGGTAACACTTCATATCGTTCACCCTGTAATGGAGATGCCATATGAATACATTCCCCTCTCCCAAAGTAATCGCGAAATCTTCCGGTAAATTATCAGTGTGTGCTTGTTTTTTGTTTGCAAGTGTGTCTTTTAATTGTGTGCGTATGTAGAAATAGGAATATTTCCGTAGTGTGCTGTACGTGTATAGTCTACCTCACCCCCCGATAAATAATACATGAACAATTTGTTCTGTAATGACGCGGCTTGTCATCTCCATTAGTTAAATCCTCTAAGATTCAAAGACAGGTAGATACTTAGTGATCAATGAGTGAATTTACCAAAGCCTTCACAAGAGTGGTCTCTAACCAACAATAGCACGTGTTTGCTTACTCATCTGTCTCCAAAAAAAATCAACAGAATTGGTCCATGCAAATGGTACAAGAACCAAATCCCCCTGGCTGGTACTACAGTATTAGGGCCACAATATTTCAAATAAGGATTACTAACTAGGGTTTCCGAGCTAAACAAGGGCGGTGATGATATGTAAACATATTACTGACCCTACTCTGATCTAATTTCTCACTTTTGTACGCAGAAAAAGATATAAGCCTAAGTACCAAGTGGCCTTTTAGCTTGATTGGACTTAATAGATTCGATCGCAATACGAACAAACTCATTACTTAACACATGATTGTAGTAGTATGACTTAAAATTATCAAACATCGAATCATAACAGCAAACAATCGAAGAAAATGTTCAGTTCCACCAAAACTGATATTTGTTTCAATCACAAGTTGATTCGAACTTGATTGGACTTATAATGAATTTGTTTAGCGCAATCCATTTATTGTGTCTATCGCACGCATCTTATTTGAAACAATTAAGTTTAAACTTGTCAGCAATATACAACTTTTGTGATATCTGTGGTACAAAAAACAGCATATTACGAGTAGTGCAATGGTTTTGGGGATAAGATTGACATAGCTCCACTAAATAGGACTCTCGACTAGCTTTTTCTCAAACTTTCCTCATTCTTAAGATATTGTACTACATATGTTATCCGCATTTTTGTATGATATTTCCAGCTCCTATACCTTGAGTGGGCCCGTCCCTGCAAGTGGTACAAGAAACAGCCTCTCTGGCTCGTCCGGAGATACTTCGGCGATAAGATCGGCCTCTACTTCTGCTGGTTGGGCTTCTACACAAAGATGCTGTACGCACCAGCTGCTGTTGGCACGCTCTGCTTTCTGTATGGGCTGGCCAGCATGGGATCTCAAGATAATATACCCAGGTAACGCCATCCTCTCATCTCATACTATTCTCACAGACTATCATCATTGTATCAGCCCAAGAACGTCCACTGTTGCACAGGCCTACCCTAAGGATTTCCATA
The DNA here is from genome assembly GCA_905404275.2 of Hedya salicella. NCBI lineage: Eukaryota > Metazoa > Arthropoda > Insecta > Lepidoptera > Tortricidae > Hedya > Hedya salicella. The sequence continues at coordinate 5,640,628 of FR990099.1, forward strand.
ACGACCGGTCGTGCGCCGCCCTCATTCAGCGGTTTCCCACGATCATCACCAGATCATCAGTTCATCTTCTTGTGGGCCTTCCCACTGTGGGTCGTGCTGTCACAATACATGAATATGTACTCTTCACGCACCGTGCATAATTATTAAAGCTGGCAGGATTAGGTCAAAGAATAAATGAAGAATAGGCAGATGACGTCCTGTTCCAGTAGCGTAGTAGTAATTGTTTCTTAAGACTTATTATTTTAGATTTATCAGATAGCTGCTCTTTGGCTTTGTGAAAGTTTACGTAAATACTTCCATGCTTTAGATAACTTGTCAAAATGTAAAGGATGATAAAATAAGCAGTGCTTAATTAACTATTTGTATATTGCACCCACTCACGGGATAATGGTGTCCTGGACCTTTAGGAAGCTTGCTCGGAGCCGAAGCCAACGCATACAGCCCTTTCGACAATTTAATGATATGTAAGGGGTACACCAAGCGGGTGCTGTTCCTGCCCGTATCATGAGACGCGCACAGAGACGGCATTTGCTAGTTGCAAGAACTATTGGAGGTTGATGAGATATAAATGAGTTATCGGATTGAAATGATACACTAGATACTGGACTATTGCTTGAGACAGGGTGCTATCTATTTCGCATATTTTTTATGTCCGAAACTGATTTCGCCGGACCGGTTTCGCATAATTTGTTTTCGCCAAATGTTCATCTCGCTGAATCATTATTTTGTCCGAAATTAATTACGCATAATTTCGTATCGCCGAATTTTAGTTAGCTGCATATTCAACCTGTAACAATAAAAAAACTGCTGCCAGTAAAGTAGGTTAGGTTAGGTTAGAACTGCAATCCCGAACAGAAGATGACTGCTGCGAGAAAAGTATCTCATGGCTAAAGGCACTGGTAGACGATGACTTGCCCCCCTCCAGGTGGGCCCCCGTAAATAGCGACACATAGTGGTCAGGTCAGAGGACAACATCGGTGCGAAGGGCTAAGGGTGGAGAGGTGTCACTGGACTTTCTACCAAAGCCAACTCACCACTAGCTACACAAGATGAAACACTCACAACCACAATTCTGGAACGTAAATTAAGGGGTGTTTCTTTTTTGCACGTTTTTAGACCTTAGATGAAATCAGGCATCATCGAGCCATCATCATCATATCAGCCTATACACGTCAGTGCTGGAAAAAGGCCTCCCCCAAGAATCGCCACAACGACAGCTCATCCACCGGTTTCCCTGGATTTCGACCAATCGTTGTTCTACTCGGTTGGGGGGGCCTTCCCTCACTGCGTTGTCCTGTACGCTTGCCACTCGAGAACCTCTCTACCCCAGCGGCCATCGATTCTACAAACAATGCCCCGCCCAATGCCACATCATCGCGCGTGTTTCTCCAATAGGGATGTTGCATGATCTCAAAACCTGTAAAAAATATATAAGATCCTGATAAAACAAACGAAAGAAGGAACTACGTTTAAATTTTGAGTACGGTATCTTACGTGTAGCTTTTTTTATAATTCCTTAAAGTTGGGTGGGAAAGTCAATTTTTAAAGTATGAAAATAATACCATTGAATAACCCGTAAAATGTATGGAAACTTTTGATATAAAACCGTTTCGATAAACGCAAGTAGCTGCGGAACAAAGTTCTTAATTTCCCCATACAATGTACTAACCGTATGACGTCACTAAGCTAGTTAGGCTTTAGTATGAAGCGTTTTTTGGGAAAGTCCAAAGATGTGATTTTAACATTGTTGTGTCTCGGGAAGTTTTTATGAGATTGAAGTAGTTTTTTCATCAATATTTTTATTATTGAGAGGTCGTTCTATAACATGCCACAGAAATAGTTTTTTAATAGCCTCTATTATCAAGGATTACTGCATGTTTCTTACGTCTCTTTGTAACGTTATTAACTTTTTGCAGCAAAGAAATCTGCGACATATCAGGGCCCGGAAACACGACTCTCTGCCCACTGTGTGACAAGGCCTGCCAGTACCAGCGGCTGTCAGACTCGTGTCTCTTTGCCAAGCTTTCGTACCTCTTCGACAACCCTGCCACCGTGTTCTTCGCCATATTCATGTCATTTTGGGGTGAGTTCTGCATCATGCATGACATGCTTGGCCTTCGGGTCCAGTATAATAATGCGTTCCGGGTGTTGATGGGACTGCCTCGTCTCTGTAGCGCGTCAGGGATGTTCGCGGTGGCGCGTGTGGATTATAAGACCATGCGTGCGCGCACCGCATCACTGGTGCGTCACACACTGGTCCCAAATTGAGAAAAGTGGGACATTGCCTATTCCGCTATAAAAAAAAATCTCATTCGATAGGGAATTCGATCTAAAATAATAAATGTTCTTTGTAATTATTGAAAAAAACTAGAATAAATAAATAAATAATAAATAAATATTAAGGGACAATTTTACACAAATCGCTCTAGTCCCATAGTAAGCTCAATAAGGCTTGTGTTATGGGTACTAGACGACGATATATTTAATAGATATATTACTTATATACATAGAAAACATCCAAGACTCAGGAACAAATATTTATGCTCATCACATAAATATTTGCCCTTACCGGGATTTGAACCCAGGACCTCAGCTTCGCAGGCAACGTTACTCCCACTGAGCCAAACCGGTCGTCATATCGTTGAATAAGAGGTAAAAACAAATTATACCAAACAAATGTATGGAACAAGAACTTTCATTTTTTTTCTCATAAATCACCCTCAGAAATTTTAATATATAAAAGAAAAAAAAATTTTTTTTTTCATTGTGTAAGTAAACATCGGCAGCGTAAATGCCGACCGATTGTTTGTTTATTATGTATGTTTATAGTATGACTTATTTATGTGATGACAATGTTTTTTTTTATGTATTCGTGGCGGGTTAAGAAAATGAGCATGAGTCAGGGTAGAAACACAAATATTTGCAAACCCGAAAAGGGCTTATGGGAGTCCTGAAAAGGAATTATATGGGCCTTGAAAAATACCTTTGGTATAGGCAGTAGCACCATGTCAATGCTCCCTAAATATCTTCTTGTGTATGTTCTTGTCCTGCTCGCGAAAAATAGCGAAGATGGTGATATCAAAATATCATGATTGTTTCCAGATATCCATTCTTGGCAAAACCCGGTAGAAAAACTTGAAAACTAGTTCGATTTAGGCGACGTAACTCCGTGGCTCCCTTGCATCGTCTGATCTGGTGTAGGATTCGGCAGATTGGCCCGAAAATCATTATTTACGGTATTCACTTTTTACTTGACTGATGACTAAACTTCTATATTTTTCAGCAACAACGTTCTTGGAGCTATGGAAGAGGAAACAGTCAGTACTTCGTTGGGAGTGGGATTTGGGAGGTGTCGATCAGGTACGTATTTTTTATACCATTATTAGAGGTCAAATGCTCCTGGCTCCTGTTGAGGAGTTTAACACCAAATGAGAACCAACGGACGGACATTAAAATGTTTTTTTTTCTTTAGATAATGTGTCTCCCAAATCTGGAATAAAGCGTACTCCAAAAAAACCGGCCCAAAAATAACATAGTAACTGAGAAATTTAAATGAATCAGTATGGGCAGGGCGCAGCTATTGAAATCCTTATAGTCCTTTATTTACTAGTTATTTCGAACGGCATGAGTTTTGAAAAAATATACAGTAAACAGCTTTGCCGAAGGCGTTTTTGACTGTCATATTCTAAGGTTATGACCTTCCAAAAGGTTCCTTCTGATCCATTTATTTAATAATAATCTAATGCCAGCATATTGAAATCTTGTTAACCCAGCGTTAGCGTACCTAGGTCTCCGTTTCAGTTTGGCCAAAAATATCCGTCTGTCCTGTACAGATATGTTCCTGTACAGATCGCTTTTCTCAACCGATGCTCGTGGAATGTGGTGAGCAGGGGGGTTACTGCCTAACGAATTCTTGACAATATGCTTCCGAATCAACTGTCACAGCCCAAATAAAATCATGACACTTCATTCTGATTCCGAGCGTCAAACGCGTTAGGCAATAGGGGGGCAGGTTCGATAATAGGGATAACGACTAAATTTTAATAATTACTCCCTATGAACAAAACTTCATTGTAATTTTTTAATTTAATAATAAAAGAAATATATGTTTATTCAACCAATTTCTTATACCTAATACAAGATAAGGTGCACACTACAAGTAGATAAAGGAGTCTCTATTGTAGATAATTAAAAAATATTGGACACATATTTTTTCTTTTTTTAGGTAATCAAAAAATTACGGAGATACATTGGGGCACAATGGGGTGCAGATTATACCTAGTAGTGACGTCACGAGTCCCCACTCCTAAACTTTGATGCGATTTATCTCAGTATTTTTTGATTAATTTTAAAAAACAATAAATACGTGTCCAATATTTTTTTATTATCTACAATATAGACTAATTAGAATTTTGATTTCTGGATTTCTTGTAATGGCGGATATATGGGGGTTGAAAGCTCACAGAGCCACCAGTTAAGAAAATAATCAGGAAGTCATTAAAACTCATGAGTCTTCCACATTTTAATTTCAGGACGAAGACCCCCGACCAGAATTCGAGGCATCAGTGAAGACTTTCCGCACAAACCCAGTGACCAGAGAGAAGGAACCTTACTTACCAGCCTGGCAGAAGACCATGCGATACGTCGCCACAAGCTCTGCTGTTTTGTTTATGGTAAATAGAATAAAAGGAAGAACACTCTCATTGAGTACTATAAAAAACACAGACACATTTAGGTAAAAAACCGGCCAAGTGCGTACAACGGACAACAGACATACTGTTTATATTACTTATTTGTATAAAAATGTAGAAATATTAACTGTCTAGCTATCACGGTTTATGAGATACAGCCTGGTGACAGACAGACAAGCAGACAGAGAGACGGACAGCGAAGTTTTAGTAATAGGGTCCCATTTTACCCTTTGGGTACGGAAACCTACTGTCTACGTCAGTAACCAGTATAAAATGATCGAAGACCGCGTACATTTTGCTTAGGAGTAGGGCTCTGGTAACACTGGATTTTCAGAGATACGGCCTTTTGTAGCGTATATTTTGTATAGAACACTCGGTGCGCGAGTCCGACTAGCACTTGGCTGGTTTTTTTTTATACTAAGAACGCGGCAATCAATCGTAATCAACGTTTGCGACGCCAGGGGCATTACGTGCATGTTGCCGACTCTTTAAAAACCTATTCACTCCCCTTTTGAAGAACCCCATACAGTAACCTCCAGGGAAAACCGCGGCAGGGAGCGCATTCCACATTCACAATGTGCGCGGTGGATAATTCCTTTGATACCGCACGGTGCGCGACCATTTTGTTTCCAAATGTGGGGATGAATACTCTGCCGATGGCAGAGGGGCTACTCTGAAATTCGATATTCGAAGTTCGTGTAGCGCCATCTCGCTCACTCAAATACAGTTTATCATGAGTGCGAGAGGGATGGATGGGGGATACGAACTTCGAATATCGGATTTCAGAGAAGCCCCTCAGTATTCGCTGAACATATACCCCCAACTACTGATGTGCAAATTGTGGAAACATTCCAAAGTGATTAAAAAAGGTCTTAAGTTTAGTGTTAACTTACATGTCTAAGTATACGACCTTTTTTAAGCATTTTTTTGTATATTAAAGGTCTTAACTGTTTAAAATACCTTTTTAAGCATTACGTAAAATTGGAAAAAATACGTGTCCAATATTTTAATTATCTACAATATGGACTAATTATTAAAATTTACTCGTTATCCCCATTATCGAACCTGCCTTTGCCTAACGCGTTTGACGCTCGGAATCAGAATCAAGTGTCATGATTTTGCATGGGCTATGACAGTTGATTCAGAAACTAATTGTCAAAAATTCGTTATAACCCAGTCATTTTACGGTTCGGCTCACAAAAAAAAATACAAGAAAAGCCATAAAATCAACAAAATGTATGGCTTTGCTAATATGTGTCCTAAGTTGACAGAAATAATAACAATAAGTAGCTAAAAATATTAATGAAGCATCCTTAATTATTATTCCAGCGATTCGTCTTCTATGTTACATAGCAAATATAAGTTTATCAATATAAAGAAAAAAAAACCAATAACGAATACCTGTTTGAAATACTTTTTTTAAGAATTTTGGAATGTTTCCGCAATTTGCACATCAGTACCCCCAACGCAAGGCCCCAACTCACCAAGTTCGCATTATAGATCCAATGAAACACCCACTTTCTCTAGTTCAAAAATCAAAATCCAATTTGTTTCTGGCTCAACGCCAATGTTTATTTAGTTCAATCCATCATGTTTTCTAGTCCGACAAATCTGATGATAGAAGTACTAGCTAAATTTCAGTGCGCAAATATTGGCTAATCATAGACACGCTATTTTTATCTAGTCATTAACCTCGTTTTTTGTACCAGGCTTGTTTAGGTAATGAACATTAATTTTCCGCTTTGACAGCTCAATATGCACTAGTAGGACTATTCTATTTTTAGAGAACCCCTTTTGTGTTATAAAAATAATCATCGATATTCTATAAATAATTTTAAAATACACGCTATGCAAAAATTACAAAAAATCATTTATGAGAATTTGTATGTAAAACACTTACATCAGTGATTATGGCCGTAAAATTTATAAAAAAATGAATGTAGAGGACACTAATGACTCCCTAAAAGCAAAAAATGAACACTATTTTCTCCAACTTTCACCTTTCAATCCTTGCTTTTTCCTTTTAAGAGTTCTGAAAATTATTAAAAAAAATTTTTTTTTACTATTTCAAGACCATGGAATATCCTTACCTGATTTTATCTTTAGCGGTTTAGGCTGTGTGTTGCCTTCCATGGTTAAACATGTCTTAACGGTATTGTTATACATTTAGCCAGAATATCTGACCACAGCCAAAGAGACACTGGCAGTTGAATAGTCTAGAGTTGAATAGTGTAGAATAGTCTAGAGGCAGACATTAATAAGGTATATAACGAGATAATATTATAGTCTACTGTTCATGTAAATTTATTTCATTTACAGATAACAATAGTAATGGGCGCTGTACTGGGCACCATCATCTACCGCATCTCAATGGTATCTGTCATTTACGGAGGCAGTGGTTTCTTCCTCAAAAAACACGCCAAGATTTTCACCGCCATGACCGCTGCGGTGATTAACTTGATCATCATCATGATACTCACTAGGGTAAGTCATTCCTTCTTAGTTATTATTTCTAGGGATAAAGTCACCGAGAGCCGTAACAAACTTGTGTCTGAAATTGAAACTTCCCTTAAACGAAGTTTCAGAATGGGGTCGACTTAATTTAGTACTTATAAATTGTTCACCGCTAAAAAGTTGGCGTTTGTTGCATTACCTCGTTTTGAGAACATTACCTGAATCCTGTTCTCATCTGTCTGCTTGTTTGCCCCTTATAACAAGAATACTTATTTTTGTTCCAGATATACGCAAAAGTGGCTGTTCATCTAACAAACATGGAAAACCCACGCACGCAGACTGAATACGAAGACTCATACACGTTCAAGATATTCTTCTTTGAATTCATGAACTTCTACTCATCACTCATTTACATCGCTTTCTTTAAGGTATCATGAAGAACTTAACATTTTCCTTAAAAAATAATGCAAAATGATGTAACAGAACAAAAAACTTTCTTAGTTTCGGTCTTTATGGCATTCCTCACAATTATAAACAAAAATCAGAAACAAATGAAAAAAAAAATCGACGATACTGGACTTGAACCAGTGCCTTGAGCCAGACCGGGGCAAATCGTCCATACCAGTAGTCGACGAATTTTGTCATCTGTTCTTGCTTATGGATCTCTGTATGGTGCATCCGACTCTTTAGCCGTTTAGCGCCGCCTAGTGCAGAACTGTGAAGTTACTTTCACCCCGAGCAGATACCTTTACAGCTACCATGGCACAGCGAGAGGTGGCGGCGCTATTATCAAGACTGTACTTTTTGGTTTACAAATATCATGATAATAATCACAATCACTCCACTAGCGTTACTATTATAAACAAAGATCAGAAACAAATGAAAAAAAAATTCGACGCTACTGGACTTGAACCAGTGCCTTGAGCCAGAACCGGGGCAGCTCGCTCTAACCAACTGAGCTAATCGTCCATACCAGTAGTCTTCTTTTTACCTACTTTTTACCTTATCTAGTTCGAAGAAGTAATCATGGGAGTCATTTTCTAGGGTAAAAACAGACTTATAATGATACATGACAGGACACGTAACATAATTTATCACTTTCTTACTAGGGCCGCTTCTACGACTACCCAGGGGACGATCAAGCCCGCAAATCCGAGTTCTTCAAACTTAAGGGCGACATCTGCGACCCTGCCGGCTGTCTCTCTGAGTTGTGCATCCAACTTGCCATCATCATGATCGGAAAGCAGTGCGTCAATAATTTCTTGGAGTTGGGATATCCGTGAGTATATCTCAGTCTTGGCTGAAACCACATTACTCAAGACTTCACGACCTAATAGCGAGGGAGTAATAAAGTACCTGACAATCTGGCACCCATATACTTATCTATAATTGAAAGTAGTGAGAGAGTAGTGAGGATTAGGAACGAATTTTTTCAAGAACATTAGAATAAAGCTATCAAATAATATCAAAACGCAGGCCAATTTTGGTTCGTTCCATCACAGGCTTTTAATAAGCTAACCTTCAGACAAGATTGCAATTATAGACAGATAAATCCCACGAAATAGTGTTTAGGTTAGATACATGTGGCAATAAGTGGTGCTCACATGCGCATATTTTCATGCAGTTTCCATAGAAATGCGCAAGCAAATGTAATAAACCACCATTAACCAGGAGATGCAGGAGATGTTGTCACATCAAACCAAGATACTATTTCGCGGAATATCAAAATAACTGTAATCCATATTAATGTAATATGGAATTCAGCAAAGTAACACCTGAATCTATCAATTAGATAAATCTCATTTTAGTGAAGTAAAAAAATATTACGACCATGAATTTATCAATGATTCCAGAAAATTCCATAACTGGTGGCGCCAACGCTCCCACCGCGCCGTGACCCGAGACCCAAGCAAGCCCCACATGGCCTGGGAGCAAGATTACCATCTCCAGGACCCAGGGAGACTGGCGCTCTTCGACGAGTACCTTGAGATGAGTAAGTCCTAGAAAATTTCACCGCTGGTGACGTCGATAGAGAGAAGCAAGTATAGTCTGGAAACAGACCTCGAAGACCTAAGGAGATTCGTGTTCTTCGAGGAGCAACTGGACACTGGTGAGTGTGCTGTAGAACTTTCTACAACATTGCAGATGCAACTGATAACGTCAGCAGTGCCACATAGCCTGTAAGCAGTTCTATCACATTCAGGACTCTGGGAGAATGGCGCTCTTTGACAAGTACCTCAAGATGAGAAAGTTTCAGAACATTCTAGATTTACAACTAGCAAGTTCAGTTGCTGCACGTGGCCTGGAGACAGGACTATCATCCCTAAGACCGAGATCAGCTTCCGCTCTTTGACGAGCCTCAAGCTGAGTAAGTTCTAGAACGTAAAATAGATTAGAGAAGGTGAGGTTTTTTATTCAAAAACTGATCAGAACTTGACTACTACTACCTATACAGTATCAGCGTAATGGATCATTATAAGTTGCCTGAAATAAATATTGAATTGAATTGCTGTAGTAATAGCATATTCTCTTAGGGTAAGTAGGCCACCAAAGGCAGTAGTTGAACTAGGAGTCTTTCTCTAAACTGTGTACTAGAATTTTAATCAAGTATCAAGTGATGCTGCGGATAGTAGGTGGAGGTCACAAGCCCCATAAAACCCCAAAAACGATCACATGATTTCTGACCGAGCCCTAAAATAGACAATATTTTTCACTCACTAATAATACCTATTTCTATTTTTCCAGTTCTGCAATATGGTTTCGTGACACTCTTTGTGGCTGCGTTCCCACTAGCACCTCTATTCGCGTTGCTCAACAACATCGCAGAGATCCGACTGGACGCTTACAAGATGGTCACTCAGGCGCGCCGACCGCTGGCAGAGCGCGTGGAAGACATCGGGGCTTGGTAAGTCAAATGGGCCATTTTTCTTTTCGTTTACCGATTTAGTTTTTACATGTTTTTATTAAGTCCATTTAAAACTAAGTAACTGTATTCTTATAAAATATAAAGATCTAAATAATGAAAAAAAATTAATATTCCCACTGGATTTGAACCAGTGCCTTGTGCCTTGCCGCGGCGCATGCTCTGCCAATTGAGCCCAGTCAGCTAGTTTACAAATTTGTCACTATTGGCATCTAATAATTTAATTATAACCACACTTAAATGTCAAGCAAGAAACTAGTACATGTCACTCCATCTAGTACCTACGTAGAAACAAATTAAAGACAATTCAGATATATGGGGCGACATCTGTTACAGCCACGTATAAATATGCGAAAAATTTGAATAACAAGTAATAGAAGGGAAGTTTATGATTTAGGTAGGTATAATGAATGCTTATTTTTATCTTTTATCTTTCAGGTACGGAATCTTGAGGGGGATAACTTACGCAGCAGTTGTTTCAAACGTAGGTTAAATCAAATCAAATATTTATTTTGTATAATAGTGAATGAAACTCTGAATAGAAACTCTTAAAAGTACAATAATTTACATGAAAACACTGCACGCTATATTACACAGATTACGTAAATATCTGTGTCCCCTACAGTCTACACTAAGGCTAGGCTTGTCTCGTAGGCTGACACCAAACCTTTTACAATGTAGATTACCTGGCTGGCTTAAAAGTACAAATTACAATCGAAGAATATTCCTATTGCACCTACCAAGTACCTTCTACTGTGTTATTATTTTCCAGGCATTTGTGATAGCGTACACGAGCGACTTCATCCCTAGGATGGTGTATAAATACGTATACTCTCCTGATAATACGCTCTCGGGATACATCGACCACTCTTTATCACGTAAGTCCGTTTTATCTATGACCCCTCTTTTGCTCGTCAGCGTAGTTAAAAGTATCCTATAACCATCTGTGGATACTCAGCTACCCGTGTACCAAAAATAGTTGAAATCCGTTTAGCGCATTCGGCGTGATGAGGCCATAACGACACATACAAACATTTAAACTAAAAATTAGCTACAAATAATCCCAAACAATTTTTTATTTTATTGTCAAAGTACAGACATTTCATTTTTACAACTTTAAGCTAATCTTTTAAGAATTCCTGACGGAGGGGCTCACTCATCAACTAAGTCGAGTCGCTTCAGGGTCATGGACGAAGCGAGATAGAGGTGTAAGAGAATCAGGAAGCAGCTATTACGCAGTCGTAGGACTAGAAACATTGAAGAAATAATATAATTTCCAAAAATAAAAGACGATCGCCAGATTCAAGTCAGTCTTCCATGACAAGCATACCATTAACCACACACTTAACTGACCATTTGGAAGACCTTATTAACATTGACATAAAGCTTAGAAGTGACTTAAGTGCGTTGCTAATGTACAGTCACCATCTGCCACAAAAAAGTGTCTCATAGGACTATATTTCAAGCGCCGTTAGGACGTGTCAGATATTTGCGCCCGCTTTTTTGGTGGTGACTGTACCTGACTATTCCGTTCAATGTTTCTTTGCAGTGTTCAACACGTCGGACTACCGGGAGGAGTGGGGAGCGGACGAGAACGAGGTGGACCCGCCCACCTGTGCCTACCGCGGCTACCGCAACCCGCCCGACCACGGAGACCCCTACGGCCTGTCGCCGCACTACTGGCACGTGTTCGCCGCCCGGCTCGCCTTTGTCGTCGTTTTCGAGGTTGGTAGTACTGTAGGAGGTTGGTAGACACATGCAGACTATTACATTGGGAAAAGTGACACAAGGTTGTGCAGGTTCTGCCGATTAATGGAGACAACGCCTTTGCGCTTTCTCACTGACTGCCCCTCCCTATACGTGACCGCAGCTCTGTACTGGGAAAACATTTACTGTGCCCGGAAGAGATAAAGCCTCTCGGAATCAAAAAAAGTGCTTTGCAACGACACGACTTCACCGGGAACCGTAGGAAGTAGCGATCATGATAGATAATTTATGATCGCAGTGATGATCGAAGGCTGTATAGCCTGGAATAGCCACTACCAGTAGAATAAGCATAATAAGAATGTAGGAGTGACCTAGGTAGTCGGGATAAGGATAGATCTCCGACCAAATCATTGGGCCGTCTGTATAAAGAAGCTATAAGTTTTATTTCAGATATTTGTAGTAATGCTTCTGTCATGAGCAAATACTTTAAAGTAAAGTTAAGGTGCCTTAAGTTCAACAAAATATCGTCTCACGGAGTGAGGCCGCCGCAGGAATCCCACATGAGATGGTACGGGCATGTCATGAGAAGAGACGAAGACCATGTCGTAAAGAAAGCTCTCGCCCTACCGGACAACAAGAGAGGCAGAGGTCGCCCGCTTGCTACGTGGTGGTCCACAATATCAAATGATCTGAAACAGGTCCAGCTGAATGAAAAGACAACCCAGGATCGACAGACCTGGCGCAAGAGAACGAGGAGGGCCGACCCCAAATAATGTGAAGAAGCACATAAAGAAGTAGGGGTAAGGCCACCTGCACGCGCGGGGAGCCGAAACAGGAAGTTATGATTTGGGATGGGACTGATATGTTGAGTTGGATATTGTGGACGAGTTGCTCAAACACTGCAAAAAATATATATGTCACGGCGCTACCGCGTCAGTTAGCTGTCAAGTTACTGTTATTGTTTATTTTCGAATACCCTGAATCAATCCTCTCAATGTTGCCACTTGTAACTTAATTTAAAGAAACGTCAACCGTATAAAGTTATCGATGCTGTTGGAGAGATGGCACTGTTTGTAAAGTATAGATGGCACCACTAGGTGTTTATTAACTGGCAACTCCAGTATCGGTCTGAATGTCGCGCGGTTAACGCCAAGTGACGCTTAGACGGGGGTGGCGTATCTGTCAGAGGCCGAACGAATCATCACTTTTGATTTGGCGCTTGACCAGTGAACTCGTATTTTCGAAGATTATTGCTGTGTAACATTCAATCGCTAAATATCTTTTGGATCGTTGTGTATGTCTGTAGTGACAATTGATTATAATAAAACCCATATTCAGTTACTTAAATAAGTTTCAGTGGGAATATTAAAAAACGTTTAGTACCGTCCTAGGCAAAGTGAGATGAAAACCGCTTCACGCTTCGTCAGCTACACCGACAAGAGTTTGACTCTTAAATCGTAATCGTCTGCTGTGGGCTAGTCTTTTATTATTGGAGCTATCGATCTGTTCCTTCTTTTCGACATCCTGGTACGACACGGTGTTTACTTTTATTTGTTTTAGTCACTTAGAGATTTCTCTATAAATATATGTCTATTTTTATTTACCCTCACAGCACGTTGTCTTCGGCCTAACCGGCCTGATGCAACTCTTTATTCCCGACGTACCAACGGAGCTCAAGACTCAGATGCAGCGAGAGGCGCTGCTGGCGAAAGAAGCTAAATACGAGCACGGGCGACGGCGTCTGTCCACCGAGTATCGACAGTTAATCACACAGAAGAGTGAAAGCGCTACAGGTACTATTTAAACATCAACTCAAATGCAGTATCTTAATTTAAAACAAGAACAACGTAGTACCAAATATGCTACCCTGTGGCACCCCGTTTCAATATCTGGTTTTACATAAGGAACAGCATAGGACCAAGCTTGGTATCCTGTGGCACTCCATAGTATATGGCTTAGGTGATCATTTGTAACGTTCTGGGCACAATTTGACCAGCCAGTTGATTGCAACAAATTCCCACACAGTTAACTTTCCACGATTCTGAAATAGAAATGGTGTCAAATGCCTTTGTTATATCAGAATTCTAGAAATTTTTGACCCATATTTGAAATACAAAGTATGAAAGAGGTTTAGTTTAGCAAAGGCATATATAACTACAGCGAGTGGTACTGCTGATAGTGGCTATAGAAGCTAACTAGGAATACGAGTATCACCGTTGTCGCCTATATCGATTTAAGAACTTTTCGGTTTCATCTGGCCCTTAGTTAAGCTATTTCAATACCGATAGGACAACAGTCACGCTGTTGTACATTGATTTCTGACTCAAATTTGCACTAGCTTTTCCAATCTTACATATTTTTCTTCTCAGAAACCAGAGCCCCGTGGATGCGGCGAGCATCTCGAGCATCAGACAGCCTCGACGCGCATGTGGCCGTCGCCCAGCGCCCCTCCTCGCCCAGCCTCGCCCACTGACTAACGCTTCCCAAGCTGTACAACGGCATACAGCGGTAAGCGGCGCTAAGTGCTGCGCTCAAACGATAGATGGCGGTGATGTCAATGGACAGATAAGAGTGCAATGCGTAGCCGGTAGATGGCGCTAATTAGTTCAAAGTTTACAATATAGATAGTTCATTGTATATGGATGATCATTGTATACGGATATGTTCATTGTGCTCATATTCAATATCTAATTTAAAGTGTTATGTGTATGTTATTGATGTTATAGTAAGTGTGTTTCATAGTATTTAAAATACAGCGCTACAAAGTCAGAATTTTAATCGATAGCGGTGTTATTTGTACGCTGGCAGATATAAAATTACATCACTAAATCATAATTTAAAATAAAGATAATTCTGTTACAAACGACAGACAGTTGTGATGCGAAATCACCCGGCTTGAGTCGGTAGTTTGTGCGAAGTGCTAAGCTCAAACGATAGATGGTGCCGACAGATAAAAACGAGCGAAAACTAACTTTTCCACGCAGATTTGGCACTGTAAACGGAACTTTTCCGGACTAGCGAGGTGAAAAGGTACTTTTTCTGAATCATAGCTCACATATGGCTCTGAATCATAGCTCACATATGGCTCATATATGTAAACTTATTTCCTAACACACACATGTGATCAATTTGGTTAGGGTCTTTGTATGTAAAGGCACACATAATTTAGTATTTACCTTGTTGTTATTTTTAACAATATAATTAAATAAGAATATAATTACAAAAGAATAAATATATTTGTCATTTTTAGACATAATAAATTACTCATGTTCAAAATAGTCATGTTAATATGTTCTACCTAATTTAAGGTGTTATGTTATGTGTATGTTATTGATGTTATAGTGTGTTTCATAGTATTTCAAATCGGTTGATTGTTCTAAAAAACGTTAATTGTAGAAGTGATTAAATGTCGATTTATTTGGTCCCTCAATCATATATGATTGAAAAGAAAATGTAGTGTGACTTTATTTATTTTAAAATTAAATAATGCATAGGGGAGACTGAGGTTGTCTCACGGATCGGTTGTGACAGCGGCCCTAATGGACTATGAACCGGTGTCAAAAGATCGCGCGAGCTATATCTCTCTCCTACATGAAGCTCTCGCGATCTTTCGACACCGGTCGATGAACTTATTCCGTGAGACAACTGTACCTTTTCTCCCCTACGAAGCACATTGTGTATGTTAACTATTTATGTAAGTATTATGAGATCTCTTTTGACAGTTAATTTTAATCGTTTATTTTATTCAAATTATAATAAATTAGTTAATTTTATTTTATTAGGAAAAGTGATTGTACGTTTTATATGTCAACGTAAAAGACAAATCCGTTGTGTAACATTTTCACTGCTAGTCACCATAGCATGACATAGGTATGTTATGCTTAAATTACAGTTGGTGGGATACATATCACCACTGGACTTCTGGCTGTTGTCAACTTATTTTTGTACGTATTTGAATATCGCCATTTTGGCGATACGAGTGTCCATGGAACTTAAATTAAAGTCAACGCCAGTTGAAAAGGGAAAAAAATGTTAACAAATATGACTGACTATCAATTGCATTTGTTGTCTATGAAAATAGTGATGGGAATAGTATAAACAATCATCGACTAAAAATATCCTTCGCGAAATACTTACGAACTGGAAGGAACACTAAATAAATATGTAGGTATTATTTATTTAGTGTTTCTTCTATCAGTTTTTACCCAATCATAGACAACATTTTCTTCAAGTAATTTGAGGTTTATTTAGCTATCGATTATGTATCGAGTATGTGCTAAATAGCCTCTTGGCTTCCCAAAAGTAGTAGAAAAGTCAATGGACGATTAAATTTAAAATTATTTGAATAAAGTACATTCTATTTGAAATTATCGAAGAGATAGTTATTTTCAAATACTTCCACTGTCACTGGATGCACTATCCCCCCTGAAGTGTCATCATCAGTGATTGTGGTAGTGAAAGGCTATGTGATAGCCGCATTATCTATGACGGTGTCGGAAATCCCGTCAATTTTTTTCATTTTTCCTCCTCTCCTCCCTCCTCCTCTTTTATGACATGCCTCACACAGTTTGCCCATTGTTAGCACTGACTATGGCTAAACCTTCTCGAAGCAAACTTTTGATCCGTCATTTTGATTTTTTTTTTAGTCCTGCCCACATACGACTTCACTTGTGCCCAAATTAGCTCGATGAGGTTAAGTTCGCAGTGGTAAGGTGGAAGGCGGACCACAATTATAGGTACCCTTCGACTTTGCTAATTCGTCAACAAATTTGGTCTTATACTTTTCTTTGTCGAACTTTGCAATAACACTGGTCATGTCCTGTCACTACCAATTGAAGTTTTTTCATAGACAATATAGATTTCGACGAGTAAAAGATCTCGGTTAGCCGTTGACACAAATCGTAAAACACGTTCGTAGATTTTTATAACTTTAATACTAATAAATATCAGATATTTTAAGTAAAAATGTATGTGAACTCAAGGTTTAAGGTTTTAAGTTGGTGATAAGACCAAGATTGTGTTCTGAAAGTGCGTGATTACGAAATAATGCAGGTTTGTAGATTTGTTTACATTTTTTTCGTTTTCAACTGGTGCTCACTTTAGTGATATCCGCAAATGGACATCTGTCGTTCGTTATTACATCTGAGTTCGTGTCTGTGTGTGGGGGTGACTAGAACTAGAAATATTATTCTAAAGTACATTCCACACGCCGCACATACTATAAAATGCGACATTTAACTAACAAAGACGCTGATCAGGCGTGAAATTCAATAAAACTGGCAGCAGCTCACTCGCAATTTTCGTTTGCATGGAATAAATAAGGCTTTAAAGCTATTTAAATAGGCCAGTATTGAAATTATCGATTTAACCTCCTTGGAATAGTTTACGTCAAAATTAGTTCCATAGGACACTCGCTGACTACGGGGGGCGCTTCAAATTCGTACACAACATTAGCTGTCAAATCTATGGGAGTGATATAATGCGTCTCATCTTGGTGTTATAGGATGGAAATGTCATTAGAGCCTCATATAGAATATTGATTACTGTTGATTAAACTCACTTTATATTTAAGCAAAGACCATTAAAACAAGACAACTGATAACTATTCAAAAAGCCGTTCCCCGATATGTACAACGCCATCTATGTATAATAATTATTTTTTACAATTATTCAACTTTGCAAGTATCGCGTGACACAGTATTTAAATGTTAAGATTTATTTATTATTAGCTATTTGCGAAGTAATTGTTATACTATGTTGCTTTATTCTATTATTAGATCGTTAAACGTTTAGTTTTAAAGCGCCATCTAGTTTTTGCCAGAATATCTCCTTGCGATCGGTAAACGATCCAAAGTATGGCAACTTTCAGTCCTCTTGTTTTAATGGTCTTTGTATTTAAGCTTCAACGTGCGTAGAGTATCAAGTACAGATGATCACTTGCCATCTAAACTGGGCTTTACGAAGAGAGAATAAGCTTAATCGGAGAATAATAACTAAACGTTGCTTACTCTCAGACTTGAATTTTGTTTCAGTCGATACGACAACGAGAAGACAAATATAAGTTTCTGTAACGAATGTAGGTTTTAAATTTAAAATTTACTGGAGAAAATGGAAGATAGTTATTTAGAAAAAAAATAGAACTGTATGGGAACAAGATACCTAATCGATGAAATTACATTTATTTAAAAAAGTAATGTTTATCCCAGTCAAATAGAAGTGTAACTTTTACTAAGGTAATAATTTATTACGCGAATTTGGGTCCAAAGATGTTTAAGCTCTAGTCTTAAGGAATACATTTACTAAACGTAACAATGACGTCATTAGACATTAGAATAATTGTATTGTAGAGTTTGTTACACTTAAGTCTTTGGACTTTATACTTGTTAGGTTTATCAGGATAATAAGCTGAATATGAAGGAGATTTTATTTAAAATCGAGCGCTACTCTAAAAAACCGCTTGTCAAACCATGCTCTGTGTAGGGTTCCGCGGCCGTTTATACACAAAAAATGCACTACAGATGAAAAAAATACGATGACTAAATGTCACAAGCAAAAGAGCGTATCTCCACGGCACTTGCGTCCTTTAGCTGGGAATCGTAGTTTTTTGGCAATAACTGAAAAACGGTATATTCCATCATGTTGAAAACATTTATCGTTGAAAGTATTTATTAAGCTTTATTTTTGTTATTTTGTTCATATTATTTAGACATACCGTTTAGAAGAGAGAGGACACAATTTATGCAACATTCGGAGCGATAATTTCCGAAAATATTTACTAACTCAAAAAGTTTTGTAGAAACCTTTAAGTAGGTATTTAAAAAAAACTATCGAAAATGGGCCAAATATATATATATTTGCTCCAAATTCCATCAATATACATCTAGTAGTTTTTGAGTAAAATGCCTGTGACATACGGATGGACGGACGGACGGACATGACGAAACTATAAGGGTTCCGTTTTTGCCATTTTGGCTACGGAACCCAAAAACAGATTATTAGACTAACAATAGCAGGTTTATCAAACGTGATGCAAAATAACTTTAAAAGCCAAATCCCTTTTGTTGACCGCCAGTCACGATAAGTTGACAGCGCTTGTAGGGCCCCTCACTAGAACGACCGCATTAGATGACAGTTTTTCAATGTGATTAAGTGTGGTGTGGTTTCCCTAGCCGATTACGGCCATACAACGAAATTTTTGAGCGTGGCGCTGATGCGTTGTAAGACTATTGGCAGACAACAGGTTAGCCAGACTCTAAGCACAAATTAATATGTATCAATAACTATAAACTGGAGAAGGCATTAAGAGTCCCCGGTAAGCTGGGTTCTCCATACAAACGTAGTTACAATCTCATTATAAAACGACTAGCTAGTTTGCTCTGAAACTTTGTACTTAGAATAGGTTATGGTATACGCTGGCCTGTAAATAGATTATGTAGCTTCAGATACCATAGTAAAAAAATACAAACTGTCGAACATATAACCACCTCCTTTTTTGGAAGTCGGTTAAAAATACAGCGAATTTGAGTTTTTCATACAAAACTTGTTTTTGCTGTATTTCGTTTGTTTTATAAACTAAAGCCATATAAACTAATTACAGGCCTAGATATACCTCATCTCATTGTATATGCAAAGTTTCGTTACAATTCAACGCGTAGTTTTATAATGAGAACGAAACTCCGTTAGTATGGGAAGATGAAATTACACACTCAACTACACTCGACTCAACTATAGTCGGCTGCAGACGTGGGTCTCTTCAAGTCAAGGGAAAATAGATCCGTATAGTATGGAGTATAGAAAACTAAGGGGAATAATCTCTATATATTCAAAGTGTACGTCAAAACGTATGTGCGGAAAGAGAAGAGTCGTGGCAGAAACAGGAACTATAACATTATGAATTTAGCATGGCAATCGAACCTTAGACACCTGTCTTATAAAAAATAAACAAACTTCTGTCGTTTAAATTTCATAGTGTATATACTAAAACCGCAAGGGTTATGTATAAAATAATGTCAAAACGTGGTAAAACCGGGCATAGTTTAACAAAGGAAAGTATATTTAACTAGAAGGCGCCCGTAACTTCGTTTGCTGAGGAGAAAAAAGTCATAACCCCTCTTTTCTCTTTAGCATAGTCGGCTAAAAAGTATCCTATAACCATCTGGAGATACCCAGCTACCCGTGTACCAAAAATAGTTGAAATCCGTTCAGCCGATTTAGCGTGATGAAGCCACAACGACACATGCAAACATTTTATTTTACCAACTTTATAATAGTGTAGATATTATTCGGTTTTGTCAGCGGGAAAAAGGGGCTAAAAGCCCCAATATCGACTTACAAAAAGTCACGAAACAAGTGTGCGCTTTGACGGGTATTTATGTTGTTTTTATATTAAAATATTACCTATTTAATAGTTCCCCTAAGTTAGTCTCCGACACAAAATCAGTAAGTATATACATTCAAAATATATATATTCTCATAAATATGCAGGTAATTCATAATCTTAATATAACTGACAAACTATAATTACGTGACAGTGTTGTCAGCATAGCAAAAAAATTAAATAGTACTGGCAAACCCTCAAATCCTACGACTCTTCGGACTTCCAGACGGATCGCCTGATGGTAAACGATCACCGTCGCCCATAGACACCAGAGGAGTCTCAACTGCGTTGCCGGCCTTTCAGGTGGGAGTACGCTCTTTTCTTGAAAGTTTGAAGGTCATCGGTCCGGAAATACTGCAGGCGGCAATTTATTCTACAGTTCAGGCGTGCCAGGCAGGAAATTTCTAGAAAAACGCACTGTTGTGGAGTGCCGGCTATCTAAGTGGTGAGGGTAGAGATATTGCCGTGTAGGTCTCTTTCCGCACACTCTATTAATGTACATGGAATCTCTACTTAAGTGTAGGTATGATACTTATTGTAATCATTGTAAACTACTCATTGTTCTCTATATTAAAGAATTGTTATTTCAATCTGCATATTTATTAAACCCTACTCCCAAATCACAAAGCTGTTTTTAGTAGAAAATAATTCATTAATATACTGAAGGCGCCCGCATATTCGTTCGTGGAGGAGAAGAAGTCATATCATTATAACCCCTCTTTTTTTAAACAGCGTAGTCGGATAAAATGTATCCTCTCCGTTTAGCCGATTTTGCGTGATGAAGGCACGACACATACAAACATACAAAAAATCTAAAAAAAAATATTGTTCACTGTAGTGACCTCCAAATAGTCCATTACAATCATTTTTATGAAAATATCACCAATGTACAGACATTTCGTTTATACAACTTTATAATAGTACTAGAAGGCGCCCGCAATTTCGTTCGCGGAGGAGAAAGTCATAACCCCTCTTTTTCAACAGCGTAGTCGGGTAAAAAATATCCTGTAACCATCTCGAGATACCCACTACCCGTGTCCCAAAAATAGTTGAGTTTAGCCGATTTTGCGTGATGAAGCCACATCGACACATGCAAACATTCATTTCAACTTTAAAGTATACTGTATAGATATTCAGGGACAATCTTATCTATCACGCCTTAATGATGTGATCTAGCCACTTACTTAATACTTTTAAACCCAGAAGCAATACCTGCATGCTTTTTGGCCAACTTGTATTCAGTTTTACAGTAGGTAAGTTTGGTATCAAATTACTTTTTTTTCTTAATTGTTAATTAGTGTCGAATAAGAGAACTCTTTTCTCTCATCTTTAAGTCATATGTTAATTACACGCAAATTTATAAAAAAAAAAATCAAAAAGGTTTGTTTTCTTGGACGCTATAAAACATAACAATGTACCTACTCCAATATTAGAGCATTTAAGGCCTTGCGAATACATTTCCCAATGCCAAATTAATCATGATTTGGGAAAAAGCAAAATATAGACAACTTAAAATTATTGAAATAAAATTTTGTATGTAAAAGAATAAGTTTATTTATTTTAGGCCACACGTAACCTACGTCTATAAATAGTTTAAAAATAAAAATGTTAATATAATTATTAACAGAAATAAATTAATTGCAATTATCATAGGTCATATTCATATCTCTCTAATAGGGTACTTGACTCGCAGATTTTCTATGAACTGTCAAAACGGTCAGAAAGTATGAACTTTGAAAGGAAAAAGGTTTATGACGTCATAATTGTATACGGTCAAGTTACCTCCTTATTTTTAGTTTTAGATCATTTTAAAATCGCCAAAAGCTTAAAAATAAGTATTCATGAATGTTTTCTACGTATTTTCAGAAATAACATTTAACTGCAATCGTGACATCATTTATGTTGACTACAGGAAAGTACCCAATTATCTAAATATGTATATGTAAATACTGAAATACAGTCGGAAAAATAGCTTTAAGCAAAAAATAACACTTAGGAGTAAGGTGCACTGACAAAAAAAGCAAATTAACTTGGCTTATTAAATGTACATTTAAAAATCCAGTTAATCAATCATGCATCTACAAACTCATGGAATAGTAGAAGTTGCTCGCAAGCAAGGAACGTTAAAACAAGAGGACTGACAATCTCCATACAAAAAGCCGTTCCCCGATATGTACAATGCCATCTATCAATAAAATTTATTATTAAAAAAAAAACACATTTACAAACGTGACACAGTATTTAAAATTTACAATTTATTTATTATTGGCTGTTTACGATCTAATTGTTACAGTACTACGTTTCTTTGTACAATTTTTAACATCTTTAAATGTTTAGTTTTGAAGCGCCATCTAGTTTTTGCCAGATTATCTCCTTGCGATTGAAGCACAATCCGCAGTATGGTAATTGTCAGTCCTCTTGTTATAATAGTCCTAGCAAGTAACATTTTAGCTCGCGTAGTTTTTGGACGCCCCCTCAATCATCCTCAAATCAGATTTTTCACTCCGTTTTCTCAACATGCGTACATCTATGCCTCTTCAATCCACTGCTCTGTGTAAATTGGCTACTACACAAATCACACGCAAAAGGCTTATCCGCTGAATGAATCCTCATATGCAACTTCAAATTGCTTACAGAAAACTGCTTATTACATATATAACAGTTATACCTATTCTCCGAATGTATGCGCATATGTTTCGATAGATTACCTATTTGTTTATTGCAAATTTTACAAGTGTAAGGCTTGACACCAGTATGTACTCTCATGTGACGTTTCAACTGGCCAGTTTCTCTAAAAGCACGTTTACAGATTTCACAAATGTATGGCTTTTCGCCTGTGTGCACTCTCATATGAATTTTCAAGTAACCGTTGTCCGAGAAAGGTTTTTTGCAAATTTTGCAAGCGAACGGTCTCTCACCCGTGTGAGTTCTTTCATGGAGTTTAAAGCTGGCCATTTGAGCGAACTGTCGGTTGCAGAAACTACAAGAGTATGGTTTGAGTCCGGTGTGGACTCTCATATGAACTTTCAAAGTTGTGTACGCTGTGAATGTCTTGTTGCATTCCTCACAGCTGAACGGACGTTCCCCAGTATGCTGTCTCTCATGTATAGCCAAGTAACTTTTACTGGAAAACTGCTTTTTACATACATTACAGCTGTATGGTTTGACCCCAGTGTGGATTATGAATATATGTCGCTTCAGATGAGTTCGTTGAGGGAATCTTCTGCCACATACATCACAAACGTAAGGTTTCTCGCCAGTGTGTGTCAGAATATGTGATTTCAATGTTTGATTGTGACCGAATGACTTACCACAGACATTACAACTGTATTTTCTCTCGCCTGTATGTGTCTTTAGATGCTCTTTTAAGCCCTTTTTTCTTTGGAACTCTTTATCACAGTAGCTGCAGGGGAATTTCTCTTCAAAATGTGTTGTTAGATGCTTTTTCAGTAGTCTCGCTTTGTCGAAAGTCTCCGAACACTGTGGGCAAGGAAATCTGCCTCCGTCCGAATGATTTGTGCTTATGTGTCTATTTAACTCCTTATTGTTGGTATATTTGTTGTTACACAGCCGACATTGCACGGTTTTCTCACCTGTATGAGTCCTCATATGAACTTCTAGGAAACCGTTGTAAGAAAATTTCTTTTGACATATTTGACACGCAAACTTCTTAGTTTTGTTGGGGTCTGTAGATTTTGTTTCTGGAATGAAATAATAGTACATTACTGCAGACGCCGGGAAAGAAGGGCTTGCCGGGTGAGTAGGTATAGATACGAAGACGGATAGTGATACGAAGCCGGCAAGCACTTTTCACGGCCAGAGGCATGTATAGTGCTCTTCTCAAACATATGCAATGAAATAAAAAAAAATACACCACTCAGAAAACTACACGATAAGATTTTTAAATTTTCCCTCCAATCCCTCGGTAATGTTTTTTTTTACGGAAGTCGTTCGTATTTCGCGTGTGTAGTGTTTGAGTAGACCCTATTAGGGCCGTTATACACAACATGATAATAAGAATCTTAATTTCTATAATAAATAAAATAAATGCAGAGGATTTTAAATATTGTCTATGATCTCTGGTAACTTCCGTATAGACAATATTTTAAATTTATTCATCAATATATGAACCATACAGATTTGTGTTCTTAATGTCAGTTCGTGTGTAATAGGCATTAAAGCGGATATTTTTAGTCCGATAACCATTCAGCCACTAGAAAAAAATAAAAATATATAATTCAGCGGTTTTGGCTGTTCATGAACACAGACGCCATGTTTACATTAAAATTAAAAAAAAATGCTTCCCGGCCTAGGCCTTCAATTTTTTATGAAATTCCTTTACAGTTCTCTCAAGTTTTTCCGCCCGAAACGTGATAATTTGAAGCCTGTTTTAACGCACGTAATGACGACATTTCATAGCATGTTTGAGAAAAAGAATTTTGTTTAGATAATATAAGCGCTGTATTATATTTATAAGTACAAGCAACTTAGTCAGCGGAGGAAAATAAAATTATAAACCCTCTTTATTCTTGAGCGCAGTTGAGTAAAAATGATCCTATAACCATCTGTGGATGCCCGGCTACCCGTGTACCAAAAAAATATTGAAATTCGTTTAGCCGATTTTGCGTGATGAAGCCACAACGACACATACAAACATACAAAAAATATTTTTCCATTTAGTTATCTCCAAATAGTCCTTTTCAATCATTATTTTGAAAATATCTTCAATGTAAAGATATTTATTTCTTTTTTACAATTATATAACAGTATAGATTAGGAAGATATCGAACGAACGTTCCAGGAGACCTCAATACCAATATATAAGTGCGACGCGCCGCGCCCGGGATCAGTACGCCTTGACGGCACACTCCAGCCAGAAAAGGCTGCGTGCGCAGGAGAACCAGGCCCTGCGCACCATTATCCCGGCCCCGCGCTATATGCGAAACGAGACAATCCACCGAGACCTCAAGTGGCAAGGACTGGACGACTTCATCGGCCAGCTATCCGGCGCCATGTTCCACCGTACGGACAACTCGACAGTCCCGTCGCTCGTCGGGACAGCTCCGCTCCACGTGCGTCCCCCGGACAAAAGAAGCCGGGCTCTGCCAAGAGGGCTCATCTCTCCACCTGAGTCCCCTGCTCGCCCAGGATCCCACAACGCCGCAGACAGGCCAACAGTTGTCGTCGTCGTCATCGTCGGCGAACACAGAAACCGCAGCGGCAGCAGCAACAACAACATCGTCAACGTAAAGATAAAGCCGCAGAGAAGCCCCCAGTTCTCAGTAGCAAGACCAAAACAGCAGCCTTCCCCTCGCAGCTTTACCAGACGCCTGCAAAGAGGCAAATAGGATTTGCAGGATTTGCCAAAGAGGGCCAAGCCCTGGAAGGGCACTCTACATGCCCAACAAGGGTATGAGTAGAACACCACGGACGACCAGAATCAGTTTACCTTTGGAAGCGAACGAGATCACGTCGAGAAGGAGCAACTGCTACTGGAGAATTCTAGTGTGAAATAAGTGGTTTTTTTTTAATAATGTAAACTTAAAGTGACTGTGTGGAAATAAATCCTACTCCTATTCATCTGTTTTAAAAGTACTTTTCAATCACGTACCACCCTAGTATGTAACAATATGATCAAGCTAAGACTCACCTTTCGATCTTGCTGTAGCCGGGTTTGGCTCCTGGTGACGAAGACTGGACAGCGGCTGGTCATCGATGTCACCTGGTTCGATGAACACGTCCACTGACGCTACTCTGTCTTCTTTGTTAAAGCCTAAGAAAAATTGTGTAATTTGAATAAAACAATTTAAACGGACTAAATCGCGTATTAGAAGGCGCCCGCAACTTCGTTCGCGGAGGAGAAAAAGTCATAACCCCGCTTTTTTTCTTCAACGTAGTCGGGTAAAAGGTATCCTATAACCATCAACGAAGTATGCGATCTATGCTCTCGGCCGAGCTGGAGCCTATAGCAAAGGATGTTGAGGAACTGCTTTTGAACTTTCTCAATTCTGTCCATATGTAATTTGTAATAAGGTGACCTTATCGCACACCCATATTCTAAGGTACTTTGAAGTGTGTAAGCCTACTGGCATATGATCTATGCTCTCGGCCGAGCTGGAGCCTATAGCAAAGGATGTTGAGGAACTGCTTTTGAACTTTCTCAATTTTGTCCATTTGTAATTTGTAATAAGGTAACCATATCGCACACCCATATTCTAAGGTACTTCGTACTAGAGAATAATATAAATATTTCAAGGTATTAACGTTTTTGAAGTCTGGTGGTACGAGATATAAAACCGATTAGTTTAATATTTTTGGAAATTAGTTTGTCATAATGAAAATGGAAGGTTAATTTTTCACAGATGTGCGATTTTAGTGTAATTGTCAAGGGAATAATCGAATAAGAATTTTTGTTTTGACGACGTAAAGGAAATAATGAAGCATTATTCAGAGTTTAAAAACATACGGTTTTCAATACACCATTTCGCTACTGCATTCAGGTTATTCTGTAGAATTGTACAGTCCTCAATATTTTTTATAATTGAAAAGATTTTAAGATCATCTGCATACAATAAACAAGGACATGACAAACGTTCAACCAGGTCGTTAATAAAGACAACAAACAAGAGAGGTCCTAAATGTGATCCTTGCGGTACACCAGATGTTATAGTAATTGCCGCAGAAAGATGTCCTTTAATATTAATAAGCTGACTTCTATTACTCAGATATGAATCCACCCATCTAAGCAAATTACCCTGAATACCGTATCCTTCGAGTTTTTTAATGAGTATGGTATGATCGACTTTGTCGAAAGCCTTCGAAAAATCCGTATATATTGAGTCGACTTGAGTTTTTTTAGCAAAAGCACTGCAGAGATAGTTTTTGTAGACCAATAGGTTACTGACAGCGGACCTATTAGAAACAAAGCCATGTTGACTGGGAGAAATCATCATTTTAAAATGTGAATACAAACAATTGTACATAACTTATTCAAATAACTTCGAGAAAACCGATAAGATACTTATAGGCCTATAATTTTGACATTGACTTTTGTCACCTGATTTGTGTATGGATATTATGTGGGCAATTTTCCAGAGAGTAGGAAAAACACCCGATTAATCACACATACAATTTAAAATCGTTCTGAAGTATATTCCGCCTACATTAATTACACATGTGGGGTAGTTTCTTTATGTCAGTAACCGATATAAAATGACTGAACACCGCGTACATTTTGCTTAGGAGTAGGGCTCTGGTAACACTGGTTTTTCCCAGTTACGGCCATTTGTAGCGTATATTTTGGATCTATATTGGAATCCCTAACGTCGTTTCTCCTAATGTATCGTTTGTCCTAACGCATTTTTCTATGAAACTGTAAACTTTTCAGGATTGTTCTAAAACAAACCTAATGATCTTTTTAAAAATCCTGAAGAATTTACGGTTTCTGAAAAAAATGCATTAGGACAAACGATATTAGGGATTTCGAAGGAGACCCGTATATTTTGTACGGAACCCTCGATGTGCGAGAGAATAAATAAATATACAGACCTTATTCAAATTGACATAAAGCAAACAGTAGTTACTTAAGTGTGTTGCTGTTTGTACCTACTCTTCATTTACGTCAATCGAATTCTAATTGTCTATTAAATCGAATATTTATGGCAACCCTAGTTAGAAAATTTTATTATATACTTACCATACTTGAGTTTCTCTTCATCCTTGCAGCCATAACTTGGTACATGCATCAACTCCTCTCGAGAATCTGAAATCCCATTAAGTATGTACATATAAGGTTTCAGAACGTGCATTCCGTTTCAGAAAACACTTTTTCCCAAAACACCCGTTACAAAATAACAGTTGCTTTAAATGACCGTACTCCAAATAACCCGTTTCTCATAGCATACATATGCCAAAAGACCAGTTCCTAATGACACCCGTAAGAAAATCTTGTTTTAACTTAATAACCGTTCAAAGACTTACAATGTGACGGGTACTGATGTTTTGGGATTGGTTGTTTTGGGAAACAGATATGAAACCAAACGTGTTTTTTTTGGTAAACACATTCTAGGAAACAGATTATTTAAGAAACGGTAGTGACGGGAATGGTCGTCTCGGTATTAGGTGTTTTTGGGAAACGGATATCAAGCCAATCATATCTTTTGGGAAAACTACTTTGTGGGAAACACATATATGGTTAATGTTAATGGTTATGGAAACAGTAGGGATGGGAACGGGTGTTTTGGGAACGGATGTTTTGGGAAACAGACAGAACGTTCCGAAAGGGTGACAAACATCAAATCAGTGCCAAAATGAGTAATGCTTGTATTGCTTAGAACATATAACCACTGGAGATTGGCATACAGACACATTCCCAATCTCGGTAACAACTTTAATCACATAAAAAACTTAGAAACAATTTTTTGTGCTCAAGACACACACACTTTTCCTTGCGGGGAATGAAGCTGTGGCCATTTGTTTCACTGAACTACCAACTAGGCTAAACATGTTGTTTATGCCAGAACAATGAATTTTAAATATAAATATATAAGAATCTGATCTTACCATTGGAACAGCTGTCATCTTCTGACTTAATTTCCGGCTCAGCATTGATTTCACCTGAAATATAAAAGTATTTGCATAAAAATTGAGTTAAATTTGACAAAGAGCATAACTAGAATTCATTTCGCCACATGCATTTAATAATAAGTATCCCAAAACATTTTAGAATCTAAGACATTGATTTTCGAACTTTATTGTACATGTAAACAATAAAACAAATACGGCAAAGTAATAAATGTATACAAAGGCGAACTGATTTCTTTATCTCTTCCAGTTTACCTTAGAGCAAATGACAGAGGAGAATAAACATCAATACAGATAGACAAACCAACAAGTTAATATGCACAAAGACATGCTAAATGACAGATGAAGATATTTAATTCTTAGGGGTCGTCCACAAATTACGTCACGCAAAATTTTGACATGTTTGCTTGAGAGCATAACAAAAATTCTAACCAATTAGATTCTACACAACAATTATCAAAGAAATCTAGACAAGCTTTTCATTTATAATAATAAATAGGTATTGTCAAGAGATTTTGATAAATCTGATTGGGAAACATAGTTAATGAAAAATGACAGTGTATTGAAATTGAAATGAATACATACCAACAGTTACTTGATTACTGTATTCTCCTAATTTTCTCTCACATGCAATAACTTGTTGTTTAAAGATGTTTGCCTCACGCAGCCTCCGTACACAGCCCTCACAGATGCTGTAAGATTGGGATAAATTTGGAGGCTTCATCTGAAATTAATATTAAGTTTTGATATGAATACCTATGTGAAACAAAACACAAAAAGAGTGTGATACTTGCAACGTTAGTAGATACAAATATACATGAATAAAAAAATAAGGGTGACAGAAAGTAAGGAGTTCATTAAGGACATAGAGAAAAAGAGAGATTTTTCTTAATATTTTTAACCATTTAACAATTGCACCGTTTCATCAACCTTTTGGAGTCTTATTAGATTGGCATATTAAAAGAAAGAATTAAACTGTCAATAAATACACCACAAATTGACACCCAAATAATTAATCCAATCAAAAATAAAAGTGTAAATTCTAACTTACAATAATATTCAAACAATCGTGTAACATGTCTGCATAAATTTCTTGTGTTCCTTCGTGAATATAAGTCTCACCGAGACTTCTGAAACCATCCTTGGTCTGGCAACAACGACACAGATGATTTTTGTCCCATAAATCGCACATAATGTCTCATTAAAATAAAGAAACAAGAATAAATAGGAAAAAAGAAAGGAAACAATACGATACGAATAGTCGTATACCTACTAAATGTTTAAGTTTTAAGTTTGACACATTGACAGAAAAACCAGCCAGTTTTTTACGTGAAACGGAATTAATTATTTGACTGACGCGCCAAAAAAATGGCTATGGTCCAGTCACTGGATATATTGCAATCAGAAAATACCATTTCTTTAACATTTTAATATTTATATAAAATGTATGACTAATATGACCGAATACTTTTCATGTCTTAAGTATTAAAAAAAATTGAATGAATAAAAAAAAAAGAAAAAATGTTGCAAACCAGAAAAAATCTATTATAGTAGTAATTATAGTAACAATGTAATAAAATTTACATTACTGTTGTATTGTATTTAGATAACTTTACTATGTGTATTGTGTTTAGATTATAAAAATGGAAAGAACTAATAAAACCGTATTGTTTAATAAAATAAAAGCAAAATTTTCCAGTAGATGTAATTTTAAATTAATGAATAAGTAGATCGTTAAATTTGGACTTTATAAATTTTCGTGTAGCATTAGCATAGCAACATCAGTTTTCTGTTGTTTATGGCTTGGTTTGGTTAGCTCATGGTGTTTTTTGATATCGTAGCAGTGGAATTTCGCTTATTTCAATTCACTACTCACATCACAAATTATATGATAAGTTAGGATGATGCGGGAATCAATTGACATGTCATTAGGTAAGTTTTAGTGCTTGTCGCGTTCTATTGCCTCCATTTATTTTAGTATGTAATCAAATTATTTTATTATGGAATTTTTATCCGTATTACATCGATATATCCAACATCTTTTATGTGCGATTTGCGGTTCTACACAAATATTATTAATTAGTTACCTATGACCTTGTATTCATTAAATTATGCTTAAAACAATAACAACTATCTTGGGTAGTTCACTACAAAACTCATGATAAAACAAATAGCAAAACAGTACATTTGCATCGTACTCGTGAAAAAATTTATGTAACGTAAAATTACCCTCGCTATTTTGTTAAAGATATTGATTAGCAACATGTGAACCAAAAACTCTTTCATATATCGATAGAAGTACCATTTTTTGGTCAAGAAAGTTAAGTATACAGACACTATTGAGCTTGTCTACAACTGAATCAAAAAGAGTGGTATTATTTTTTTTCCTTACAGGAAATTCTAGCCAGAAACTAAAATTATATATAAGAACACTTATGATGAAGTTTAAGTAATTTGGAAGCAAGTTCACAAACTCTAAATCCGTTAATTTCTGTAGGAGCTTCAATGGCACAGACAGACACACGGATACACACTTATAACTTACCTCGTTTTTCATTGAGTATACCACAAGTCCGATAGAATCAAGCATAGGTTGACCAACATACCTACATACCAACTGAAATATATAAAAACAGTGTAATTATAATGATCTTTATTCTATAAGTACTTTAACTGGTCTCCTTTCTTTATATCATCTTCAATTGACCATTCTGGTCATAATCAAATATTTTTACAAGTCTGAGAATAAAGCTGAAATAAACTCGATGCTTACAGCAAACATGCTACTGTTTAAGCTTGAATAATGACATGACATGACATTTGGGGTTAAAAATTTGTGATATACTATAGAAATTGTGTATGTCATTACCGTCTTTAGACACATGTCAGCGCCCACAATGTCACAGGGGCCCCAAAAGATCTTGGTGTAAGTTTGATCTGGATCTCCTCTGTGTGTAAAATGATTTTTTATCAATAATATTACTTAAGTTAAATGATCTAATTAAATTTTTCTGGGTTTTCCCTAATCCTTGCAACAAATGTTGTATGTCTCCCAGCAAAGACTTCTCTCAATGCAACTGACAATTCGAAAGTGCTTGTCCCTAGGCCTGCTTGAATAAAGCATATTGTGATTTAATTTACACCACACCCAAATTTTAATAAAAAATAAAATAAATAAATATCAGGGACAATCTTACACAAATCAACCAAGTCCCTAAGACTAAGCAAAGCTTGTACTATGGGTTTTAGGCGATTATTTACATAATATATAGACATATTATAATACTAAGAACATCCAAAACCTAGGAACAAACATTTGTGCACATCACACAAACCCGGGACCGCCAACTTATAATACAGATGAAAAAGTAAGATTTAGATACTCCTTAAAACTAATTAATTAATTTAAAATTTTCAGATGACATCATAAAACAAAACCAGATAGGCAAAAACTATGGCAACAAGAGCAACTATATTAATCACCAAGCTGCAAAGAACCAAGGCAGAAACTATAATCAGAACCAAGTAGGGATGAACCAGAACAACCAAGGAGGTATGAACCGGAACCACCAAGGAGGCATGAACAGAAACCAAAATCAAGGAGGCTACAGAAAACAGAATCAAGGAGGAATGGATAGATACCAGAACCAGGGCCGGAACAGACAAGACAACAGAAACTGGAACCAAGGTGGAAGCTGGGTACGGGGCCGGTCTCAAGGTCGTTCTGGCACTCCGGGCGGATCAAGAATGCGCAGCCGTTCTCGATCCAGGTAGTTATTGAATATGGTTTATTTTTTTAGTAGGCCTACCTGACCCTCAGTAACTATGAAAACAACTTCCCGGTTTACCATTGAGCTAAACTTTGTCATTAAATAAAACAATCTAAATGGATTATATCGCGTATATTATTATTTCATTTGAGTTTCCGACAATGTTTAAATTATAATGAAACAGAAGAAAATATAATGTTTAAATTGTTTTATTTAAATGAGTGATAATCGCGCAAACAGAAGAAAACATTACACGTATCTAAGTACGCTAACAATGTATTATGATACCATTGAGTTAACTCTGTAATAAAATAACGCAATCCTACCGAGTTTGGGCTCTTTAGAATCGTCTCAATCAACAACTGGTTTGGCTCAGCGGGGGTAAAATTGCCTGCGAAGCTGAACGTCCTGGTTTCAAATCCAGGTAAGGGAAAGTATTTGTGTGATGACCATAAATATTTGTTCCTGAGTCTTGGATGTTTTCTATGTATATAAGTAATGTATCTATTAAATATATCGTCGTCTAGTACCCATAACACAAGCCTTATTGAACTTACCATGGGACTTGTTCGAATTGTGTAAAAATTATCCCGTAATATTTATTTATTTAGTGAGTAGTTCAGGTGTTCAAAGAAAAGTACAGTCAGCAATACTTATATAGCCAACCAATAGTCTCTCACGTAAATTACATTTTTGACGGAAGCTTTTTATTATATTGTGATTGTTTCTGCCACACATCAATTTTTGGGTTTATTGGAACCTTTCCAAACTCATCCTCCTTGAAATAAAACAATTTAACGGATTATATCGCGTATATTATCTCATTATAGTTCCCGACGTTTCGGAAGCTTTTCAGCTTTCCATGGTCACGGGTGGACGGTATACGCGATATAATCCGTTAAATTGTTTTATTTCAATGTGTTATTATTGCGGAAACAGAAGAAAATTTCATCCTTCTGTTCATAAACTTTTGTCGACCAAACAGTAGTAAGTATGCAATATCAATATCTGAAAAATATGCAGCATCAATATCTGGCATAACAAAGCGGGTGAAAATATCTGACACGTCCTGACGGCTCTAGAAATAGAGTCGTGTCAGATATTTATGCGCGCTTTGTTGTGGCAGATATTAATGCTGGTGACTGTACAAACGGCCAACATACCGAATAGCATTCTGTACCAGTCAACCCTCAGTGACAAAAAGTAATGAAATGACATGCCAAATTTTAATATTCGATGAGTTCTACAAAATTCTTAATGCACCTAGTATATGTATAGTATTTAAAAAGTACTTAGCAGCAGCCTTGGTTCATATTGCGGAGCATTATATATTATTATATATCAAGCGACTTAACCTTTTGAGCGCCAAGCAGCGAAGTAATACGACGTGACTAAGACGCCACAGCATTAAAATAAAATGGACCTTCAAAAATAAATAGTGATTGCAGAATGAAGTACTTATATTCGAAGTCTTTGAACAATTAAATTTGGACGGAATATGCCGAAGTTGGCGTCAGTAGCACGAATTTACGATGACTTGATTTGCCGGCTGTGGCAGTGAAAAAGTTAAATACATGGACTAGGTTTTTTTGTATATTTATTTTAAGTAATCAGTATTCACACAAAGTTCGATTTTCCATAATTGGCATAAACCCAAACACAGAAAACGCTACAATGGAAAAATCGCAGAACATACATGGGAGTAAAATATAGCTTTTGAACTGCTTTATCAGCGCTTAGTATTATCGTCGATCTCTGGTACACCCCGTATATTCTGTTGGTTATAATAATTTTAGTTAATAAGACTGCCACACATTCTCAAGTTACTATTTTGATTCGCTGTTTTCAGATCTCGACAGCGTTCGTGGTCCCGCGGACGCTCCCAATCTCGCGCGGGCTCCCAATCTCGTGCGGGCTCCCAATCTCGTGCGGGCTCACAATCTCGCGCGGGTTCACAAACTCGCGATCGCTCGAGATCTCGATCTCAGTCGCAATCTCGCTTCACTCCGCGCGGCCGTGCCGGGTTGGACGAGCCGATCAATGGTATTCCGGATTTAGTGCGGGTTGGGAACTATGGAGGTAATTTTTTTAATGTTTTCTTTATTTTATGGGTCAATTTCAGAGCGTTTCAACCGCCCTCATTAGTGTCACCGCATTAATAGTGCCGACTATTACAGATTCGAATGGCATTTTGAGATATTGTGTAGAGGTACAGTACCTCTACACAGGAGGTACAGTATCTCATTCGAATCTGTAATAGAAGGCACCATTAATGCGGTGATACTAATGAGTGCGGTTGAAACGCTCTGAAATTGACCCTTAGGTATACCTATACTATTATAAAGTTGTAAAAATGAAATGTTTGTACAATGAAGATATTGAAAAAAAAGTGATTGTAGCAAACTATTTCAGGGTCACTCGATTGAAAAATATTTTTTTGATTTTAGTATGTTTGTATGTGTCGTTGTGGCTTCATCACGCCAAATTGGCTTAGCGGATTTCAACTCGTATCTCCAGTATCTCCAGATGGTTATAGGATACTTTTTACCCGACTACGCTGAAGAAAAAAGAGGGGTAATGACTTTCTCCTTTCGATTTAGTGACATCCAAATGGTCCGTTACAATATTTTTTTGAATATATTTATGTACACACCTTGCATTTTTTCAACTTTCTAATAGTGTAAATGATTAAAATTTATATTATAACACACAGTTCGATTGTACAGGAAAAATCAATACGACCTGCTAAATTGCAAGCAGGATTTGAACCTGCGACCTCTTTAACGCAGAAGTGCTCTGACCAACTAAGTTATCGCAACTTTACATTTCAATAGGTCAATCAGTGTGATCATTTTATTACATAAACACTTTCCCGACACCGACATGCTCGTAGCCAGTAACAAGGGAATAACCGTATGTATCGAAAACTTGCTACGAGCAGAGCGCCCGTCGCGTCGAGCGGGCTCGCGGTCGTGAATATGTTAACTATTTAAAGTGGGTAATATGTATAATTTTTTTTCAGGTGGATACCAGAATCAGTACAACAACAGACAAAACAATTACAACAACCACAACCGTTTCCTACACTCACGCCAAAACTACAACTCTGACTTGACCGTAAGTGTGGACAACAATATCAACCAGCAACGCAACAACTTTGGCAATAAAAGCAATTATTTGAACAAACATTCGTTAAATCATCTCAACAATCAGTACAATCATTCGAATTACAAAAAGGGTCCCGGCAGCACTGGGTCAAATAAATCCAACCGCTCGAATAAGTCTAATTATTCAAATAAGTCGTTCAATAACTCTCATAAGTCTTTCAATAATCAGAATAAGTCGTACAATAGCTCTAATAAGTCTTTCAATAATCAGAATAAGTCGTTCAATAATCACAATAAGTCATTCAATAATCAGAATAAGTCGTTCAATAATTCGAATAAGTCTTTCGCAATGCGACAAAAGCAGGGGGTGAGCCACAGTTTTGTCAAGCAAATGCTGAATCCAGCTCTTCAAAGGGAGATTGCGCTCGTACAGCATAAATCTGAGGGTACTGTGGTAGTGCCAATTGGGGTTGATTTCATCCCCACCCCAACTGCCACGAGGATCACGTTGCACGAAAGATTTGCATAAAACTTGTAAATATGTTGGTTATTCCCACTGGTAACAGCTTGGATTTTTTCACTATCTGTTACTTTT
Organism: Hedya salicella; assembly: GCA_905404275.2. Classification (NCBI taxonomy): domain Eukaryota; kingdom Metazoa; phylum Arthropoda; class Insecta; order Lepidoptera; family Tortricidae; genus Hedya; species Hedya salicella. The sequence goes on from FR990099.1 coordinate 5,676,835, forward strand.
GGTAACTACTGGGAAAAAATCCCGGTAGTTACCTATTCCCACCTGTTACCACCAACTTGTTACCGCTGGTAACAGCTGGGATTTTCTCTGCTACTTTTGGTAACTACCGGAAAAAACCCAGTAGTTACCTATTCCCACCAACTTGTTACCACTGGTAACAGCGGGGATTTTTTTCCTATCTGTTCCTTTTGATAACTACTGGGAAGAAATTCTTTAGACCCAGCTGTTACTTATACAGCTGCGATTTTTTTTCCTAGTAGTTACCTAGTAGTAGATAACAGATGGGAATAAAATTACCAGTGGTAACAAGTTGATGATAACAGATGGTAATAACCCAAATATGTTAGTATTAGTAAGAACCATTAAAACAAGAGGACTGTCAATCTCCATACAAAAAGCCGTTCCCCGATTTGTACAACGCCATCTTCAAGAATGATTATTAACTGATTATTCAACTTTGCAGGCGTGACAGTATTTAAACGTTGCGACTTATTTTTAGCTGTTTACGAACTAATTGTTACTGTACTATGTTTCTTTGTTTAATGGTGACATTATTGAATGTATAGTTTTGTAACGCCATCTAGTTTTAGCCTGAATATTTTCTTGCGATGGGACCGCGGTCCACAGTATGGATATTGACAGTTTTGTTTTAATGGTCCTCGGTATTAGGCCCGTTTCTGCTAATACGCATATTTGAAATATTGACAGTTTAACGTTCTGTTATTATTTTTTGCTTGCAATTTCACCAACTGTTAACAATATTTTTAAGTAAGAGACAGTTACAATTAAGATAGTAATATGTAAATTCAGCATAGTTTACATTTAGATGACTTGTTTGAAAATAAAGAGTTGTCCACTGGGTTACTACTTTTGATGGTTAAATAAAAAGGAGCAGCTCCGCAATTGTTTAATTTCTCAAATATTCCTATTACCAATGATGGCTTTTTTGGAAACAGTAATATTAGAATTTCTATAAAACAAGCCTTACCTAACCTATTGATTTAAATAAAACAATTTTAACGGTTTATATGGCGTAGATTATCTCCTTTGAGTTCCCGACATTTTGACCCGTGACCATCGAAAGCTGAAAAGATAAATGAGTAATAATCGCGGAAACAGATGAAAATACTAACGAATATTGGGTTCTACACAATGGCTTAAACAAATATATGGATTTCGGTTTAAAGACATTTATTCCTTATAAGAAACATTTACGCTTCATGAGAAAATTTAAAAGCTAGTTAAAATATTAATTATAAAAATAACAAGTTAGTTCGCGCTTGGCGAGCATTGAGTTATTGGATCAAAAGTAAACGTGCCTTAGTCCAGTTGAGTCGCAATGACCAAACTTTTAGGTTTACGATACACGGCTTCGACATATCACTTCACTTTCTACGCTTGATTTATAGTTTAACACCACCTCCAATTAATTTAATATTTTGAGCAATGTATTCGCGATGTTATCAAATGTTTTTGTTTCGGTTTCGGAGATAAGCGTGAGTTGGGAAATGAAACAGTTGGGAACTCCCAAGTAGCACAGTATTAAAGCTTATACAGCCCTTATAACGCTCAAACCCGCTGTATTATGGCCGTATAATGGCTGTATACAGCTTTTCTGCTACCTGGGCTGAGGCACTTTAGGAAAATAGTTTGATGAAAATAAAATGTCCCGTAAACTACATAACTGAGTTGTCAAGTTATCTTTGGAATTAGGGTTACCAGGCGTCCGGATAAAGCCAGACACAGTCAGGCTTTTTAGTTGCGTGTCCGGCCAAATCAGACGGTGTCCGGGCTTTTTAAATTTGACCTATATATGTAAACGTTTAAGAAAATTTTATGCTAAATGACAAAAAAGCCTTGTTTTACTTAAAACTAAAAAGTAAGGGTGTCTGGCTTTCTTTCCCAAATGTCCGGTTAAACTGGCTGGTCTGTCCGGCTATTCAGTTTTAAGACCTGGCAACCCTATTTGGAATTGATTCTAGGAATGGTCATGAAAACATTGAAAAAAAAAATTGATTCTAGGTAAATCATGAAATAAAAATAAAATTATAAATAAAAAGGTAATCGGCTTAAAACTGAAGAATTCTCTTAATTTACATACAAGGGTGAACAACTTTTTTCTGTACCTTGTTGCCATGGTGTTACATCTCCTGAGTTACTCTTTAAAACTACGATTTTTAATTATATAAAAGCAACAAAAATATTTTTCCCGCCAGTTGGTCCATTTTTCAAAGGTCCATTTCGGTATGTTAATAGCCTACATTATTGTCATTTCTCTAAGTAACTGTCACTATTGGTTTTTTACGAAAATCTTGATGTTTATGTAATGTAAGAAAGCATTCATATATTTCTTATAATTTTACGTCACAAAAACCTAAGCTAGAATGTTTTAAAAGGAAAACTATAAGTGGTTACTGTAGTGTCGTTACACTACTTAAAAAAAATCGTATATCATTTTGCTCCAAGTGAAAAATAATTAACCTTTTGAGCGCCCAGCGTGATGACGGGGCACCGTGCGCCAGCCAATAAACCAATTGTACGATACCGTACAGCTGAAAATGACGTAGTGGCGTCTAAGGCACAATTTCCCATTGACGTGATTTGCCGTCTTTGACGCTCAAAGGGTTAAGTGTAATCTTGACGTCGTTTTTCCTGAAGTCTCTTGAGATACAAGCTTTTTCGAAGTAGTGACGATATGTACTTGTGACCACTCGTTGTATGTATATAACGTTATCGGTATGTACTATAGGTATAAATTAAGAGTAAAGTTCGATTTTTAATGAGCTGGATTAAATTGACAGTGGCTTGTGTTTTTTTATAAGATAATAGTCGTCGAGTCTAAGGGAATATTTAATACAACTGTCAATTTACTCCAGTTATAAAAATCCAACTATATTTTAATGTGTAAAGCATGTCTCATTCGCACGAGTACTGTTAAAAAGGAATGGCTTGATGTCAATCAACCTTTTACTAATAAGTTGAATTAAAATGTGATTTCTGACATGATTTTTGTATAAAAGTTTAATGTTTAGTTAATCTTTTTCTCCAAACAAGTGATTGTTGGATATTTTGTCAGTAGATATAAGCTTTGAGCTACTTACTACACATAATTACGGTAGAGTTGATGAAATATAATTTCATATTGTGTAGAATGTAGCCTTTGTGTTTAAAAGGCTATTGCCACCTGTTACCACCAACTTGTTCCACTGGTAACCGCTGGATGTTTTCCCCATCTGTTACCATGAAATCATAATAAAATTCCCAGCCGTTACCACTTAAGTGATTGATGTCGGTGGTAACTACTGGGGTTTTTTTCCAGTAGTTACCACCGGTAACAAATGACAAAGTCCCAGCTGTTACCAGTGGTAACAAGTTGGTGGTAACAGGTGGGAATAACCCGTTTAAAATTGGGATCCACTATCTGTGTCAATTTGACAGATATCATAAGTTTATGGTGTCCAATTTTATACGTTAAAAGTATATTTTGAAAATTCTATAATAGTTTTTGTTGTTTCGACTCTGGTATCTAGATTATAGAAATAATAGCATTAAGTTGTAACAATCGTAGACATGAATGATAAATGACGCAGACATTTTTTTTTTTTTTTTTTTCAAAATAAAAGTTACAAAAACAAATTTGTCAATTTTATTTGAAAAGTCGACATCAGGCCAAAGGTTTCATCAGGAACCTGTTTTTACGCCGTCATTTTCGCTCTGCATTGTTATAAATTGTACTACTGTTCTTCTGTCACAATTCCCCGACGTCATTTAGAGGATGATATATGCTTCCTTCACATTATCCCGAATATTTTCATAACTAGTTACTAAAATAAAAACTGCATAACTCAGTTTCTTTAATTTACTTACAAGTAACCGTTTGTCTACTCAATCTATACAGTTAATCTTATTTTGGCGTCGGTGCCATATAAAGAATGTGTAAAATATTGAAAATTTACGATTTTTAGTAAATTGTGACACGATGGCACCGACTCCAAAATAACATTAATTGTATATACTGTATAGATGACGGTTACTTTTAAGTAAATTAAAGAAACTGAATTATGCAGTTATTGTTTTACTCATATTTTTTGGAGTCGATTTTATTTTTTGTTAAAAAGTTAATTCATTTTACATTTTTTAGTTAATAGTTACTTAAAAGTGTATCTTGTGACGATTCGAACAAGCCCAAACACGGCTAGGATACATTATTTAATTACATAATTGATGATGGAGCCGAAAGGTAAGCACCAGTACCTTCCGGCTCCATCATCAAACCAATTCGATGATACCATTCATCACCAGGACCATTTAAATTTGCGACTATGAAGAAGCTTAGCTATTTTAATCGAGATTTATCGCGTTGCCAACCGTAAATCACTTATCGTTCCAGTGACTTTCTGAATGAAAATGCTTAATGTTTCCTATAATACCACAAAATCGCCATATATGTGCCTACAATATTTGGAGAGTCCCTTTAATTCCTAATGGATCCCATCATCAGATCTTCACTAAAATTAAATTGGACTAATCTGCATCCAGAGTAGTCCAATTTAATTTCCTTCCTTAAAAAAAATGTGTGGAAATCGGTTTATAAAATGACGGAGTTCTGAGGTAACAAACAAAAAATAATTAAAAAAATATAACCAACTTTTTTTGGGAGCTGAAAAAAAGGTTTTAAATCTCCGTCAAAGATAAAAGTTGCAAATCAGACGCCATGGCATATAAGTGTCAAATTCGAAATCGAACTTGATACTGGTGCATGTAGGTCTATATCGCTCTGCACTCTGTGACGTATTAATCCGTCGTTAACCTTGAACCTGCAATGCGGATGAATCCTTCGTTGGCATCGAAAATGTGTACAATGAATGTTGTAAATAAAACCAATTATAAGAGGGGCATGTAATGATATAATTCAATACATTTCACATCGAAAATGGAGATATGACAATGCGTTCGAGATTATCGTATAATTTACTCCTACCTAAACTAAATAATAACAGTTTAAAATAAATGCTGCCTGTTAGCTGCCTTTTGGGATGCTGGGTCGCATTTTATTGAAAAAAAAAACTACTTATACAGTGCCCGGCACGAAACTAGAACCAAAATGTCGGCTTCTAAGTAGGTACAAGTCAAAAGCAAAACCCGTTGCTATGGTTACGCGCTCTCCCCGCACCCCGCACCTCTAATAACGTGCCGGGCACTGTACTTGTTTTCAACAACCTTCAAAGTTTCTATGAATACCTAAAAGTATGATATAATTATTAAGATATATCGCATAAAGTCGGTTAATTTTTTTTTTTAATAGAGTATAAATTAGAAATAGTGTAGGTACGAAACGCTTAGCTAGTTGTACTAATCCTAGCGTTGTTTCACTTTTAAGGTATTCACGCGTGACTGCAACTGCGGCCAAATGTGAAATTATACCTTAATTGCGAAAACCCATCAAAGCAGTAAAACAAAATACTGATATAAAAAAACCAGCATCCCACCGCATCTGTGAATTAAGATAAAACTTAATCGAATACATTTATAGATGATTGCAGTCAAAAGTTAAAATAATGTAAAAAATCTGTGTCTTAAAACTAACATTGTCAAATATAAATAATTTATACTTAAAACTAAAACTTATTTAAAATAATGATAATCATAAAATTGTGTATCTAAATACATTTGTTCGTAAATATTTAACAGACATTAATATATTGAAATAAAACAATTTAACGGATTATATCGCGTATATTATCTCATTTTAGTTCCCGACGTCGACCCGTCCACCCGTGACCATGGAAAGCTGAAAAGCTTCCGAAACGTCGGGAACTAAAATGAGATTAATATACGCGATATAATCCGTTAAATTGTTTTATTTCAATGAGTAATAATCGCGGAAACAGAAGAAAATATTATAGACATTAATATACATTTCCAATTGACAGACATTAACATTTTAAGAATAGTTACAAATACCAGGTATCTAAGTTATGGTTTGACGATCGGTTTAGCTCAGTGGGAATTTGAAGATTGAAGGTCCTGGGTTCAAATCCCGGTAAGGGCAAATTTTTGTGATGAGCATAATTATTTGTTCCCGAGTCTTGGGTGTTTTCCATGTATATAAGTAAAATCTATTAAATGTGCATTTCTGAAAAAGTTTGTACATCAATTAACGGATCCTTAATTGTTTCTTATTTTTACCAGTTCAGACTACGCGACGCAAAGGAGGGTAGTGTGTTTATGTTACCAATATTTTTGATAATTATTGTTTCATGATTGATGTTTTCTTGATTCATTTGGATAATTAAGAAAATGTATACTCCATATAAAATTTAATTACCAAAAATAATAAATTATAGTAATGTTTATCAAAGTTCACGGAAAGGAAACTCCACGATTTTTGTACTAATTAACGTGCCCATACAAATCTTAGTGCAAACTTTTTTAAAAATGCTCAAATATATCGTTGTCTAGTTCTCCTCACACAAGCCTTATTAAGCTTACTATGGGACTAGTTTGACTTGTATAAAAATTGTCGCGTAATATTTATTTAGTAATGCTAGTGTTACTAAAGGATATAGTTGACGAAATATTAATTGAGCCGATGAATGTTATCGCTTGAAACGGCATATCTTTTGTATTTCAATTATGGTAATAAAAAAAAATAAAAAAAACATTCCGTCGAATTGAGAACCGCCTCCTTTTTTTGGAAGTCGGTTAAAAACCATTAACACCAGTTTTAATAAAAGCGTACTTGGACTAAACGATCTTGATCAGACTTACGTTTGACGAGTGCAGGTATACAAAATTATAGACTGTTAATTATTGTTTTTAAATATAAAAATTGTGGGTACTTGATAACGATACGTAGGTCAGGCAAGTCAAGTACTCGAGATTACCCTCCCATCCTCCTGTGGTTATACAACTAGGCTCGGACTCGGACAATTTCTCTACCAGTAGCAGTGATTCTAGTGAATTGTTATTCTTAAATATTAACTATTACTATGTTCTAACTTTAATACAATGTACATATATCTACATAAATACATAAATGTAATTTTCATTAAAGTTAGAACTTAAAGTAAATTAATTTGTATCTTTTAACTTGTGTTTTTATTTTTTCAACATTTGTATTGGCCAGGAACACAAAGTATCATAATGGGTTGTCCGCACTATACGGATGGCACGTGCTTTACCGAGATGGGTGGCTCTTTTGTCCTATTGTACTCGAAAGATAAAGCGCTAAGCCTATATTTCGTCGACTATACCTATAATAATTATTTTTTGGAGGGCTGGCAACAAATAAAACTCGTCAAAAATTATTACAGGGAAGGACAAAGGCTTTTGACATTTGGGTGGATCTACTTTATTCTGTCCCGTAACTCAGCAGATAATAGCGACAGAGCTATTTAGAAAAACGAGGGGCAAAAGGACAGACGAGCTACCTGATGGAAAGTAGTCATCGTCGCCCATGGATATGTGCAACACCGGAGGAATCGCCCATATTTTGCCAACCTTTGAGAGCCCTGTTAACTCGCTTCTTGAAGAATCCCATGTTATAGTGCTCTGGAAATACCTCAGGGGGATGGTTATTCCACAACTTGCAAGTGCGTGGTAAAAATGAGCGTGATGCCCGTTTATTAGAAAGTGGGGATGTACTTTGTTTCGGAGGCGGGAGGTGCGATGATGGAAACGTGACGGTGGCACCAACTCAAAAAGTTTTTCAGAACATTCCCCATTGTACAAACGGTAGAATAAACACAGAGAGCCAACATCTCTCCGGAATCTAAGTGGTTCTAGGCCTTCTGTCAGTTCGGGATCATCGACAATACGAACTGCCCTACGTTGGATGGAGTCCAAGGGGAGAAGTTGATATTGGGGCGCTCCGGCCCAGAGATGAGAGCAGTACTCCATATGGGGTCGACCCTGAGCTTTGTAGAGTAAAAACCGGTGACTCGGTGTGAAGTACTGTCTCGCTCTGTTGAGCACCCCGAGCTTTTTAGAAGCCAGTTTGGCTTTGTTCTCCAGGTGGCCTCGAAATTGGACTTCATCCGTAATGTCGACACCGAGTATCCCGATACTTTTGGAGATGGTAAGAGGAATGGTCTGAAACTTAGGCGCTAAAACGAAGGGTTTTTTCTTTGCGGAGAACGCGCAGACTTGTATCTTGCTGGAGTTAAACTGGACGAGGTTGCGTTTGCCCCAATTTGAGACTTCGGCTAGGGTGTTCTCAATTTTAGACACAAGTTTCATTCTGCAATCTTCCAGCTGCTCGGGGGACATGTTAACACGGCCTGTATAGTGACTATGACACGTGCTGTCATCCGCATAGCAGTGAATATCACAGGTCTGTAATATGTCATTGATATGCAGGATGAACAGGGTGGGTGACAAGATACATCCTTGGGGAACGCTATAAATAGACATAGTAAGGAGACTAGCCCTTGAAAAATAGACCTATATTGACTAGAAAAAAAAAATATTGTTGTTTTTATGCCGTTCATATCGTAGAGGTATAGAAAAAAAATCGACCAAAATACATCCCAAATCCGATATTCGAAGTTCGTATGGCGCCATCTCGCTCACTCAAATACAGTTTAACATGAGAGCGAGAGGGATGAAACGTTACGAACTTAGGATTTCGAGATTCGGAGGAACCTGCACTGTCATACTATCACAAAATAATAATAATAATAAGTCAATTATGTTTTTGTATAATAATGCATTGTACGCATAACTAACCTCTGTTTAGCTGCTCTACAAACTGTAGCCCATATTTGTAACCGTTGTTAAATAATAAAATTAAGAAAACTGCCAAATTCACACACAGAGGCTGTATGGTCTATGACCAACGCCCGTTCAAGGTGGGATGAATTATAAAAAATACCAGTGATAATCGCTCGCATATAACGTAACTTACTGTTTCGACAGCGGATAATAAGCTACGATACGACATATAAACATATGATATAGAAGCTATATTTACAAATTTTTAGTTTCACATAAGCTCCTATCGGAAAGAAATGTTTCTAAAGTTTATAAATACATAAAAATACATTTCACAGATGCGAAAGGCAGCGTAGTAAGTAATATTAGGAATCACATTTTAGGAATTAATAATAATACCGTATAATAACAATTCAAAAATCACAGGTCTTAGACAGATCTATACGCTTAACACTAGCGTGAGAACCAGCATTACTTGAACTGTAGACTTGTATACTGACAGTACATTCTGTAAGTGAACCTATCAAGACGACAGCTCAAGTTAACGCAGTCAATATTACTAGAATAGAAGTCTTCTGCAGTACTTAAGGTGTCATTCCAACGACGCAGAGCCTTTTCAATAAATAGTTGGTTTTCCACGAACATAAAGTTGCGATAGCTCAGTTGGTCAGAGCATTATCTATATGGTTGATCCTACTGTGTGACCAATACCGCTGGGGAGGGGGGTCTGCCCCCATAAAACGCGCAGTACAGCATTTTTGGTCACACTTTACTTGATTTCCCTACAAAAGAGGAATTTGCGTTGGGACGGTTTTTTCTTTTCAAAGCCCAAAAACTGTCCAGATTCTCTTTCTAAAATAAATTATGATGAACTAGCCACACTTGCGGTCAAGTACGGAACAAGACCTTAAGCTACCAATCGGTTAGTTCTATGCTAGTATTATCTATTGTTCTCACGACGATCTGGGAATGATTAGACGAAAATGGCCGAAATGAAAATGCGGTCATGCACAAACGGTATGTAATATTTTTACAACAAAGCCTATTAGGGCTTGTAACCCGGTTAATTTTCCGCACCGGTTAGAGCCAGACTCTGAGAGACTAGGTTACGCTTGCAATAAAATCGCTCTAACCGGTTAACGTCTCGAAGCGCAAAACAGGAAGCGAAATCCATTTACCGGTTAGAGGGCGGTTCCTCTGTGTGAGCGGAGTCTAGGGTGGTTTGCTTGCTATGTTATTAGACTAAATTTTTTATGTAGTTGACTGTCGTTGCGCCACTATAGGCACCGGTTAGAGAGCGCTTCGAAATAAATCTCCCAAATGAATGAACGTAACCTAAATAAATGCCGTCTTATTTGTAACCGGTTACAAACCCTGCTATTAAGGATGGTGAAATGTTCGAAACTACGCCAAATATCATTTTATGACGTCATTTTTAATTTTAAGAGCTGGAATTAAAGATACAAACAATAAAATATTTCAAATTTCCGTGATACTTTACTATACCTATGTTGGATTTTATCAAAACGCTTAGATAACTATAAATCCACCTTTACAAATAACTCAATATTCAAATATTCAAGTTATTAAATAAATAATTGCCGTTTCGAACTACGATTATATTTTAAGATAATTTCATTTCTTAATATAATTTCATTTATTTTAAAAGAATAGAGTTATTATGTAAAAGTGAATTCGCATTTTCATTTCGTTTCACAAACCAGATTTGGTTATAACAGTCCGTTATCAGCATGATTGATCGAAAATTATGATTCGCGAAAAGCCTCAAAAAAAGCAAAACAACAAGCTTGACACGGCTTACTACGTTTATGTTCACTCGTGTTTGCGTTATGGGATTATATTATGGGGTAAGTTACGGACTAGAATTGTAAGCGAAATATTTTACACCTAAATAAAATAAATAAATACTTAGTTATGATTATATGGTACTCAAACACAAATTCTAAATGATGATTATCACAATTTTCGATCAATAGCTTTTAAAATATGACGGTTATACCTAATTCTTGACGTTATAAAGAATAACAGACGTACGCCATAATACTTCATTTATGATGGATATACTAACTTTTGTTCAGGTTTTAAAGTTACCGCTTCGTCAGATAATGAAATGTCAAATGTTATTTCGACACGTGTGCCAGTGGATAACACGTTCACTGGTCACATACGGGTCACGAAAAACTAAGTAATTTCATGTCCTATTTATCGGACATGAACTAGATACAAGTTCAAGTCCCACATATGGGGCACGGCAAGAACGGACAGTAAAATTTTAAAATATGTGAACATTTAAATTATGTATGACAATCTTAATAATTAAACCCAAAAATAAATGATTAAAAATTGTGTAAATACCTTGAGATGTGCATTTATAGCTAATTATGGTAGTGTTCCTGACATTATGGTAAAATGCATTGTAGTTAATATGGAGTCCGTACATACTGCGATTTGGGTCATACACAGATTAAAAAAAATCATTTTTAGTTTCGCCCAAAGCCATCTCCTCTTGTCTCAAAAGAAGAGGTTTCTAAGTTCACATTTCCTTAAAAATATATTCGCATAAGCTCTATAAGTAATTATACAATCATCAGAGAATTCAAGTGAAATGTATGGTTTTAAACTAGATATCAAGTTATGTTTTGTTACTTCTAAAATCAACATACATTAATAACTTATAGCAACAAAACAGACAGGAATTTTGTTGGTTTAAAATTAGAAGTTTTGTACGTGAAAAAAGAAAAAAGAGGGTAGTTATTCTTAAGAAAAGAGGAACTACCCTCTTTTTATATTTTTATTTTTCTTGAATATAAAAGACAACATTGAATTAAACTTATCTGTGTACAACCATTACGTCATAGCGTTAGCCGTTATTCTTTCGACGGTGCTACCTTAACGACTAACATCCCCCTAATTGAATGAACACTTTCCAAAGACTAGAGTCGCGACGGGGCGGCCTGGCGGCGCTCGCGCTGTTAGGTTGGTATTTGTGGTGCGCGCAGTTAGCATAAAAGTTAGGTTAGGTTTGAAAATATAAGTTCGGAAGAGAAGAGAGGTTATGGTAAAATTTAGGTTATTATAGGAAAGTTAGATTAGTTTAAATTATAGGTTATGTTGAAAGTCAAGTTGGATAGAGCTACTGGACTAGAGTTTTGTCAGTTGCATTTTGCATTGTTGATAGTTTTAAGAAAGGCTAGGCAACCCAAAATTTAAAGGATTGAAAAAATGAAAGAAGGAATCGTCACGAAGGAGAAGAGTATTTTGGAGACCAATTTAAACTTAGCTTTTAAGATTTGCCGATACTGATATCATGAATAAATAAATAAATAGTTGTTTAGGTCAGTACAGACAACACACACGCACCACGTATAACAATATAGTTTCTAATATAAATAAATAATTTTTTGCTGTGACATATGCAATGATGAACAAACTGACTTTGGCAAGTTTATATTCACCTTGAGAGAAAATAATCTTGTACACGAAAAACAATTTGAAGTACATCTAATTGTAGCTGTTTATGTTCGGTTACCCTCATCTGGTATAAACTTTTTTGTCATAATCATCATTTCGCATAATTCATCATTTGGCATAATGCATTTTTTCAGATACTGTAAAATTTTCAGGACTTTTTAAGGCATCATCCTGTTAAATACATTACGTTAGGTTAGGTTACTTTTATAACAATCTTGAAAAGTTTGTTTTATGTTGTTAAAAAATGTATTATGCCAAATGATGATTATGACAAAAAAGTTTATGCCAAAGGAAGGTAAACCGTTTATGTTAGGATAAATCACTATAAGCTAACTTAACTTTCTTGAGTCCGAATAGTGGACTAACTTTAAAATTATATTTTCGTTGAAAAGCAAACTTTCCTAACAGGGCGAAGTTGAAGATGATTTTTTTTTTAGTATAAATATATTTGTCGAAGACAGGAGAGCTGCTTCCTTAGATGGCGTATTAAGTCGCCCGTCCTTAAAAGTTTTTTTTAACAGCCGCTAACAGCCGCAATATTCCGTATTATATTTGATATGACATATACACCAGAAACAGTATATAGATTATTTCTCTTCTCGATATGTCAATTTATCCAGCTTTGCATATAGACCAGCCTTATTTAAAACAAATCTAAAACATCACTGGCCGCCTAGAGGCGACCGATCCGCCGTTAGACGGAACATCAGACTAGCATATTTTTGGCCAACTCTTAAAGCGCCTATGTGCATTTCTTTATAAGAAATTTCATTAATTAGAAAACAATTATCTATTACACTTGTTCAACGTGCGGGTAAATACCGAAATGTTGCGAAAACCTCGCTTTGGACAACTGGAAGTATATCTAGACTCTAGGGGGCAAGAATGACCACCAAGGGCAAAACTTTCCCCAGGGCACAAGTAATCCAAAGGGGCAAAACTTTACCGAGGGGTACAAGTTATCCCAAGAGCTAAAAGTACCAAGGAGCATGGCAACCCGAGAAGCAAAATACACCCATGACCAAAGTTTATTGTGCGACCCTATGGGAAAAATAAGCCCTGACTGGGGTAAAAATAAGTCAACGGTCAATAAATACCCATAAGAGTAAATATGACGCTAAACATGTACCTAAGTCAAATATATTTAAAAAAATCCACAATACTATTTGTGAAAAAAAATTACAGGTGTTGATAAAGGAATAAAATGAAATATTTTTTAATTTTAATTGATAGTTAGAAAAAAACCTCTTATTTTGCCATTGGTGTAGTTCATAAAATACTTTCGCAACCTGCATTTGTAAGCAAGTGAAATTTAGAGTATAAGTTTTAAGGCTTTTAAGTTTTTCATTCTTTCTCAATAAGTATGTACTAAAATTAGATTTTAAGTTAATTATTGAATACTAACTAAAATGGGTAATGTTATCCGAAATAAATAATTTGAATTTGAATTTTACTCCAAAATATAACATCGCTATAGCAAATACACTTTTGAAATAAAATTCACCTACATCGCATCGTATTAAGACTTGGCAAGTTTGACTTATAACACCAGCACAATTAAGATTGAAAGTATTCAGCTGCTAGTGAAGATAATTGCAATTTTGAATATTAAATATGTGACTTCCTACTCCACAAAAAATATGCTGGATATTTCGTAGCAGACTTGCACCATTCTCACGAATCAAAGTATATTTATTATGTCTGCCCTTTCCTTATTGTATTTAAGTATTTTTTTGCATGACCTCTAACATTTGCTCAAGTTGGTACAGTATCTCAGCATCACTATTGATACATGGGATTACTTGTGCCCCTTGGGTCGGGTCAACTTTGCCCCTTGGAATCGTATTCACAAACGATATCTTTTCAATATCGATAGTTTGATATTTTGATTTCAATTCATGGGTTAACTTGGATGAAATACGAGTCTTAGATTTGTTATAGCCAAATTTAGACTACAACTGGCTGGTTTAAGGACATTTCGACGTAAACCCGCACGCGTAAACTAAGTGCCAATAATAAGACCATTTAACCCTAGGCGTCTTAGCCTAACTAGCGACAGGCCACACCGTCGCAACCTACCCGACCTAAGAAAATTAATACTGTAAAGAGAGAGCTTACAAAACTTAACCGCTAAAAACATCAAAACCAAAATCAGTACGGGGTGTGAGGAATGACTAAGACTTATATATATAGACATATAGACACATTGACGTCTAGGGGGTAAGCTAGGGCCCGCGGGGCGGGGGGCAGGACTGGCCCGGTACTGATGTGGTTTTAATGGTTAAGGGCAGTGCTGTTTTTTGGGTTTCTTCAAGTTTTCCTCGTCGACTCCGGACCTTGGTACCTGTAATTCGTTTCGCGACGTATTGTTTATACATATTGTAAGTTGGAACAAAATCTATGTGAAGTCGAGAATAAACTTAAACAATATAATAACGCAATACCTTCAGAATAACAATGTTAGGCTCTGACATTGTTATTCTGAAGGTATTATACTCAAAAACCTAGCTCGGGTACAAAAGGGGCACTCTTAACTAGCATCAGGTTATGAAAGGAGTACTTACTATTACTACTATTAAGCATCGAGGTATAAAAGTTACCCCTATATCTTCTCCCCCTCCCCATCTTCTTCGGCTTCATCTTAGGGATCAGCGGCTTGTGCTCTTTGGTGCCAGAGTACTACAACTTAGCCAAGGTACATTACTACCATACCACCTAGCTGAACTAGGATATGTTAAGGGTACTAAAAAGACAGCGTACAGTGGGGGGGGGGGGGTTACTACTACCTAACCAAGGTTAAAAATGGTACTCTTACCTAGCATCCAGATACGTCAGGAGTATCATTATCTACGAGGGGCGTTCAATATAATCTCGGTATGGGTATGATCCAGTATTGTCATCATAATGTTTGATGATGGGTCATATGATGTCACTTTTCATTAATAAAAAAAGGATATCATTAATTTGCCTTTATGTAATAGCTAAACAAAGATGACAGTATGAAATGTGTAACGACGTCAGTAAAATGGGAGCCTGTTTTGATTATTGTTTAGGATGAAGTGAGCAAAATCTTGGTACAGTCATTGAGAAAATTGATTCTGAAAATACAAGATTGACTTATTGTGGTGACTCAAAAAAAAAATCAAAAAACTCAAAAAAGTCTCATGCAATTACATTTTCAAAGACCGGGTCACTTGTCAAAATTCTAAGTAGTTTTTCTGACCACCAAAAGAATATTATATAAAAAAATATATATTGCGAGCATACACTAAAAATATACGGATATATAAATACTAAGGAGGAGTGATACGATATAATCCTAGTGCAACTAAAAAATCTGGTCAATGAAAATACGAAGAAAACAAACACATCAATTTTATGACCTTTTCTTTAGACAATACTTCAGATTACCATGTCTGATGCTCAGGGCCGCAACTTCTAATCAATAAGTCAACTTACGTGCAACATAGCCAAAATGCTTGACTAATATTTCCTATTTTTTGAAACTGAAAAGACCCTAAAAAAATCGGTGCACCACCGCTGAAGCAAAAGGTAAGGCTAATTTCGCCCTTAAAAACTTTTTTTTTCCTTGAGAATACAAATAAAAATATTTTAATATAACATGTACGCATACAAAATAGGAAAGAGCCAAATTATTACAAAAAATACAAACATAATACAAATTGAAATAAAACAATTTAACGGATTATATCGCGTATATTATCTCATTTTAGTTCCCGACGTTTCGGAAGCTTTCCAGCTTTCCATGGTCACGGGAGGTCCTCCCGTTTAAATTAAATTGTTTTATTTCAATGAGTAATAATCGCGGAAACAGAAGAAAATATTATAATACAAATTACTTCACATTTTTACACTGATACCGAGAATTTATGGCACGCCCCTCGTACCTCGTAGCATCAGCTATCCCAGACACGGTAGGGATTGTACCACCAAGTCAGGATTCAATATGGGTACTACCAACCGGGTACTAGAGGTAAGTATACTGACCTCAGTGTAACGCTCGCCCTTGAGAGAGACGATCTTGTTGTCGCGGTAGCGCACCATCTTCTTAGGCTCCATCTTAGGGGCGAGTGGCTTGTGCTCCTTGGTGTCAGAGTTCTTGTCCACGTACGAATAACTGTGAAAAAACAACATGAATGAATGGGGAATATGCGTGAATTTTTATTTTAGGTTATTTAAAGCGCATTCATGTAATAAACAGTAGAGAAAAGTATTTTTTTGAATAACTCTAAAAATAAAACCATCAGACATTTCATTTTAACTCTTTCTAGCAAAATAGAATTTGATATGGAGTTTTTATATAATTATATTTGACGACCGGTTTGGCTCTGCGGGAGTAACGTTGCCTGCGAAGCTGAAAGTACTGGGTTCAAATCCCGGTAAGAGAAGTATTTGTGATGAGCACAAATATTTGTTCCCGAGTCTCGGATGTTTTCTATGTATATAAGTAAAATCTATTAAATATATCGTCGTCTAGTACTCATAACACAAGCTTTATTGAGCTTCCCATGGGACTAGTTCGATTTCTGTAAAAGTTGTCCTGTAATATTTATTTATCATTGATATGTTAATTTTTTTGACATTAAAAGTGTCTATTTTAGACCATAGACTATTAAAACAAGAGGACTATCAATCGCTCTACTTTGGTTCGTGCCTTTACCGCATGAGGACATCTAGGCTATAGCTACCTACCGCTTCAAACTTAACGATTTTATAATTCAACAAAAAAATATAGTACAGTAACAATTACTTAGTAAACAGCTGATTCGAGGGCTGCTACTTATGCTAGGATTACACGGGCGTACTTTTTTCATTAGTGTAAGTGATTAGGGACTTATCTGCAGAGTTAGAGACTGGTCTTGGTAGTTACCAGATTTCGGCATGGATTACCGCCGCAGACTCGTTTAAGAAAAAGTGTTTTTGTCTAATATTTTTTTTAAAGACAGTGATACAAGATCTGCAAGTAGAATTTTTCAAAAATAAGCGTTTATGTACAAGATTGCTACAAAAAGAGAAAAAATTAAAATACCACAAATCTGTTAAGGGAGCTAGAAACCGAAGATCACAGAGAGTACAAAACATTTTTCACTTCTCCTGCTCAAAAAGTACGTCATATTAGCGTCACGAAGCGAGACTAAAATAGTACATTTAGCTCGTAGGGTTTAAAAGAAAGCCATATAATCCCATACAAATTTCTATGACACTGAAAAAGAAACTTGCGGCCAGCTACATACTCCTTACGAATAATTAAAAACAAACAAAGCAACCTGATCAGATTGGCCAAACTTTTTGATAGAATTGCCCAAAGTTTTAGTTTTTCATGAAATTTACAATTTTAATGTTAAGTCTTTTTTATTTTCTCGCAGTCGAAAGCAGAGTGTGGAACACGTGGCTAAAAGCCATTATGACACTCAGACATATTTGGGTGCGGCTCATAAAAAACGTACCATAACATACTGGAAAATGTAACACTTAATTTTGTTCGCAACACACTGGAAATTCTGTAACACGCTGGAACTCCGTAAAGGCGAGATTACATGGAGCAAGATTTGTTCGAAAATTTAAAAATACTTTAAATATATTTGCGTGTTCTAATGTATTTAAAAAGGACGGGTCAAGAAATGCTTAGCATGAGTGAAAAACACCAACTCTTTAAAAAAATATACATAAACATACATAAAAAATATATACATAAAAAAACCTAAATAAATCACACCCATTGCCCACCCAAAACTTTCTATAAAACTGTAAATGTTTTTTTTTTGTTTATGAGATGGCCAAGAGAGATCCAAGAGTCTTGGTCAGATGGACAAAACAGATGCACGGACTATAAACTAATCCTATAAGGGTTCAATATTTCCCTTTTAAGGTACAGAACCCCAGAAAGTGCTAACAAAAAGCAATATTTCAGTGTCATCATAACTATATATCAAAAAAGTACCATAACACGCAACCAGAATAACACACTGGAAGATTTTGGGAGACACTTTTTAAATTAATTAATTTCTTTTGTAAATAAAATAGTTTTCTGAGTGTTTGACTAAAATACTTGGAATCGTCTACCATTTTAACAACGAAGACAAAAAGTTACCAAAAGAAAAGGCGTATTTTTGTTTTCTAGTTTGATTTAATATAAAAAAATGTCCTGGCGACATTTCCATTTTGTATGGAGTATAAAATTTTACGTATTTTAAAATTACTAAAATATTATGCAAAAAAGAAATTAACGAGTTTAATTCACAACCATTTCTTTAAATGGTTTCTACTTTATTAAAATCAATTTAATGTGGTTTAAAAAAATCTAAGAAACTTTTCTTTTTAGTGGTTATCAAAAGTCCGCGTTTTTTGTTTAAAAAGTACATTTTATTTGAGCCGCACCCATTTGTCCTAGCTCACTTCGTGAGCTCGTCCAAATAATCACTGCGTGTCATAATGGCTTATTTTAGCCCCTTGTCAAACAATCTACTATATAGTAGTCTCCGAATTCCATTTTTCTGAAGCTCTTCATAATTGTTTTTCTAGATATAAAACTAGGAATACAAATGGGAAACCTTTAGTAAGGCGGCAGCGGACAGCGCTTGGTCCCGCTCACGATTGTGTTATACCTAGCGGTGTTATCATGGAAAGTGGCCAGTTGGACTCACCGGGCGATGATGCGGTTCTTCAGCTCCGAGTCATCATACAGCGCAGACTTACTGGCCTGCAGTAGGGCAGCAGCGGAGAGCACGTGGTCCCATTCACGGTTGTGCTATACCTAGCGGTGTTGTCATGGAAAGAGGTGAGTTGGACTCACCGGGCGATGATGCGGTTCTTCAGTTCCGAGTCGTCGCACAGCGGAGTCTTGCTGGCCTGATGCAGGGCGGCGGCGGAGAGGGCCTGGCCCTGCTCGCGGCGGTGCAGGAGTGTGGCCGCGGCGCGCTCCACGTCGCCGCACGCGATCGACACGCAGTGCTTTATCTGTAATGATGATTAGTCATTAACCCTGCGTCAAAGACGGCAGAACACGTCAACGGAAAACTGTGCTTTAGACGCCACGTCATTTTCCGCCATACGGTATCTTACAATAGGTTTATTTTTTGGCGTATACACTGGGCGCTCAAAAGGTTAGATGTTCAATACCTTCGCCCTCTTGGGTTGTTATGGGCCTAAGACTCCAGAGGTGCATAGGGCCTTCCTAAGCTCTACCCTCCCCTCCCTATCCTTGGGTAGGAACATTTTTCTTATTAGGTTTTTTCGGGTTTTAATTCAACTGCGTTACGTAAGAACGAATTAAGAGACACTAAGTTGTGAAGAAATGATTTAATGATTTTGTAGCGACAACGTTTTTGCACATACTTATTCTATAATGTACATAGTTTACGATTTCGTGAAATAGTGCATGCGTAGCGTACTAAGTACAAATATATAGTAATTGTTACGTTAAGGCTGCCATGGCACTCTTATGTTCGTGGGTAATTAAGTTTCTTGTGTACATAATGTAATAAAATGTAAATATACTGTGTAAATGTGTTTCAGTATTATTTCAATATTCCAAGAACATACTCCACAAGTGGTGACCTACGATTCACAGTATCAGCGCACTGCGCGCGCAGCATTGGCAGGTCTTCGTCATAAACCTGCACTTCTAGCACAACTGTGATACGCGACTCTTTGTCACGCAACAAAGATTGTCTAGACAGACAATCTAGTTTCTTTCAATATAGTGCGAGAAAGACGAGTGATGCTATGTCGCGCGACAAGCGTAGTCGCGGAGAGTTGTGCTAGACCGGCTGGAAGACCTGGTTTTGCTAGAACTCCTCACCTCTATAGCGCAGGCGATAGTAAAAATCTCAAGAAGCACAGCGCACTGCGCCTTCACCATAAACCTGGAAGATCAGGAGCATCTGGAAATGCTAAAACTCGTCTCCTCCATGGGACAGGTATTGGGCAACATCTCATGAAGCTCAGCGCACTGCGGGGCTACCATTGGTAGGGTTTCATCATAAGCCTGGAAATTCTGCAACATCTGGAAATGCTAAAATTCCTCATCTACATGACGCACCTACTGGTGAACATCTCAAGCACAGAGCACTGCGCGGCAGGCATTGGCAGGACTTCATCATAAATCTGGAACATCTGGAACACCTGGAAATGCTAAAACTCCTAACCTCCATAGCGCAGGTATTGGGAAACATCTCATGAAGCACAGCGCACTGCGCGGCCAGCATTGGCAGGTCCTCGCCCTCCAGAAGTCCACGGCGGCTATCCGCACCCTCGGAGCTTTCGGAGCTGGAGTGGGAACTGAAAAATAATTTCACCTTACAAATCGATTCTGACAATTGGTCGTTTGACATGGCAGTAGTCGCCGTAATTGACAAATAGTTCATACTTGTTTTTAGTATGAGTTAGCGTTATGCGTCTTTCCTGTAGACACCCGAAAGTTAAGGGCTTTAAATACTAATTTTTCTTAGTGCCCTATTAGGCGATGTACAAATTGAGTAATACTCTAGATCTAAGCGATAAAAATATCTGTTATATGTACCCAAGCCCTTAACTATTGCGTTGTCCACAGGAAAGACGGCTAAATTCTAGAATCAGTATGACCAACATAGGAGGTGCCCGCAACTTCGTCAGCAGTGGAGAAAAAAATCATAACCAACTTTTTTTCTCAGCACAGTCGGGTATAAAGTATCCTATAACCATCTGTGGATGAGCAGCTACCCGTATACCAAAAATGGTTGAAATACATTCAGCCGCTTTCACGCGATGAAGCCGCAAAGACCCATACATACGAGGGTTGCTACTTATATATCCGGAAACAAAAAAACAAACAAACGTACACGGCTGAAAATAGTTTTATTGTTTTTCAAAGTATTCCCCTTGATGATCTATGCACTTTTGCATTCGCGTGAACCAATTTTTAAAGCACTTCTGCCACTCCGCCTGAGGTACCTCCATAACGTGTTGTTTGAATGCGTCGACAGCATCTTCAGCGGTCGAAAATCGTTGACCGCGTAATTTATTCTTTATATTTGGAAATAAATAAAAATCGTTGGGTGCCAAGTCAGGGCTGTACGGCGGATGACCCGTTAATTCCACATTTTGACCCTCCAAAAATAGAGTTGTTTCGCGTGACGTATGACAGCTGGCATTGTCATGATGAAGAATGATTCTTCGTCGCTGGTTAGTTTTACGAATTTGTTCAAATACTTCCGGTAAGCAAATGGTCGTGTACCACTCTGAATTAACCGTTCTACGGTTTTCTAGTGGCACTGTAGCTACATGGCCATTAATACCGAAGAAGCAGGCCACCATTTGTTTCAATGTACTTTTTGCACGAGTAACTTTCGTAGGGTTCGGCTCATTTTGAAACACCCATACCGTTGATTGTTGCTTCGTTTCGGGATCGTATGCATAGATCCAGGATTCGTCACCTGTATAGATGTTATAAACGGCTTTTGAGTCACCACGGTTATATTTTTTTAACATTTTATTGCACCATTCGACGCGAGCATGTTTTTGCTCATTTGTTAAGTTGTGGGGTATCCAACGCGAACAAATTTTTTTTACAGCCAAATAATTATGTAATACGCTATTAATGCTGGTCATAGAAATACCCAGAGTCGCCTCTATCTCGCGGTACGTAACATGTCGGTCGTCCATTATAAGTTTTCGCACAGCCTCGATATTTTGTTGTACAACGACCGATTTCGGGCGACTTGCCTTAACTTCGTCCGTAAGCATACTACGTCCACGATTGAACTCACTAAACCAGTGATACACAGTAGTTTTAGATGGGGCTTCATCACCAAAAGTTGAAGTTAGTTGATCTATGCACTGTTGTTGCGTTAAACCACGCCGAAAATCATAATAAATCATAGCACGAATATTTTCACGAGTGAGTTCCATTCTTGCTGCGAGATGACATTTAAAACCCGTCAAAAACAAAACACGAGCGTTAATAAGGAAGAAAAAATATACCTTATATACTTAAAAAAGTTCAAATTTTACCATGGCGGTCAAATATGCTATTTAAGAAGATTGTAATCCCGGTTTCCGGATATATAAATAGCAGCCCTCGTATAACCATTAAGAAAAAAAAAAAATTGAATCTGTGAACTTAATTACCTTACCTTTTTTATTTACCTTTTTTTCTCCCAAGCGGACGAGGATACGGGCACCTTTTACTATGTTAATAAATCGGCAATTGATTTGTTTTCATAATAAGTACGAGTAGAGTTTGGTACGAAATAAGAGGATCTGGCAATCTCACCGGGAGGGCTTGGTGGCTGTAGGCAGCATCTCGCTGAGGGTGTGCAGCGTCATCGTCAATTTATCGCTGCTGCTGGAGGATTCCTCTAGAAGAGAACAGAGTAAGAGATAAAATACAACATTTTCTCGATCGTCCTCCACTAAACCAAGGACCATTAAAACAAGAGGACTGACAATCGCCATACAAAAAGCCGTTCCCCGATATGTACAACGCTATCTATTTAGAATTATTATTTACAATTATTCAACTTTGCAAGTGTGACACATTATTTAAATGTTACGATTTATTTATTATTGGCTGTTTATTAACTAATTGTTACCGCACTATGTTTATTTGTACAATAGGGTAGATTCCTGGGTTAAAAAAAAATCTAATTAGTCCGCCAGTTACATTATCATAAAATATTGAACACGTATTTTTTCTTTTGTCAATCAAACAAAAACAGACGAAGATAAAGCGCGTCAAAGTTTGGGAGTGGGGGCGCATGACGTCACGCCGTGCGAGACACGGTCGCAAGGCGTGGCGTCACGGGGAACTTTAACTGGCTATATCTTCATCATTTTTAGTTAAATTGACAAAAAAAATACGTGTCTAATATTTTCTGATAATCTAACTGACGCACTTTACTGAGCCTATTATGACGTATGACGTTAAATGTTTGATTTTAAAGCGCCATCTACTTTTTGCATGAATATTTTGCTTGCGGGGCACGAAGTATGGCAAATGTCAGTCCTCTTGTTTTAATGATCCTTGACTAAACTCCACGCAAAACATATACAGAATCATAATGCTCTCTCGTTCACACTTCACAAGTGCACGTCTTAGCAAGTGCGAAAGAGATAGCATTATGATTTCGGTTGCCAGTTCATTTTGAGCTAAGTATAGTCACAGTACAGTCGACTAAAAAGAGATGTGCCCACTTTATTACCAGACTGCGTCAAAGGGAGGGTTTTGTTTCAAATTCACCACACACATACTAAACATGCGTGTAATTAAATGATATTTATTCTGTAAGGAGGCCACAAGAGCAACTTCACAAGTTTGACTCTACGGCATTTCCCAAGAAGAGACCACTGTTGAGAAGAAAGCCGAAACAAACTCCACAGTCAGTTTTTTTTTTCTAAATAACTCTTATCTACTACAATATTAGTGCTAGTCTATATTAAATATATGTTTTTAAGTATATGCGTAGGTTTCCAAGAAAACATATCATCACGCCATGCAATCGTTTTTCGCACGGCGTGACGTCATGCGCCCACACTCCCAAACTTTTACGCGCTTTATCTTTGTCTTTTTTTGTTTGATTAACAAAAGAAAAAATACGTTGTCAATATTTTTTGATAATCTATCTGGCGGACTAATTAGAATGATATTTTACTTACCCAGGAAACTACTTTTTAAGTACTTTTTTAGAGCTGGAAAAGGTAATTTTAAAGCATCATCTGGTAACTTATTATAAAAATGAATACATTGGCCTACGAATATTTCTTTGACACGCTCTGCAGGCTTGATGGAATTAAACGTATGAGGTAAACAGACATCACCGCTGGTAATCTTCGTACAACAAAACGCTTACGTTAGCGCCATGTTGTTTTAAATGTTGACTGACGTTTTTCTCTGCTGTTATTGGCTGTTGCTTTGTCAATACACTCGTCTTCTCATCTAAATATTATTTGTCGACATTCATTCTGTCACTGTCACAGTAAAAGTGTTATCGAGTGATGTCCTTGTGTTTATCATGTCTTGCTTTTTGCAAAATGTTTTATGAGTGCTGTGTTTGTAGAACTTTGCGAAAGGACGCAATTTTACACCATTTCCCGTGCTCTGAGAAAATACTTATTAAATGGTTGAAGTGAAGTGAAGTTTAAATCGTGATGATCTTACAAAATTATAGCCCGCAGAACTAGCAAACATTATGTCCAAGAATTCATTTTGTTTCTTTGACTGCGCCGAACACAAAACTATTCTCAGTCATTTCATTGCTCTGACTGTCCGATTTACAATTATGAATTGGCAAATTTAAAAAAGAATATGAAAAATAAATCTCAACAAATAATGTGTTTTTTATTTTTTTTGCCACTGAGGTATAAATCTCAGCATAGAATTTGATCACAATATACATATACAATTACTGAAGTTACGTGTTCAATGTTCAATTAACGTGCCGGGAATTATTCATTCTAAATATTAGACCTCATTCAATGAACCTAGACCGCTTTGGCTGAATACGTTACGATCATTTGCCATATAGCAATCTCGAATAGAGAAAAAAATAAACGTCAGTCAACACTAATCGTACAGATTAAATATAGTCGCATAGTGCAAATAATATTTATTTCTGAGTTGGCAGTCTGATACGCAGTATCTCTTATTAGTCTGTGACAGACATTATACATACAAACAAACACTGTCAACGTCAAATAGTCTGTAGCATCTAAAGTGCCAAAATATTGCAACACTTCTTCATTCTTATGGGCATAAAGCGGTGTGACGATATATTTGGCGCTTTGGATTCTACAGACCATTTGACACTGACTGTTGATAGATGCATACCTATACTCCAAAAACATAACCCTCCTGACGCAGTCGGATAAAAATTAAAGACGTTTCGCCCTCGTTCTATTTAGAAACACTCTATGTAGTGTAGATATACTATAAATTAAGATATGGCAACAAAGAAAACCGGTTCTTTAGACATTGACCCAAAGACTTCAGGCCTGACCTAGGTTACACTGAAACCTTAACCTAACCCGTATTTCAAGAAGTCGTTTAGGTAAATTAGTATCATTTTCTACTTTGCAAGCTTCTAGTCGCGACATAAGCGCACCTACAGTTAAATAAATAATACAGGGACAATCTTACACAAATCGACCTAGTCCCAAACTAAGCAAAGCTTGTACTATTGGTACTACTAGGACGATATACATAATATATAGATAAATTATAATAAGTTAATACATAGAAAACATCCAATACCCAGGAACAAACATTCGTGCTTCACCACACAAACACTTGCCCAAGCTGGGATTCGAACCGGGGACCGCCAGCTACGTAGGCCCTTGTGCAACCCACTGAGCCAAACGTGTCGTCAAAGTTGTGTGCAAAATAATAGCGGTGAAGCCGGATTTGGAGAATTAAGATGTTTTGACTTCAGATTTCAATTGGACGTAGTTATGTAATAACGTTCCAAACCACATGTATTCTTCAATTGAAAAATATACCTTGTGAAAGGGTGTAAGATACAATTTTGAATTTCGAACCCACATGGGGCTAGAACGTTATAACATAACTATGTCCAATTATAATCGTGCTATGAGTAAACAATAAAGTGTAATCATGTTCGAAGACAGCAATGTAATAATCTGTAGCCGCCCAAAAGCCTATTAAAAAGGCTTTCTCTTATACAATGAACTTACTCATTGTCTATCAGAATAGTTACATTTCGATGGCCAAAAGCGGAAACGTAGTAACCGCCAATGGCTTCAGTTGGCGGTTATTACGTTTCCGCTTTTTGCCGTCGATTTGCTTTTTGTCGATCGAATTTAACACAAAGGCATTACAACCGTATTTTCTACACTTTTGATTCAAATTCCACTGGCAAATTTCTTTGGTGGGCGGCTAGAAAATAAATATTTGATGATTGAAAATTATTATTTACATATGGAATGTACCATTCAAATGTATGAATCTTTATACTAATTTAGAAATATTAATCATTCAGTGGCCAGTACAGTCAACAGCAAAAGTAGATTATTTTAGTTCCATGTCACTTTCACTACTTTAACGCATTCCAATCGTCGCAGTATTGTTACGTCAGTGCGATCAAGTACTAAAACGATCATCTACTTTTGCTGTTGACTGTACAAGCAGTCCTTGGGTTTTTACTGGCAGTGTTTTGCATCTGCCTTGTTTTAGAAACTACTTAAAGCCGCGTATTAAATAAAACAAACAAAACAAAAACAAATATAAAAACTAGCTTGGTTTAACAACTGGTATGAATCAGCTGGAGGTACCTTTCGATGTTCCCCAATCCCTCAGAGGATCCACCTAACAGAAGCCAAATTATAAGATGGCGGTAATCCAAAATGGAAAGGACCACTACTGCAATCTCTTGGGATGATGTCTTAGCGTCGAGCCCTACAGATGACCCCTTCCACACCCCAAGTTGGGCTACACTGGTTCAACCTATCTCCGCAGGCCTTGTGCCTTGCGTACCTACCTCATCCCCACGCTATTCAGTGACCATGGGTTGCATTCGTATTAGTGTTCTCCAGATCAACCACCCAGCACATCTACGTCATGCAATTTCCCCTAAAACTTGGAACACCTGGAATTCTCCTAATCAGCTGGAGCTACTAACAGTGGCTGGAGGAAGGATCTCTCCTCACCAGTCAGCATACCCTCCAGATCAATGACCCAGAACTACGTTAGTCTAAAATATGGACGACCTGGAGCACCTGTAAACGCTACGTGGCTGGGAACGACCCCTCTCGGCTGTCAAAACTTCCATCACTCAGCAGAATTACGTTCTGCTATTAGCCTGGATAGAACACCTGAGATTGTTTTGTTGTTGTGCTAAAAATTTCCTTGGTCACACTGAACTGTGGAATAAATTGTCCCCTGTAATCTTTCCGGACCGATGCGACCTTCAAGCCATTAAACTTGCACCTCAAACGCACTTGTGACTCCTCTGGTGTTGCAGGTGTCTATGAGCGATGGTGCTGGCTTACCATCAGCATGATCCTGGTCAGCTGGATGTACCAACTGTGGCTGGACTGGGGTAACTCTCAGTTGTCAGCAGCACCTCCACCCCACAGCAGACCAACGTGACGTTATTAGCCTTCAGCCTGTTTGAACCCTTGTTGAAGCCAGAGACACACTACTTTTATGAGGGACTAACCGTGGCTGGAGGGTGGGTCGCTCTCCTCACCGGTCAGTAGAGCCTCCAGGTCCACCACCCAGGAGCACACCTGTTCCACGTCGACGTTGGCGAACTGAGGCACGTACGCCGCCATCATCTCGATGAAACCTGGAATGTACGGCAGAATACGTGTAAATTTCTAGAATCCTAGTAATCTTATCTATGTATGTCAAAAATTAAAAATGATAAAAGTAACCTAATAATTCTTGTCAAATCCCTATTCAATGATACTCTCGTCATAATACGTCATTTTCAGGTTTTTTCTCCCAATATGGCGTCTCATTATTGCTATATTGAGTTTTGATTACCAGACACCGGTATCGCGGGGGCAAAAATGTACCAGTGCTAGTGATTTATTAAAAATCGACTAAGTTTATCGACATCGATAAAAATAAATTTTTAATCATCATTATCATAACTAAACTAATGGCTAAGTTTGAATACGTTTAACTATGTGCAAACCTAAACCTCTTTCATTTATACTTATCGCAACTATAAACAACCGATATCTGACATTGACTGTGTTGAGTCACTTTTGACAACCATTGAATCGTTGAATAATTCATCCAGTAATACAATATTATTTTGCATTCCGATCAATTAAAACTACCTTTTTGTTTCTTAAGGCGGCTAAAAATGCCTCGCAAGAAAAAAGATCATTCATCTTCATGGAAACCTGACCATTCAGATATAGATGATAAAGGTACGACTTTTGCGAGAAATGTAAAATTCATATATCACGAAAAAAGTTTTCCGTACAAAGGCATATAAGAAGCCAAAGGCAGCATCGCTAAAAACCAAAACATATTTAACCTGGATTTGCTAAAATTTATTTTAGCTTGCAACATACCATGGACCCAGGTGGGAAATCCCATTTTCATCAATTTTATATCTGATTGCATATTTGGGAAATATGGTTCAGAAACATATATTCCCAACGAATCAGTTTTGAGAAAAACGACCTTAGACATCGCTTATAAGGAGACGATGAAACAGATTAAGACTAAACTAGGAAATTCTAGAATTTATGTGAGTGTAGACGAAAGTACAGATGCCAATGGGCGTCAGATTGGGAATGTAATAGTTGGAGCACTATTAGAAAATGAAATAGGTATCCCACACATAATATCTAGCGTTTGTCTAGAGGAAGTAAATAATGTTAGTATAACAAATCTTATTCAAAATGCCCTAGAGACGTTGTGGGGAAGTAACCACAACAAACATAATAAAGTTTTGTTGCTTCTTACGGATGGCGTAGCCTACATGCTGAAAGCTGGTAAGAATTTGAAAAAGGTTTTTCCGAATTTAGTACACGTCACATGTTTGGCACATGGAGTAAATAGGGTGGCTGAACAAGTGCGATTATTGTTTCCTGTTGTAAATAATTTAATTGCTTATACAAAAAAGTATTTCTGAAATCACCTAAAAGAATAAAAATATTTCACCAAATGTTACCGAACATTCCTTTACCACCACAGCCTACGATAATACGATGGGGAACATGGATGAAAGCGCCTATTTACTATCATAAATATTTACCAGCCATCAAGCAAGTCGTAATAACAAAAAATCAATGTGTATATTAAAAGCAAAACGGGCAATGAATGATATAAACATTCTCAACGATTTGAAATGGATAGCCAACAATCTATCCATCATACCAAGTACCATTGAAAAATTACAAACACAAAATTTAAGTCTAGAAGCCAGTTTGAATATTGTCCATAAGTTAAAAGTACATATATCAAGATTACGTTTGAATCCTCAGGGCAAAATTATTCACAAAAAACTTCAAATAGTGTTAGAGAAAAATGTCAGCATTTCAACTTTAAAAATATTAAATTATTTGGTATCCGGAAAAGAAATAGAACTGAGTCATATAGCAGAAATTCATCAATACTATAAATTGTTTGAATTTGCTCCAATTACTACAGTTGACCTAGAAAGGTCATTTAGTTGGCTAAAATGGATATTGTCACCCAGGCCAGGCGACGAAGATTAAAGGCTGAAAATGTGGAGAAAATTTTGATTGTATATTATGAAAATTATATTAAATATTAAAAAGTTTATTACGCAAAAAGTTTATTTTTGTGTATGTAGTTTTCTTCTTCATTCAAATTCTTGAAATTACCCAAAGGTTGTACATCATTTTTATCGATATCAACTAATAAAATTAGTTCAATGTGTCCTCGCACTATTAAACGTCAGTATAGATTTGCCCCCACCAAACAGGTGTATGTTGATTACTGTCATATTGTCATATATTAAGACAAATTTATTGATGTAAGAATCATCAAAATCGGTCCAGATGTTTGATCTAAAGAGTGCCACAAAGGACCACACATACATACATATACTGATAATCACATTATCCTCCTTTGTGTCACACAGTCGGGTAAAAAGAACCCCTCTGGGATAACTGAAAAGACCCATATGTTTAAATTACAAAAGAAGTGTATAAGGATTGTCTGTGGAGCCATATGCAGACTGATGTAGACCCCTATTTAAGCAAAAGATTCCGTGAAGTAAAACTTCCGAAATGTCAGGGACTCAAATGAGATAATGTACATGATAATAATAAATGATGATAATCCATTTAAATTGTTTTATTAAAATGATTTATCTGTTCAAAACTATCTTTTCTCTTTACTTTATTAATGGGTAATGGAAGATATTTATATATATTATATATACTCTAGCGAAGATTTTTTTGAAAGTACAAATTGTGTATATATCTTTTTGCAGCTGACTGTAAAAATGAAGACACTTGGATCCATGGCATTTCAAGGTTCACTGAGAAAGTGCCCTAGAAATTTGACGCTCATACTAATGGTACCAATCCGCTAGTGATGCCACTATAATTACTTCGGAGTACAGACAAGGCCATCTTTATTTGTTACCTTTCTAGGGGGCCCTCAAGCACTCAAAAATGTGGGGCCCTGGGGCACTTAATAATAAAATTAGAGATCATGTTAGATTGTACAAAAATGTTATTTAAGATTTTTCAGGGCCCCCATAATGTTTGGGTTCCTGGACACATACCCATAGTGCCCAGTGGGAAAGGGGCGATACTTGACCATACACTACAGCATTTCCATTTTTGAATAGTATAATATGAAATATGGGTTATAAGAGATAGTTATTCTACATTTTGCAAAGCATGAATCAATTTAAATGAAGTCACTTTTGCAGCTTTTGACAACTTGAATATGTTAAACTCAAATAGGATTTCAATCAGATTATATGCATAAGCAAATACCTAATACAAAAACACTTTCTTTTTTAAATAATTCAAAAATGTATGCACTGGCCAATTTAATACCGTAAAATATAAATATTATGCGTAGTTAAAAACTTTGACACCAAATGCAAATTTTGGAAGTTAATTAAGCTGACATCTATGGTCCCTAAGCTTTCCAATTAAAAATACAAAGCTGGATCAATTTTGGGTAAACATATAGCTTTTTAAAATATTTACCTTCGACATCGAAGCAGGGGTCCTGAGAAGACTCTTCGACGAAAGAGATCACATAGGACAGGACTATATCGTCGATCACATTCAAATCCGCCGAGGGGACATTCTTAGTGATAAATTGAAACAAACTCTCCTTAACAGCGGACTCCTGGTACGCTGTTGTACTCATTTTCACTTACAACAATATATTTTCCAAGAACACTCAGAGTTTATAAATTTTATTCGTAGCTAGACAGCGTTACGCCTCGCTAAACAGGTAAAAGGGACGACGTATTAGAGCTATGGGCGGTTCGCGAAAACCTTTTCTCTTATAATTAGTTGGTTTGTGCGTTAATATTAAATTACAAGGGAAAACTGGGCTTTCCGCTGGAATTCCAGAGTTCGGCGACGGAAAATCAATAAAACACAATGCAATGTTTTTTTTTCTTATGTCATAAATTTGTTTATGTTGATTGGGCACAGACTCGCAACCATACAGCCACGAGTGACATTGTGACTGATTTTATGGGTCGCTTACACGATCCAACATGGCTCGCTTGATGACAGATAAAAATCGGGTATTCCTGAACGCCCCTGTATTAGAGTCTGGCTAATGAAAGATGAGACTGAAATCAACCGCGAAATTTAAAAATGTAGCTGCGGTATGCCTGTGTGAGCTAGATATAAACAAATTTCAGTGATTTCTCATTAACTAAAAACCTAATAATTAATGACAAAATCAATAAATTTGTTTAACTCTAGCTCATAAAGGCACACCGCAGCTACATTTTTAAATTTTGCGGTTAATTCCAGTCTCATATTTCAGTAGCCAGACTCTAAGCGCGGGCGAAAGATGGCGGCACAGACTAATAAGAGATACTACGTATCAGACTGCCAACTCAGAAATAGATATTATTTGGACTAGGCAACTATATTTAATCTGTACGATTAGTGTTGACTGACGTTTATTTTTTTTTTCTATTTGAGATTGCTATATGGCAAGGGATCATAACGGATTCAGCCAAAGCGGTCTAGGTTCATTGAATGAAGTCTAATATTTACAATGAATAGTTCCCGGTACGTAAATTGAACACGTAACTTCAGTAATTGTATATACTGTGATCAAACTATATCCTGAGACTTATACCTCAGTGGCGAAAAAAATTAAAAACACATTATTTGTTAAAAGATTTATTTTTCATATTCATTTTAAATTTTTCGTAAGCTTTCTTCTGCATTGCAAGTAATACGCCGTTTTTAATTGGACTACATCTGTCCCCTTTAATATTTTTATGGCAAGAATTTGTCTTTGACCATAGATGAGAATGTATATAACTGAAATAGATAGGCAACTTTAAGTCCTTAAGCGGCGCATCTAGTGCTGCCATCTAGTTGCTGGACACTTAACTAAATGTTTAACCGACTTCAGATAAGAGGAGGTTCTGTGTTTGCCTCCTCTACTTTATTTTGCATGTTTCCCGATTTTTTGGAAACGGTTCAACTGATTTGGATTGTATAAAATGTATCTCATCGAGGTAGAACCAACGATGATGCTCGTGCGATCTTCAGCGATGTGGAACATTTTGTGTTTTGTTTATATGTGGCGCGCTTTACTCTGTATATTTGATATATTTCAGAATTTACATAATTCGTATTCCAGTATTCCCTCCTAATTTTAATCAATACCAATAATTAAGTGTTGTAATAGAGATTTTTTCTTTCTTGTGTGAGTATTGTAATTTTGACTCTTTCAATACACACATGTTATTTCCGTGTTTCCAATGAAAATAAAATATTCTCATAGGATATTGTTAAAAATAAACAGAAAACAGTCGGATAGACGGACAGCAAAGTGATGTAGGGGTTTCGTTTTGTTAATACAGAAGTACGGAACCATAAAATGAACTCAAATAAATTTAATGAACAATCTTAATTAGTTTATTTAAAATAACAGCCTTCATAATAATAAATTTACACTGTAACGAAATAAATAATGAACTTTAATGAACTTAATATTAGTGTTTAGCCTATCTTAAATATAAATCGTTTTACTTAAGTATACACTCTAATCGTAGTTCTACAAAAACATATGAAATACATATCAAATGTATAATACTTAAATTACAATAGAAAAAAAACGCACGTTTGATATGCCTTCTTATAAGAAACGTATCCCCGTAAAAGTAAGTTATTTGGTTTTTGATTTGGGCCATGCATCTTTGTCTGTTAAATAGTCCTCTTAGTTATGCTTTTGACATTATAAACTTTTTCAATTCGTTTTTGAAAGCTAGAAATGGGAATTTTGTAATAGCAAATAAAATGGCAATAAATTATTATTATATCTAGTATTATACTTTTACTCTATTGTTCTTGTTGATATATATTTAATTATCTTACTTCTCAGCTATGTCTATAAGCTGTTCTAGAGAGTCATCACGAACCCTCTCGCACGCGGGTTTGATGACTTCCAGCCTCCCGAACAAGCCAGTTTCCTCAAAACCTTCGGTGCGATAGACACCGCATCCATACGAACATACGAACCGCATCAGGTTATACAGAAGACCGAAAAGTATGACCAATCACTATGCGTCAGCGTTTCTGGACTATGACAAGGCTGTCGATTAGACCGAGACTTGTGCGATGATACAGTCTTTACAGCGGAGTCTTTTTTTTTAAGTTTTACAAGCCAACTACTACAATAGGCTGCTGCGAATTGTTCTTTTGCCATTGCAAAACTTGATGCGGCGACCGTGGTGTAACAGCAGCTCTATACATATTTCACCCATAGGTTTGCTGAAGCTGCCATTGACAGCGTCACAAAGTTTATCATAAAACAGCAGTTTGTTAGCCGTGTCCACACTTTCTTGAGGCAAATCACCAATTCCTGAAATTAAAAATATAACATTACTTCCATTCGCCTAAAATAATGGTTTATATAATACTAGAAGGCGCCCGCAACTTCGTTCGCGGAGGAGAAAAAGTCGTAACCCTTCGTTTTTCTTCAGCGTAGTCGGGTAAAAAGAATCCTATAACCATCTAGAGATACCCAGCTATCCGTGTACCAAAAATAGTTTAGCCGATTTTGTGTGATGAAGCCACAACGACACATACAAACATACAAAAAATCCAAAAAAAATATTTTTCGTTTTAGTGACCTTCAAATAGTCCATAACAATATTTTTTTTAAAATCTTCAATGCACCAACATTTAATTTTGAGAACTTTAAAATAGAATAGATATAGAGAATAACTTCGTTCGCGGAGGAAGAAATATAATAAATCTTTTTTGCTTTAGTATTATCGGCCCAGCTACCCAAAAAAAGTTGAAATCTGTTTAGCCGTTATATCTAAATAAGTAGTAGTAGGTTACAGTAAAACATTTTGGATCCATTTTGCTATTAGTATTCTAGGACTAGTAAAGGCAAAAATCGAATGGAACCTTTTTACGTAAATATTATTAATTGACCTACGAATGTAGTCAAAGCAAACTAAATTCTTGAGGGTCGCCATGACGCTCGACTGATCTCGGCTCTACAAGTATAGTTTATTTCTCATTTATTTATTAACGAACGGTTTCGTTAGTAGGATCACTACCGACTTAGCAAATCTATATCCAAATACTGTTATTATGTCTGAATACAAACAGATAGACAGCAAAAATCTTACCGCAGGTTTGACTTGCGTGTGCAACAGATATTGATGCGCTGGATGTGGAAGGCACCGCAGCATGATATGAGAATCCACCAAATACTGGAACTCGTCCTTGTCCACTTTGGAGCCCTTAGACATAAAATATAAATTATAAAATATTGGATTTTTTTCCTATGGTATTTTCCCATATAGATATTATTTTTTTTACTTTACATTAGCTTATAAATATACATATCTTAAATCACGACGCAAAGCGGCTAGTCCATTAATGCGGGATTGGAAAGAGTTGAAGTTACGCATCACGGGAATTGAGGTGTCATAAAAACGGTAGGACGGACAGATGGTCAGAGACACAACAGACAGACAGACCGATAGACAGATATAGATGTCAACATTTCATGCAATACAAAACTGTGGTAAATTAACAAAACCGCATAACTAAGTTTGTTTGCGGACAGACGGACAAACCTTTATAAGTTTACCATTTAGATACGAAATCCAAAAATAACTTTAGGACTGTTAAGTTCTTGCGGCGCTTCTTAACGTAGTCACATCTTACGTTGTGATGTGGTGATGGTAAACACTGACGTGTACATTTGCCCCTGTGGCCTACTTACTGAAGTTCATTATTTCATTATTTACATATAACTTTAAATTTCTCTGCACTTAAACTTTGAAATTGTACCACATCATACAAATTAATTTAAATACATATCACAAATAAATTCCGGCCAACAATAAACGGACGGTCTGTCGGACGGACGGACGACAAATGGACGGACGGACGGACGGATGACAGACAGACAGGCAGGCAGACAGACAGACAGACAGATGGACGGGCGACAGACGGACGGACAGACAGACGGACGGACGACAGACAGACAGACAGACAGGCAGACAGACAGACATGCAGACAGACGGACGGACGGACAACAGATGGACGACAGACGGACGGAAGGGCGAACAGACAGACAGAAATACTTATCAACATACGTACCTTTGCCCATGTACCACTGTCTACACTATCATAAAGTTGTGGGTAGTAAAAAAAGAGTGGTTATTTTTTTCTCTTACATGAATGAAGTTGCGGGCTGTCTAGTTTATATAATAACTTCTAATTTCTTTGCATTTAAGGTGTGTAATCACAAATAAAAACCGGCTTATAATAAAAACGGACGTACGGTAGGACATACACAAATACAGACAGAGGAGCACCCAATACTAGAACTTGTCCTTGTGACAGACTTAGCAACCGTGAAAATTAACACTAATTAAATATAAAGTATTCACTGACATATCTCTTATACCCATGGTACTGGGGCATTCATAGATATCAGATCATACAGATAAAAAAAAACACATTTATCTAGAAATATTGAAGTAGTATTTGTTAATAAGTATATTTAAATAAGGGTTTTGCTAAAATGGAAATATCATCAGTTCCACCAATCACAGGATGTGATGGATAGACTTTTTACATTGTAGAAGCCCTCATTAATATAAGTTATTTACTTTGAACCACTATAAATAACTGGGACTGCAAAGACAGTAAAGCCAGTAGGACCGAAATATGCACATGATAATATGAATATGTAACTACGTAATTCATTTACAAAATTGTAATATATATAGTTCTGAAACTTACCTGGTATATGTAGCGACGGTGTAGCCAATCGAGTATACGCTTTTTCGGAAACGAAAAGATATCCTCAAAGTGCCGATGCCATACTTTTCGGTTCTGGTGTATAAACAAGTGTCTTCTTCGCCCACAATGTCACCTCCAATTCTCATAACCCATGTTTGAAATCTCTCGAGTTCATCAGGTTTACAAGGATCAGTCGGGTTTGGGAAATAATGCATGGGGCGTACCTGAAAAATTGAAAATAAGTACATTGACGTTTTATAAGTTTTGTATATATACCCACCAATTCTAAGATACTTCAGATACGTTATGGCAAAAAATTTATTACAAAGTTACATGTTATTAAATATCAAATAATTTACCATCTCCTTGAATCACTGTTCAGAACGGTATCTACACAACATCGTCGTGGAGCCATCACAAGAAGGTTGGTGAGAGATATGCGTAGAGGAACAATCACAACACTGATTTCAACACAGATCACTTCCACTACAGTTATTAGCAATTATAGTTATTTTATTGAGGATTTAGGACACTCAACTCAACATTAATTAGTCAAAAATGTATTGAAAGTAGCCGAAAACCAAAATTAATTACAATATGACAGACTGACATATGGACCGACCGATGACAACAGATTGAAATTTGAGTGCCAGTAGCCGGGTATTCGAATTATTTTGAAGTGTTGCCAAAGGAATCACTGATTTCTACTCATATTCAGTTACAGTTCCTGCTTTTGCTACAATGAAGTGTTCGAATGTAATGTTTTTTTTAATATAGAGTAGCAATAAATCGAAAACTATAGGAAAATAATAAATATCAGGAAATAAATAATAAAGAAATATTATTAAATGTTTTACTAAAATACCTATATATTTTCATACAGCCACACTGGCCGAAATGTTGTACAGCGCTATCTAGTACATGTTACAAAAACCTTTTATAATATGTTATTATTCTGGTATAAATGAAAAAGAGGGCACTGTTAACAATTTTCTAGGCCGTCCTTTGAGATACCCTACCATCTTTGACCACCGACGTTGAAAGTAATTGAATGTCACGGATGTAAACAAGTTGAAACAAGACTAAACAATTCGCGATTGTTACATAAATTGGGAACATTAAGTTTTTCAGCAGTGTGCATTTTATTTTTTCTCGATTATATACGTTATGTGAACTAGACAAGATGCTATGTAACAATTAACTTTATTTGGGTATATTTTTAAATACTCGTCGTGACATTTTGTACAGTTCCCTCATATGAATACTTTGGTCTACATAAATTAGTAAGAAAAGAAAACATTGCATTGACAGCTAAATTTTTAGAGTTCCGTAGCCAAAATGGCAAAAACGGAACCCATATAGTTTCGTCATGTCCGTCATGTCCTACGTCAAGGTGGGGTTTGCATTCCGCATTTCTGGAAATTTTAACCAAATTTCGGATGTTCTTTCCGATATTACATTTCAGGAATTGAGACTCAATATCAGAAATTCCGGAATAGAAACTAACGTAATTTTAGAAGAGCTACTCCGAAATCCGAAACACGAAATTCGCATGGCGCCATCCCGCTCTCAAATACGATTGTCATACTGAAATTCAAAGTTCAAAATTGCGATTCACTGTACTCCGAAAGTAGGTACGCCACATTGATTCACATATTGACTGTTATACTGAAATTCGTATTTTTATCATCGCCGTGTAAAACAATCGATGTGGCATTTACTATGCATCGCGCTTGAATGCATTCTAGAATGTGTGCATCGATGTGCCATATTTTCGCACTAACGTGCATCGCGGTGATAAAACTTCGAATTTCAGTATGACAGTCAATATGTGAATCGATGTGGCATACATACTTTCGCACTAACGTGCATCGCGGTGATAAAACTTCGAATTTCAGTATGACAGTCAATATGTGAATCGATGTGGCATACATACTTTCGCACTAACGTGCATCGCGCTGTTAGACATTCGAGAATATGCGAATCGATGTGGCGTACTTTAAGGTGCGTCCACATTTGTATCATTTGCCCGTATCAGATCATCCTCGTGTGACATGATCGCGTGTCACGATCATGCGTTTGAACGTTGCGCCGATCCGATCGCTCGAAATCCATTTGCTACGCGTATCACACTTATATCGGAAGAGTGCGGCATGATCGGCGCGCCGACAGTGAGCGTCAAAGCAGCGCGATACGCAGTCATGCCACGGCACGGTGATCGGATACGAGCAAATGATACAAGTGTGGACGCACCTTTAGGAGTACAGTGAATTGAAATTTTGAACTTCGAATTTCAGTATGACAGTCCCCTTTGGATACGTGCACAACATTTTATCGATTAAATACCTCGTAACATAACAGTAATGCAATAAGGCTCCGCTTAGTCTTCAGACAGTATTTTAAGAGATCATGTTCATGACAATGACTGTATCTTATCGTGTAACATTAACTGAACTATATATAGCTAAGTAAAGTCTGTGACAGATAAATTAAAGAATGGATTTTAATTTCACGCAAATTGATACGTCCGCCATTTATGAAGAAAATAAATGCATTTTAACCCCTCCTTTTTTTAAAAGGGAAAGGGTGAAGTGCAGTGGACAAAACTGTCACATGCAATTTTAATAAACAAAGGTTCGCGGTGGTGTGAAACATAAGGGACCGATAGCGGCGGGGGGCGTTTAACAAAGATGACTCAGCCGTTTTACCTTTGAAAATAAGCTACCTGAACTGATAAGAGGGAATTTGTATTTCTTTTTACTTACGACGAAATCAAACAAAAGCATAAAAGTTAAGTTATTTATTTCCACACTTAATTTAAAAACAAGAAACAATCATCGATCGTTTTCAGAATGGAGCCGCCGTTTCGAATACAAGCACGAGCCCGTCTTCTTATTTCCGTGGTGGTTGTTCCGAGAGTCATTTCTTCCCTCATGGTTTCGAACGCTGCTTGGATCCTCTCTCTCAACTCTTCTACGGTATTAATTTCCTCTTCTGTGTAAACTAGCTCCTTAGCCCGGCCCCAAACGAAAAAATCAAGTGGAGTTAAATCGGGTGACCGAGCGGGCCAAGGGATTCGTCCGCCTCTGCCGATCCAACCGTCAGGGAAACAGTTATTTAGGTGTTCCCTTACAGCCAGGGAGTAATGGGTGGGACAACCGTTGTGCTGGAATGTCACAGCACCGGGCAGCTGGTCCTCGTCAATCAGCCCGGGCAAATCGTTTTGAAGAAATTCCAAATAATTTACACCATTTAAATTATCTGGCAAAAATTATGGCCCAATAAGGACTCTGCAGATTATTTCAGCCCACACGTTGAGGGAAAACCTTCTTTGGAAGGACTTTTGCTTTTTACAATGTGGATTATTGTTTTTATCAGCCCATTGGTGAAGGTTGTGAAAATTCGTGATCCCTTCCCGGGAAAATTTGGATTAATCGGTCCAAAGAATACTTCTTAAAAAGCGTTGCTCTTCGATGTCAGCATTGAGTGAAAATTGGTCTCTCCTTCCTCCTTCCTCCAGTCCTTGAACTCCGGTGCCGTGAAAAAGATATTTTCCCTCGCGATGCATGGTACTCAATACTTTCCAAATGGACATGTCAAGATTACGAGCTACCACTCTGACGCTCGTAGTCGGATCCTCTGCAAATGCCCGAACAACATCGTCCTCCAAATCAGGGCGATTACGTCCTTGGTTCCCTCCACGTTGCCCAGCAATTCCATTTTCACGTCGTCTTCGGAATGAGGTGTAAAACACTCTCACATTAAGCAACCTCTGGTTTGGAAAACGCTCTTGGTATAACCGTCGAGCCATTGCTCCATTACCGTCAGCTCTGCAGTACATTTAGACAATGTCGGCGTATTCTACGTTCGTTAACTTCATGTTTACAACGAAGGAATCGTAATTACACGTGAATGAGCGCCTACGGCAGCTAAAACTTGACACGGTAAATTTTGGATGACAGAGGGAATAAAAACACAATGAACGTCTAACCACAACTGAAGCTGTAATTAGACTGAATTAGTAGTTTTTGCATAAATACGCAAGTAGCAAATCAGTTTATTTTTAACAATAAAGCATAATAAAACGGCTTGAGTCATCTTTGTTAAACGTCGCTCGCCGCTATCGGTCCCTTATGTTTCACACCACCGCGAACCTTTGTTTATTAAAATTGCATGTGACAGTTTTGTCCACTGCACTTCACCCTTTCAAAACATTTCAAATGTCAGGTAAACGCCAACTTAGTAATAAGAACCAATGTTTTATTACAAAATCATAATTAGATTCGTCACAAGTATCACAAGTAGAGTGAAACATTTTAGCTCTCTAGTTGGTTTAAGTGGCTTATTTTGAAAGATACGATAGCTACAGTCGTGCTTGATAGCTTAAATGAAAGAACAATAGCCAAGCATGTTTCTTAAATGGTTTGAAGAACCGGGGCTATTTTAGTTTTTTTTTACCGTCCTTAGAAAACACATAAATCATTTTTTTTTCATGTTATTTTATTTTTAAATCGCTGTAGTTTTTTTTTATTTAGACACAGATGTTTCAAATAACTTTTATGGTGTACGATAGACATTTCACAATACAAAAAAATTATACCTACATTTAAAAAAGTACTATTGTCGATGTAGTCTGAAATTTTGGAGTTTTCCCAAAAAAATCTTAAAACTTAAATAAAAAAAAAACTAATAACATTTGCCTAACACATATATCGCTTAAAATGTTCTAAATGGCCTAAGCTATCACCTCTTTTCAACTTTGCATCCTGTTACCAAACACCCTGTATGCTAGTAAATTAATTTAATTTGAGTACTTCTAAATAAATCCTAATTTAATAATTAAGGAGGAGTCAGTACAAATAATGTGCATGAGCGAATTTGATTTAACATAATGTTACTTGATTGCATTAGCGAATGATACTTATTAATTTTAATGTTACTTGATTGCATTAGCGAATGATAGTAATTTAATGTTATTTATTGCTTTAGTGAATGTCATTAATTTAATTTTATGTACTTTTGTATAATTCGTTTGTAGTGCGATTGTAAATGTTTTGGCAAAGTTTAAGCATCACATTTACAATCGAGGAGGAGTGTTAAATTATTTTATAATGTTGGCAAGCCTCTTTTGTAACTAGGAGTTGTCTATGATAATATTTCTTTTTCTTACGTTAACTGTCTTTCTCTGGAATTAAACACGTCAGTCTAACTGAACGCTGATTTTATTTTCTTTTTGGATTCACATTAAATAAAAATTTAGACATTCATTCAATCAGAAAAATAAAATTTAAATACGTGCATCAATTCCGGAAACAGTTTCGGAATTCCGAATTGAGATCCAATCTCGAAATTTAAAAGCCCTTCGATATTGCAAATTGCAAACCCCAGAGGCAGACATTTTACTCAAAACCTTCAAGACGAAGTTTATATTGATGAAATTTGGAGTATACAAGTAGTTGTCTTGTATAAGCCACCGCGTAGTTTGGTAGTTAGTAGTTAAATAACAAATATTTCAGGGTAATTTCGAAAATCATACCTTTTATATTAGAAATGAAGTAAAATAGATCCTACAAAGCGTCTCAATGTTTTACACCTGAGCATTGGCATTGGATAGCTCCAAGATGGCGAGCATTGTTGTGGCCTCTTGTATTATGGAATGAATATGTAGTTTTTCTAAATCACCTCAAATTCTAAATTATCCTAACGTTAGACAGAATTCAGAGTGTAAAAAAGGAAACTGGGTAAATAAGACCATATAAACATTTTCTCAATTTGATTTATTTCAATTAAAATTTCAAAATATAACGAACAATCATACTTTCAACTTTTATCCATAAAATGACGAAATAAACACAACGCCGAATTCACAACTACATGGTTTTTATAATATAATTACAAGAACGTTAATACCAGTAGTTATATCATTCCGAAAGGCTGAAAATCAGAGAATTGTAGGTACCTACCTATTTCTCATTTAAATCATACAATTTAAACGGATTATATCGCGTATATTAGCTACACTGGGAACTCAAATGAGCGATATGCGATATAATCCGTTGAAATTGTTTTATTTTAAGAGTAATAATAGCACAAAAAGAAGAGTATATTATTACTCTTTTGTTTAAGAAACAACATCACTTCGTTTATTTCATGGGTAAAATTTTCTCTTTTTAGACGCATGGAATGCATACCTATTGCTATAAAAGTTCTTGCATATTTAGTATAATGTAGGTAAAATTTCTTTAGAGGAATCACATTGTGGAACGCCTTGCGCTAGTGAGATCTTACAGTGTCCAGTAGCTACACATACGATGACAGCGGTTTGACAGCTGATTATATACTTTTTTATTATCTATGGTTGTACTAAGTTGTCTAGTTAAATTTATTGACTTTAGTTTATTTTTGGCAATATAAACCTCCCCGCAGGCAATTTTCCGCAAATCGATGAATATTCAGGTTGCATAAAGCGGGCCTTTCAGCTACCTAATTAACAGTACAGTGTAGAGTATTAAATGTACTCTGTAAGATCCTCACTTAGTTTAATCTATAGCCTATACTAAAACACAGTTATATCAAAAAATAAAACATAGATAAGTATAGGTAGATAGGTATTTTTAGGTACATCGAAGACACGCTACACCAATGTTTAATAGTTGCTTTTCTCTCTTATTACGAAAGGTCAATAAAGTATTTATATTTATGTTAAAGTACGATAGTAGGTACCTAAGAAAGTTTTACCGCAGCTTGCTACTTGAAAAGAAACAATTTCGTCACTCGACCTTCTTTAAATCCGTCACAGAAAAATAAATATTGCCCTACAGCATTTCACCTGTATCAAAATATTTTCACCATAATAAATCATCTACGTCACACTTTGAAATATCTAAAAACAAAAGTAAAATTAACAAAATCCCAACAAGTATTTAACATTAGTATAGTTCGTGATTGGCAAGTGGCCTTACACGATCTGATCTGGTCCCATGATGCATAAGTACGGTACGGTAATGATAAATAAGGAAAAAACGTATACTGTCAAATCTTAACACGCTTAAGGTAACTTAGGGTCATATTAATTGCTGGAGTAAATCTGTATCCTTAAAACTTATTATAATGCCTAGCTAGTAATTTCTACTGATATTTAAAATAAAAAGCCAAAGATGAATTTAAAGTTGCAATAGCAAATTATTCAATGTCAATACAAATATGTTAATTTGATATAGCTGTAAATCAGAAAACATTTAACAGTTCATAACATTTAACATATTCGAACTTTTATTGATAAAAATGGTGCTCGTAATAGTTTAAAATCTATTTTAAAGCAATGAAAACCCGAAAATTCATTTTCTCGGGTATGCTGTTTTGGTGCATGTTACCCCAGAATTAAATGTAACCCCAGTTTAATGGCACTGTTACTCCTTCCACTTTTATGTGATCAGATCAGTTCGCGACCACGAGCGTTAAAGATAATTTATATAGAAAGTGAATACTATCTAATACGGGTGCACTTATCAATAGTTGCTTAGCACTTTGAGCCTTATTACCAAATGTTACGTGTCATAATGACATTCTGTTGCTACCCACACTGGGTCCATTATTATAAAGCTATAAGTTAGGCTAGCACCACACTGCATCATATGTGCCAAATATTCGTCTCGTATCCCTTAAATTTGACAAAGACAAAAAAAAAACACGAACATTTCGCAAATACAGCGCAGTATGGTGCCACTATTATTGGTTTGCATCGTGCCATCCTGCTCACCCTCATATTATGCATGATTAAAGCGAGAGAGATGACACGATTTAAAAAGTTCATATTCTGTACTATCCTCCGTATGCCCGATTTCTCTTCAAGATTGTACTTAAAGCTTTATAATATAGGATCCTGACTGTATTAGAATATATTTTTTGATTCGTGGCTACTATGATTTTCTTTTTCACTCTAAATTTCATGCAATGTCTTAAGATACTTTAGAAACTTAACAATCTTGAGCAAGCTAAGTTGTAAAATAATTTTCATGACTTTTTAATACATCTACTTTTTATTCAATAAATTAATACCATTTATATTTCAACGGGTTTGCGTAACAGTTTTAGAAGAGGCGGACTAACTTCTTTTGTTAATGTACTATATCAAAATCACAAACAATTTTACATTGTAATATTTTGAAAATACGAAACATTGAGATCCCGGTTGGAGTTGGATAAAGTAAAAACCAATCTTACGAGTAACATGGACATTCACTGAGTTTAACCTACATTTTGGATCATCGTTTAACAGGTCGGTTAGTGGAGAGGCGTTCAATTTAAGATTGGTTTTTCTCTACGTACACTTGCAAAGACTTGGTAAGGCAGACAAGGCAGGCAAGTGGTTCTATGCAAATTTGATTATTAAGGACAACGTGCGTTTTCCTTCGATCTGTGCGAGTGTATACATACAGCGAGGGTGACAATATTATTGAATTGTGATGT
Organism: Hedya salicella; assembly: GCA_905404275.2. Taxonomy (NCBI): domain Eukaryota; kingdom Metazoa; phylum Arthropoda; class Insecta; order Lepidoptera; family Tortricidae; genus Hedya; species Hedya salicella. Next base: position 5,721,454 of record FR990099.1, read on the forward strand.
CATTGTTTACAAGCTTCTAAACTAGACAACAGGTAGAAATAACGTAGCGAATAACCTAGACTATAATCTGTTCTTTTAGGCATTTAAAAGAAGGTTAAAACATTTTTAGGAAACTGCGAAGTTTCTTCTCGTCCAGGATACCTCAGTGCTTGAAAACGAGTCTTCAACCAGTGAGAATTACCGGTGATGACCTACGGAGCCGAAACGTGGTCTGTAACTATCGGCCTCTTAAGGAAGCTCAGTGTCACTCAGCAAGCTATGGAAAAGGAGCTATGCTCGGGATCTTTCTACGTGATCGAATCAGAAATGAGGAGACTCGTAGACGAACCAAGGTCACCGACATAGTAAACAGGGTAAGCAAACTGAAGTGGTAATGGGCAGGGCACACAGTTCGAAGAACCGATGGCAGTTGGAGCAGAAAGGTTCTTGAGTGGAGCCCGCGTATCGGCAAGCGCAGCGTTGGAAGGCCACCCGCAAGATGGTCGGACGACCTGGTTAGCGGATTGCCTCTATCCAGCCCATGTCGAAATTGAGGAGGCCGGTGTCCAGCAGTGGACGTCCTATGGCTGAAAAGATGATGATAATCAAAAAATAAACCCGTCACTCGTGTCATTCTGTCAAATCCGCCAACCAAGGCAAAGGCTGTATCCGTGGAACGACGCCAGTGGCTGAATGACCCAAGTCACATGGTTACTTTGTGTACCTTTTTAAAGTAGGGACCTAAAGGAACAGACTATAGATATACTTAAATTATTCGCTCTACTATGTCTTAATTTTTTACTATATGGTTATGATTGGCTTTGCTGCCTTTTCATATAACGTTGCACATGTGTAATTCTACTATGCTTACACTAGATATTCGTGATAGAGAACACTGGGCATGTGTAATGGCCTATGTAAAATACCTGTCCTTTTCTAACAAGTAGGAAATGACGAAAGAAACAAACCATCTTACATGGACATAGGTATATATACACAATGCTTACTCTTGATATTCGTCCAGAACTCAGTGGGAAGACTAGGAAGGCATAAGACTTGGTAAAGACTAATAAAAGTTTTCAGAAATGCTTAGCATTTGAACTGTTAAAAAGTTTAATGCGGTGGCAAATCTGTATATTTGTATCATATTATTTCTAATATACACACACACTCGCCCCATTTTATAAAGTCATCAGTATCGCGACCGATTGTTGTCACGGTGACTGGAGTATTATCGTCACTCGTGAGCTAGGTGGCTATGACGTAGCCAATTTTTGCAATGAACGTGAGGCCACAGTCGCTGCAAGTCAGCTCCCCACCGATAAAATTGCTGTTAGTGACCGCTGGTGGCCGAGTTGAATCTGACGGTTACAACATTATAACATTCTTATCTATGGTTACAAAATATAACCACCACGACCACCACGAAACCACATACGAGTTATATACACCTTAGATTCAACGATAAATTTCGAAAGCTTCAACCATTGTGTCGACAAATGTTGTAAAGTTATGATTGTGTCTATTATAAAATAAGGCGAGTGGACTTAGCACATGTGGCAGTGTATTACATTTTTCTGATGTATCTTGAAATCTGATAGATCGGCTACATACATTTAGGGAGATCGAAAGAGTTGCCCAAGGTTTACATTTCAAATGATAACATTTGTATATCGCATCCCTCAGTGGGTTTCAGCTGCACTAGCATTTGATATAACAATGGGTACTTCGCAAATTTACAGCGCTCGGACGTATATTAACTCCTCGCTGAAGAAGAAAGTGCATACTTCTCGAAATATTATAAAAAAAATCTTTTTGTGCTTGTAGTCTACACCGTAGGCAGTTAAATGAGGAAACCTTGCGCGTTTCCTATACCACAAAATAAGAATAATGCATCGCTTTGACGTAAAAAAGGAAGTATGATATAAATTAGAAATGTATCCACCAATATATATTTCATTTGTTTTAATTGTTGCCACACTACACGATAGTGCTCTAATTTTTATTTTTATAGATTTTTATATCGTGATTTTTCTTAATTGACTTTTACTCTATCTATATTATAATGTGAGTTTGTAACCATTTTAAGTGTGACCCCTATTAATTTCTTATTCGACAGTTAAAATATGTTCAATGTCAACGTGAATATTAGTTCTATCTGTGGTGTTAAGATGTGATTACACTACTTGATGCTATCAAGCCGTGTAAACGCAACTTATGTTCATAAAATACTTTATTATATCTGGCAACAGAACAACTCTCAAGAAAAAGTTTCAATCACAATTAAGATTTAAACAAAAAAAAAAACAATGTTCAAGTATATAGGCTGCTATGTTAAAATAAATATTTTTCAGATGCCAGCATTATCTACATATTTATGACAGTACAGCCATATATGAAGAGGAATATATAAATATATTTTTTCCCTATGAACTCATTGTAAAAATGATTAGCTTGTTCAGACATTCAAAAATAATTATACACTAAATAAAAAATGTTAATTACTTATCTATACTTAATTATAATGTATATACATCAATGATAACAATATTTATAGTTTATTTATTATAGTTCGTTTTAAACAAAGAATTTATAAAGCGCATAGTATAAATCAATGTATCTAGGAGATAATTTCACTGTCAGTCTGGTTTTTGACAGTGTCTTATGCGATCACTAAAGCTGCCGCAAGATAACTAGTGCCCTCTTTATATTCATAACTTGAGATGTCGAAGAGCAAAAGTTTTTCACAGGTATAATCGGTTTTAATTTGAATAGGATATGGACATTCGTTCTTTCCTTTCGATTTCGTCTTCCATAAGGATTTTTTTACCATCACACCAAGATCTAATACAATGTTTGTACCACACTTAGTCAATACAAAAAGGTTAAATTCACCAGTAAGACAGTATGTGAATATTTTGCATAATAATAAATATTAGTGAAAATACAATATTTTATTAATATATTTAGCTAACCATCATTTAAGAATGTTAAAATCAGTTGAGATTTAATTCAGATAAATTTTCATAAACAATACAATACAGACAGAAGACGGATTAGCCAACCGATACCTAGAGGCTGCACTTTGGTTCTCACTATGTAAGACCCAATGAGCAATATAATCAAAGTCAGGCATAGAGAGAGGTTAAGGAGAGACAGCTATACATCATATACCTACAAACATTTGTATGACAAGGGGCATACTTTCACATTATTAAAAAAAAATTGAAGCGTAGCAAGTTAACAAACGACCATCAAATATGGAACCTAGGGCACGTGGGGTAACTATAGAGAACTGTTGTTACTGAGAGCTAATATTAGTCAGGTAATTGGGAACACTAAGTTTTCCATAGATGTTGTGCATGTTATTTGTACTCAGAAAGTACAAATAGTTTATTTTAAGTTGTGTTGTTTATTTGATGCATATTTTTTTAATATTGATATGACATTTGAGCAGTGTCCTCGACTGTATACATTTTTATTTTGGTCCATATATTAGTAAGAAAAATTTAAAAGTTAGCTGTCAATGCCATTTTTTTTAATTTATTACTAATTCATATAAACCACAGTAAATATGTATTCAGCCGAGGACATTGCACAAATGTCATATCGAGATTTAAAAAAAACAACACAAAAATAAACTATTAATGTTCACAATTGAAGGAATGAACATAAATACTGGCGGTCTAAGATGCAAGGATTAAACAGTATAGTATTATCTGCAGCACTACTGAATTGGGCACTATTTTTCTCACCTAATGTTACCCCCTACCCCACATCCTCCCATTAGACTGTAGTTTTTTTTGTTTCCCTCAATTTTAATACTTATTTGATTACGCGGCAGTATAACTTTTCGTAAAAAAATACATCAATCGTAATATGGTGTTATAAAGTCAGTAGCGTTGCTAGGTAACCAAGAGCCCCGGGGAAAAAATTAAAGATTGGGGCCTCATGCCAGTTCGAGATTCAGTTAGTCAGGGACTAACGGCCCAAAATATTATATAAGGACCCCGGTGCAGGGCGCCGCGTCTAAAATTTCGGTTTACGGTTACTGGGTGACTGACGAGCTACATGTTACGTCGGTCGCCTACTGTTACAAATAATTAACATACTGTACTGGTGAAAAAATACCTAAAGATTACCTCCATCATAATACTAAATATCTTATATAATATTTCCTTGCTTTTACCGTCTTTCGATTAACATACATATGAATGTATAGGTATATATATACATATATGAAATTAATTAAGTACACTTAAAACTCACGTCTAAATATTATACATATATAAAATTATGTTACGATAAATTCCTTTGATTCAATCAAAATTTCTTTTTACTTAGATAGTATTTTATATAAATTGAAACAAACAAAACTTTCACATTTAGTTCGATTACGAATAGGTACAATTTTTTCAGCAGATGGATTTTATCTTTGATATCGAGAACCATCAAGTTTCAATAAAAGAAAATTGCGAACTGCACCTAAAATTTACATGCAAAAATTTTATTCATTCCAATGTATGTCTACACTTCTGTGTATAAATTTCACCGTTCTTATTGCTATATATAGCTTTTGTCTAAATATAATAAAGACAAGCCGAAATAAATATGCTGCATCATTATGCTAAGTAAAATATGTCTATCAAATTATGTAGCAAAATTGAGCTATGTCCGTTCTTCATGTGATTTAAATGCAAATTCAACCCATCAATCATATTATTATGTCATCATCATCATCATAATCATCATCATCATCATCATCATCATCATCATCATCATCATCATCATCATCATCATCATCATATCAGCCCTTTATCGCCCACTGCTGAGCATAGGCCTCTCTTCGTGCACGCCACTTATCCCGGTCCTGAGCCAATGTCATCCAAAAGTGACCCGCAATCTTGCGAATGTCTTCCACTCAATGAGCCAACGGACGCCAGGCACTTCTTTCGTCTGAAAGCGGCCACCATTCTGTTAACATTTTGTCAATTATTATATCAACGTATTTATTACTATTTTTTGCCTTTTTTTTCCAATTTTAAGAAGAGTTTTCCAGAATTTAATTTTATATTTAGCATAAATATTGAATAAATTTTGTATAAAATCTTGTCGATTCTTTATGAGCAAGCACTATAAATCGTCCACGGAGCTCATGCATAAAGAATACACGCACTTGTTGAAATTACAGTTACGTTTCTTGCTGTAAAATGCCTATATGTTAAAACGATCCGTCGTTGAGATTAAATGCAAAGGGGCTACTTCGAATTTTGAAATTCAAAGTTCGTAGCCTGCCATCCCTGTTGCTCTCGTGTTAAACTGTATTAAAGTTAGCAGAACTGCGCCCTTATAACTTCAAATTTCGAACTTCAAAGTAGGCCCTTAGTTGTATTTAGAGTCTGGATAGAGTACGTTGCCACAGTTTTATTAAAATCTTTTATATGGCAACAATTTTACATATATAATAATATAAAAAACTGTCACATTATAATACCTAGCACGTATCTAGGCGTTTTGTATTGCCAGCTATTTTCCATTGCCAACTTACGTTGGCCAGACTCTATCTAAGGCTGGGGTAGGTTGACAAAAATAATATAATTGTTTTGGTTGATATAACATCTATATGAATGACGGACTGACTCTATAAAGAGTAAGACAATATATTTTATTGCTTAAGAGTCACCAACAAGTCAATTTTCCACTTAGAATAGTACCTAAATATGTAATGTTTCATACAATCGAATAAGATATATGGTAACACCTATTTTTTTAAATGTTGGATAGGCAAGCATTTGACTTCAATCTCACCTGTTGGTAAGTAAGGTGCTTACCTAGATAGTGCCTATTCACTCTTATCTTAAGGAGTTTGTATTACTTCAGATTATGATTGATAAGCAGTAGAAAAAGTTATACTACATTCTAGCATTTCTTCTTCGTACATTTTTCCTCATATAATATTTCAAAGGGATTTGTGTACCCGATATAGGTGTATCATATAACCTACCTTTGTGTAGGTAATGAATTTATGTTACATAATCTAAACAAGCTACATTACATTTTTATAGAAAATCGAGGAATATTGAAGGTTTTGGTGACTCTTAACACAAATTTACGGAGACTTTATGTAAGTATATAAGTTTCTGGACGTTGGACTTAGGTTTCTCTGAAATAATAACCAAACTAGAAATTTACGGAAGCTTATTAATATTAATATATTTATTTAAATATAAATTAACCATTAAAATGGTTAATAAATTCGCTTTAAAAATAACAATAAGCGTAATTATTAAAGTTTTCACGCGTCTGATCGCGTCTGACCGTCGTGTCGTGTAAATAGCGCTTAAAAATACCAAGTGACAAGCGAAATCGGGAAATAAATGCAGGACGTTTTTTGCCACTAGCAACACTAGTGTCACTAGGCGCGTACGAGCTTATTTAAAAGTTGAACTTCATAATATAAAGATTTTTTAAGCTAAAATGATTAGCTTGTACGTTTATAATAATTAATAACATTCTCCTGGCTATTTCCCGTTTACTTTAGGTACCAGAGCATTAATAAGCCTTATGAATTTAAAACCTTCTTTGAATAGATGAGAGGACGTTTATATAGAGGAATTCAGTTGAACAATACACCTTATGCATAATTATTTAATTTCACACAATAAACAGAAATGATGCCTGTATTCGTTTAATACTATTTAAGTAAAAATATTATAAATGTTTGCCATACTAAATTAAACATTCTAAATCCATAAAGGCTCTCAAACATATGTAAGTTACATTAGTCGCGCATGACTAAGGTCCTCTTAATGGACCGAAACATGTCGAGCTGTACTCGGCTTTTACGATGTGACTAACCACTAATGTAATCTAAATATATCTGGCTAAGTAATACGAGTGGTAGTACCATAGTACTGTACTGACAGTAAGACTATAATTTTACCTAGAATCCATATTTTGACGAACTGAATTGCAGAGAGATTGATTACTTGAGCAAATACCCTATACTTAAACTGTCTCATGCTGTTAAGTTTTTTTTCATTGTTGAGGATAATACAAATATCTGTAATTTATTTTTTGTGAACAGCTTGATTTCCGACTGTACTTTTCATTAAACATCTATTAAATACTCACCGAGACGATTCTAAAGAGCCCGAAGTCGGTAGGATTGCGTTATTTTATTACAGAGTTCCTATGACCACCTTTCCTGCTCCATCATCAGATAAGCTCGATGGTATCACAATATTTCATTCTCATGTAACTAAAATAAGTACTCCAACTTTTAGCTCAATGGGAAACCGGGAAGTGGGTGAAATTTAACTTGCAAGAAGGTTTACATAGTTATGTGATCCTAATATAAAGCTTGTAAAAAAAGCAGTAGTATCATTATGGAGAATCCAGTTGTCCAATAGCTTAGCGTTCCGACGTCAGAGAATTTATCTAAGACTCATTACGGCCGTTACTCACCAACCCGCTTTTCACTATACCTACCCCGCGCCTCACCTCTCGCCGCTGAAGGGCGAGCTTCCAGCACTCGTTAACGAGCCTGAAGGCCGAGCTTCCGCGTAGTACTTGTTTACATCGGGCAACATATTAGTAAAACGGTCAGCGTATACCGGTTTTTGTGCGCCAAATTATGGATTTTAGTGTGTGTGATGGTCGTTTAGACGCTGGACGTGGCTTGCTGGCTGCTGTGGTCGGAGAGTACAGAGTTGAGGTCCGATTCGCGCAGCACAGGCGGAGTACCGAACGGGAAGTCCTGGAATTTTTCACAGTATATCTCATAAATGTTTGACTTTGATACTGAAACAGGCTCCGGTACATGGGACCCAAGCTTATAATTTAGGTACCTATAATATAAGATATAGGGGAAAGTGGGGAACAGTGGATCGATGGGGAACAGTGGATCATTGCTTATATTTTAGAGAAATAATCAATTTAAATGTCTGTCTTGTTTGCACTGTGAAAAGTACGTATTGGGTGCTCTTTCGATTCGTCCCACGACAAAGATAAAAGTCTATTATTTATCTGAAGGTCCATTTTTAATAAAAATTGCGGGCATTTGTGTTCTTTTCCAATATTTTTATTGTTTACATCACCCTGTTATTAATTGAGCGCGCTATATTTCTCACCCATATGTGATGAATAAATTTGGTTGCAGAAGTTGTCTGCAGTTTTCTTGAGTGAAATGTTTCTCAATATTATTTTGCATTGTTTAATAGAATTTACATAATGCGGTGATCAGGCAGATTTAAACAATACTGCCTCCGGTATTCATAAAGAATATCCATAAACTACTACGCTTTCCGAACGGGTTTCACCGCCAAAAAAAGTTTGAGAACCGCTGATCTAGAACATTCATCATCTTGCCTTAAATACAATTTTACGAGCAATAATGTTTGCAGTAAACAATAATAGTTTTAGGCCACAATTGATGGTAACATATTAATTACTTTCGGTCAAGTATGATAGTTTTAACTATAGCGACGTACTAACCTGCGCGGGCAGCGTGCGCGGCGCGGGCGGCGCGGGCGGCGGCGGGGGCGGGCGCGGGGCGCGCGCGGGGGACGCGCACTCCGCGCACTCCGGCGCCGCGCCGCGCACCGAGCGCCGCGACCACGCCTCCGGCATACACCTGGGGGCAAGCATAGTGTTCATGTTTACTTCTGGCTCGCCTCGATAGAATCACAAGCGCGAAACCGGTCCAAGTGGAGATCCTTTGGTTGGACCGTTTTTGTCTAAAGCTTAATAGATCTCTTACGAGTCGTCTCGTTCTCTAATGCTAGTGGGGTATATTGGTCGACCGTTTGACTTGGTCGTCACCTGCGGCAGGGGCGCGTGACGACAAAAGGCTTGCAAGTGTCGCGCGTGGCAGGACGCCTTTGGCCCGCTGCCCGTCAAACCTTGTCACCATATATCCGTACCTCTTGTCTCTCTGGCTACTGAAACACCTCTTGCCTCTCTGGCCGCCGAGACACCGAAGGCCGAGCTTCCGCGCAGCGCCGAAGGTGCAAAGAGTCCTAACCTGACCTTCAAAAGTCAACTTACGCCTGATGCACGATGTGAGCACACGGCAGAGAGGCCAGCGGCTCGGGCTGCTCGGCGAGCGGCTCGCGGCAGCGCGCGCAGGCCGGTGCCGCCCACGCGGCCGCCGCGCGCTTCAGCCGCGCCGCGGCGTTGTTGTCGCCTAACGCTGTGTAGATCTCTGAGAGGCGTAGGCGCACGCGGCGGACTAACATCTGAAACAAATTACGTAATTGGCTCAATCAAATCAACTTTTCTCTGTATCTGGTTACTATGGCTACGTCTCCTGAGTCAATCTTTAAAAGTAGTAGTTAAGAGTCTAGATTATAAGCATACGTCTTCCGAAGGGCCTCAAGAAGTTGTCCGTGGCCTCCAACTGAGTTAGTCTGTCTCCTCGTCCTATCACGAAATATAAAGAGAAGAGATTTATCTCCTCTAGATACACAATTCTATTTCAGAATACCTAGAAATTGCCGCAAATAGTAGGTAGGTATAACAATAGAATCTACGTTTAATGCTGATATTGTATAACGTGCTTAACAGACGTAGCCACTTCCAGCAACCTAGCTAAACTCGAGCGGTGGGCAATTGCATATGTGACCATGTCGTCTATGTGGCCTCCAACTGAATTAGTAAAGAAAGCATACCTGGGCCGCTCGACAGGCCGACGTCTTGTCATGCGTCCTAGGTATCGCTGGAGGGACATGGTGGAGGTGGATCTGCGCGAGCTCGTGCCCTAAATTGGCAAGAATTGCGCAGGGTCGGGAGGAGTGGCGAGCTCTCGTGTTGGAGGCCAAGACTCACTTTGGGTCACTGAGCCAACGGAGTAGTAGTAACTAAGTACAACAATAGAATCTGCGTTGAATGCTCATATACCTTGGCTCCAACAGACGTAGCCACCTCCAGCAACCTGGTGTTGAACTCGAGCGGGCGACAGTTGCAGATGCGACCCTGTTTCCGAAGCGCCTCGAGACACCGCGCCGCGCCGTCCATAGCCTCCATCTGGGCCAGCCGGTCCCCCAGCGCTTGCCCTGCGCCCATTGCTACTTCATAATGCCTGTGTAGAAGATAAAATACATTTGAGTTCGATTTTCTAAACGTAATATGGCAGTGTCGAATAAGGTTATAAGGATTAGCGACATCTGTCGAGAATTGTAAACATATGATATCTGATGGCCTCCATCTGAGCCAGTCCGTCTCCTAAAGCCCCCTCGTGTCCATGGCCATTCCATTGTGCTTGTGTGGAAGATAAAAGAGGGAGAGTTCGATTATGAGCTAACATGTGGCAAAGCAGGAAAGTGGGCATAGAAAATAGCGACATCTGTCGAGAATTGTAAAGAGATGATGTCTGATTGGCTCCATCTTAGCTAAAGTCTACTAGCGTCTCCTATAGAGTCTGCGCCGTGCCTATGGCCACTTCATAGTGTTTACATGGAAGATCAAAGATATTTAAGCCCAATTATCTAAACATGATAAAGCAAAATAAAGCTCGTAAGGATTAGCGACATCTGTCGAGAATTATAAAGGTATGCCTGATAGTCTATCTGAGTTAGTCTGTATCCTAGAGTTTCCCCCTTGCTTATCATTATCAACCACGCAACAAGTAAAGACCTCCACTCGCTTACTATAAATTTAAATGAGACTAGAAATCAATACGGAGAATATTTGTCGAAATGCCTCCAGTTATTTTAATATGATTTCAAACTTAGATTTTTATTGTCTTAGAAGTCCGGGAGCCAAAATATATTACTAAAATCTCCAGACACTTTCTCTTTCTCATTTTAAAAGGTCGAATAATGACCCAATAAATACACCGACAGTCCAAGTGTCTTAGTCCAGTCATAACCAGAAGCCGTACGGATATGCTAGGCAGCAAACACTCGGTGGTTTAATACCAGATAGTAAATCCAATAAAATGAGATAAAACCAAAGTTAGTAATTACCTAAGAGCCTTCCCGATATCACACTTTCTCCTATACACATCACCAGCTATGCGGACGGCTCTCGCGTAGCAGCCCTGGTCTCCAGCCACCGCAGCTAGCCTCAGTGCCTCCTGGGAACAGATGGAACCATGAACAGATGATGCAAAACCAGCGGATATTATAGTGTCTTTTTTTAGTGATATACAAAGATTAAATTGATGAATGAAATTTAAAACATTTTGTTTTGCTATTCTTAATGTGCCATTGTCAATTCTGTCTTTCCATTTCCAACTGTTTCACTGTCTTGACATTTTAGTCTATTTTTCGTATCTGCTCGGTTTGAGTGATGTGCAGTAGAACCACTTATTTGATTTCACAGCAAAGCAAGCGGCTGTGCAAGCTGCACACTAATCACTCTAATCTTACTGTCTTTTCATCTATCTATCCACCCGTCTAGTCAGCTGGTCCTGCGTGTACTCACGTTGCAGTAGTCGAGCGCGTCGCTCAGCTTGTTGAGCATGAGCATGTTGAGGTGAGCTGTCCCTTTGTCCCCTGTTCCCATCCGTCCTGTAGGTACTGTCAGCTGGTTCTGCGTGTACTATCACGTCACGTTGCATTAATCATCTGCAGCAGCGCCGTCCTGTGTATGCGTGTTGAGGTCAGCGACCTTGCTGTCTCCGTCTTCTGCCTGTCTTCCTATCTGTCAGCTAGTCCTGAGTTTACTCATGTTGCAGTAGTCCTGTGTGTGCGTGTTGAGGTCAGCGTCCTCACTATCTCCGTCCTCTGCCTGTTTTCCCATCTGTCAGCTAGTCCTGCGTGTACTCACGTTGCAGTAGTCGTGCGCGTCTCCTAGCTCGGCGCGCGCGCGCAGCGCCGCCGCCATCTGCAGCAGCGCTACCCGGTGGTGACGCGTGTTGAGGTCGGTGGAGCGTGGGCCGCGCCCCAAGTCGCAGGCGCGCGCCGCGCACGCCACCGCGCGCTCAGCGTCGCGCAGGCGCCGCCAGAGCTCTGATAGACCCACGTACACCTGCAAAATTTATTGTTAAATACTTTTAAAAACTTGTTGAAATGACAATGGGTTGAACTAGCAAGCTACATCTTCGGCTCTGTGGCCACTTCGCATCAGGTAAGACTAGAGTCAATCTTTTTTTTTTTACGATGTTCCTATATTCCTATAGCATATTTCAAGAACAGCGGCTTTGGATTACAGACATCTCATCATGATCTATGCAAGAGTGAGGAGGCCAACAATAGCGCTTGAAAATAGCATGATGATGAAGGTCTAATAGCGAACTCTGTTTCTTACCTGTAGCAGCAAGGTGTTATCGTTCTGCGCTTGCGCGACGCTCAGCGCCTTCTGGAAGCCGTCCATGGCCTTGGAGAACGCGCCCAGCTCCAAGCTAACGGAGGCCACGGTAAGGTGGACGCAGCCAGCGGTGGAACCTCCTCCACAGTCATTGTACAGCGCGTGGCGGGCGTAGGACAGGGCTCTGTAAAGTTTACGCTGGTTTTACACGGTCTTCCATGGCATCAGCCACGGTTAGTCCGTCATACCTGCTGTGGTCCCCAGACTATGGCGGGATGTATATACGCATTTCCCCAACGTTAAAAAAATGCCCTGTCAACCACGAGTAGCATTTACCCGGGGCTCCGCCGAGAACTGATTAGCCTGTTTTATTTGATTCCCCATACAAACTTCCACCCCTATTTCGTCCCCTTAAGGGTTGATTCAGGGGATTAAAATTATCCTTTGCAAGGGCCTGGAAACGCCCAGGGTCTTCAACTATCTCTATAACAAGTTCAGCGGTTTATGAGTTAAAGCTAACAGACACACAGATTTACTTTCGCATTTATAATATTACTAGCTGTCGCCCGCGAATTGTCTGCGTAGAGATGCAATTTATAGCTTACAAAGTCTCACCCCCTTTTTCGTCCTTAAAAGGGATCAAATTTGACATAAATCATAGCCTATGTTTGTCTGATATATAAGGTACATAACTGGAAAGTTTCATAAAAATTCGTCAGTAGTTTTTGAGATTAAGTAGAAAGTACATACATACTTTCACGTTTATAATATAGATAGGATAAGTAAAGTAAATATATAATATTTCGCAGTAGCTCACGGGAAAATGGTGTACTGGACCTTGAAGTCAACGCGTAGAAGCCCTTTGGACAATTTAATTAAACGTAACGACAATTAAATGGAACCACGCGGGTGCTGTTCCTACCCGTATCATAGGACGCGCACACAGGCAGCACCCGTTAGATGCAAGAAGTATTGGAGATTGATGGGGTCTAAATATACTGGGTTATGGGATTGCAATGATTTGGATGTGAATACATGATGTCCAGGAGCAGTCGCCAAGAGTTTGAGGAGTGGGGTTATACGCATGGAATAAGTTAAACCTTGAGATAAGTTTAGGATGAGAAAATCTTTGAAAATACTACGGCTTGGTGACTTTGGATGATAATGGAGTGGGAAGTGATATATATAATTGAAGAATAATTACCGGTCTAATCCACCCAAGGTCTGATGTGCCCTGGCCAGGTTGAGGTAGGCCTCAGCACGCATCGGCGCGGAGTCCAGTTCCTCCGATATTCCGAGCTGACGATTAGCGAATTCCAGGGATTCTCTGAAGCGACATTAATCCTCATGAACATTTGTCTAATGTCACGAAAAAAAATTCTCAATACACATACACAATAATCGAGGCTAATTTTGCGTAATTTGTAGTGCCAAAAGCAAATACTTAACGTGTATGGCTGGGGGTCGCTATTCTCTTTTTCATTACTATTATTTTTACTTTAGTCTATATGGATTAGTAAGAAAAAAAATCATGACATTGACAGCTAACTTTTTACTTTTCCTTGCGAACTTGTACTGTAGAGACTAAAGTAAATGTATATAGTCGATTATCGTGAACAAATGTCACTTCCATGGACGCCTGGTACAAATATCTCAGTAGAGCGAAGCGATTAATTGTGTGCTGGATTATAGGTCTCACCTGTACTTCCCAAAGTCCATGTACGCCTGGTACAAATGTCCTAGAAGAGCGAAGCGGTCGCTTCTGTGCCGGACCCCTCGCAGCGCCGACAGCCATACTTTCACCGCCAGTTGCTGCTCGTTCTGCCCATAAAGCCGTACACCGCGCTCGATCTGAATGAAAAACCACTCATATCATTCCAAGAATCATCATTATCAGAAGAAAAACGACTTCTGCTGGACAAAGTATTCTCACTACAACCGGTCGTCCGATGCCCCCACCCAACAATTACCATGAATAAATGACGTAATTCAGTAACCGCCTGTTGATTAAAACTTCAAAATAATTATGGAGACCTGTATCAGGATTCCTACTTCTTCGCTCCCAGGTTAATTAGCTTGACCAAAGGCTGACCACTGCCAGCAATCTCGCTTGTTCTCATAATACTACATGAAATACTACTCTCATAATACTCACATATACATGAAATGTCTGCACAAAATTTGTATGGTGTTGTGAAATCCTCACTCCGCACCCTTTTCGGGACCCGAGAAAGTGTGACGCTATTTTAGAAAGTTCTTTGGCTATGATAATGTATAACAGGCGTGTAGAGGGCATCACAAAACATCAAACTTTACTTGTGCCAAGTCCCCCATCCATAGCCTCGAAAAACCTTTTCAACTAATCATTTATCTACCAGCTAAGGAGATACAGATGTGAGCAATGTTTTTACCTTTCGCCTAGCGAGGTACTGATCAATCCTCGCGCGACATCCGCGGAAGCAGTCCAGGAGACCGGCGGTAGGGGGACGGTGGGCGGGGCCGAAGCGGGAGCCCCATCGCAACGCGCCATTGCGAGAGCCTCCGCAGTCCTCCGCGAACGAGTGTAGCTCTTTGAAGGAAGAGTTAGTTACGGAACACGTCGGTAGATGGCGTTAAACACAAATAGAGCATCGGTTGAAGCATTTTTGAAACTTAATCGTAACTATAGATAAGATGCATTAATAGATAATAGATAGCGTCAGTCTCGTCAGTCAATTCCACACACAGAAGTTGTATTTATTTAATCGTATGGCGAAAGGTCAGTTGTAGGAAATTATCATTTTATCATCAGGCTATGCAACCAGTCCGTAGGCTCTTGTGGCAAATTGATATAGAGGTCATTCGGGTCATTCCATTAGCATCGTTTCGGACAGTGCTCCACGATAACTGCACAATTGGATAGTGAAATTGGGTAACTGTGGTCTTTGAGATCCAACTGCACCTCCAGAGGTGCGTCCACATTTGTATCATTTGTACGATCAGATCTTCGTCCCGTGGCATGATCGCGTGTCACGATTACGCGTTTGGACGTTGCGCCGATCCGATCGCTCGAAATCCATGTTGCTACGCGTATTACACACTTAGATCGGACATGTGAGGCGTGCATCGCCGCCGCGCCGACAGTGAGCGTCCAAGCAGCGCGATACGCAGTCATGCCACGCCACGGTGATCGGATACGAGCAAATGATACAAGTGTGGACGCACCTTAGCACAACTGTGATTCGCGACTCTTTGTCGCGCGACAAAGATTGCATGTCTCTTTCCTTTCAATACAATGTGAGAAGGACGGGTGATGCTGTGTCGCGCGACAAGCGTAGCCGCGGAGAGTTGTGCCGCTGCTAGTAACGCTATCTAGTGATGTTGAGTTATTTTAAAGCCACGACTTTCTAATACTTTTAGTCTCTGGTGGTAACATTTAAGAGTGGAGCTCTTTAGAGGAAGAGTTAGTTACCATACATGTCAATAGATAGAGACTATAATTATACTGCGCAATGGTTAAAGCGATTTTTTATTATTTGGGATATTTTAGATCCAAAGTGCTGTATTAGATATAAGCGGTGTATACTTAACTTACAGCTTGATAAAATAAACAAATGAGTTAGAATATTTAATATTTAATAAACGAAAATATGTGTCACCAGTGAGTTTAGAACACATTATCTATTGATAATATTTAGTTGCAAAAACGTGCCAAGCAAATATCCGAATACTGACACGTTTTGATTCGTTTAATTTGAAACTGACGGCATTCAACTTCAACATGATAATAAATTTAAAGGACATTTGTGCAACTGACAAATAAGCTATATAGTGTTGCTAATTTAATCCCATCCCATCAAATACTCTTCACAAAATGGATAATTATACGAGATTACATGGGGTTGCCAAATTATTCTAATCAGACTTACTGATATGCACGATGCACAGTTTCCAAAAAAAAAAAAATCTCGGAAATATTCGGTAACTTATACATGAAAGCAACCATTTTGGAAATGATCTACAGAAAAACTTGATAAATTAGGTACATAGTACGTAGTACATGACCTTGTAGGCAGTTTTGCAATTTTGGAAACTTGTCATGGGCACATCAGTAGGCAAAATTAACTTTATGAGATGCTCATCCTTTTGGCTTATAAGTAAATAAGAGCTTACCTGTCTGGTCGGGCAAGTCGGGCAAGCCTTTTGGAGGTAACAGATACATTAGAGTCATGCAGACAGACAAGCAATGGTATAGAAAGTGATGTATGACAAATTGAGAATATAACAGTACCTAAAGGTCAAACATTCCTATGGAGAATAGTGTCCTGAAGTCTATAGAAATTGACGCCAATCATCTATCTATCTATGCCTACCTTCCTATACAACACAGTGAAGACACATGGTCACAATATATCCCAGCGTTTAGGTTCACTTCGTCCACATTCCCAGTTTGTCAACTTCCTAGTTCATCAGCAATCCCATTTCGTCTACACTGATTCCCAGTTCGTCCACTTCCTATTTTGTCAACATTCCGATTTCCTCCACATTCCCACTTCGTTAACATTTCCATTTCGTCCACATTCTTTAGGTTAGTTCCATCCGATTTATACCGAACGGGATTACTTTGAAATAAAATTCAGCCTTAACGCACTGGCCAACAACCTTATAGGTCACCACGAAAAGTATGGAATAATAAAAATTGAATTTTATTTTAGTTTTTTGTATTATGTTAGCGGAATATGGGTATGAGCCCCCCGCGCTATCATTCCCCCCGTCGCCTTCATGATATACAATGGAAATTGGAATACATATATAGTAGGTATAGACGGATGATGATGTTTTGAGAAGGTATGAGTGAATGTTGTTTAGAAAGGCGATATATAATATACTTTGTAAATAGTATACCTAAAGTAGATATTTAGGGCAAAATTATTTTCATTGTTGTGTAATCTGCGTCGGAGCCATCTTATGTATTAAATTATAAATATGAAAATGAAGAAAGATATTTACGTAGCACTAGTCACTTTCGAGGACTCCTTTTTGCCGAAATACATGAAGATTCGAATGTGATTTCAAGCTAATTCTTATAAGACTGGATCCGGGATCTCCACTTAATAGCACAAAATGGCTCGCAAATCTACAGACATCTCCAGAAGCGTAGTTAGCCGAAGGCTCTGATGCAACCGGGGCGCCCCGCCCCTATATGATAGGTTTTTTTAGCTAAGTATAGTCTATTTCATGAGGTTTTTAAAAGGAAAAACAAAAAATTATGAAGAACGAAATGGAATTCCTATCAACTATTAAACAGAGGAAAACGGTGTATTTCGGACATATAGGTGTATAGACCCGAAAAAAATATATAGTGGGGAAAAAGTACGGAAACGAGGTTGTGTAGAAGAAGAACATCATGGACGAAGAATGTCAGAGACTGGTTGAAGGCTGAAGGCACGGAAGTACTAATTCGCATGACTACGGATAGATCGACATGTCGCAGGGAAATAGCCAAAATAGAGATTGGATCAAATCCCTAAGGGATATGACCAAATCACGCAGGATGTTAAAATGGCGAAGCAATTTTATCATTTGTCTAGAAATAGTCCGTTATTTGATTAAATCCCTGAATCAGTTTAGTGAAATGACGAAATCCGCCAAAAAAGGCAACTCGTTTTGTCATTTCACCAGATTTTTTTAGTGATTTGATAAATCCCTGAAACATGCCAGTAAGTTGACGAAACGAACTTGCAAAGTCAACTCGTTTTATCATTTCACTAAACACGTTTAGTGATATGATAAAATCTTTATCATATCACTAAACGTGCGACGTAAGAGACTTTATAATATCACTGAACTTGTCTAGTGAAATGATAAAACGAATTGACTTTCAAGTTCGTTCTGTCAACTCACTGACGTGTTTCAGGGATTTTATCAAGTCACTAAACAAATCTGGTGAAATGACAAAACGAGTTGCCTTTTTTGGCTGATTTCGTCATTTCACTAAACTGATTCAGGGATTTAATCAAATGACTGACTTTTTCTAGACAAATAATAAAATTGATTCGCCATTTTAACATCCTGCGTGATTTGGTCATATCCCTTAGAGATTTGATCAAATCTCTGTTTTGGCTTTTTCCCTGCGACAGACATACAGATACAGACTACAGACGGATGGTCGCCGAGGTGGCACATGAAGAAGAAAAATCAAAAAATCCACGTGACTCGAGTCATTTAGCCAGTGGTTTTTTAGCTAAAGGTACCACAGATACAAAAACCCGGGCAAGAGCATGTCTGACCATGCTCCGTGTAGGGTTCCGTAGCCGTTACTACAAAGAAATGCACTACAGATGAAAAAGGCACACTTACGTCCTTTTGCTGAGAAGCGCAGTTTTTCGGCAATAACTGGAAAACGGTATATCCGATCATGTTGAAAATATTTTTTGTTGAAAGTATTTATTGAGTTTTCCCTTTTTCACATACGGCTTAGAAGATATAGGCTCCGTAAAGTAGTATATATTTGTGCCCCCCAATTATATACTACTTTCGGAGCGATTATTTCCGAAAATATTCACTAAATAAATAAAAAAACATAGAAACCTCAAAATGTTTTTAAAATAAACTGTAGAAATATGTGCCACACATTAATGTTTACTTACAAGTAGGTATGGCCTAGAAATATATTTTTTAGTTATTTAACTACCAAGCTAAGCAGCGGCTTAAACAAGACATCTGTATTCCAAATTTCATCAACCCAGCAGTTTTTGAGTCAAATGCATGTGAAAAACGGACGGAGGGACGGAGGGACATGACGAAGCTATAAGGGTTTCATTTTTGCCATTTTAGCTATGGAACCCTAGAAATTAAGTAGGTACCTACTTTGATTGGCGGAATGACACGAGTCACGTGGGTTTTTTGCTTACATTCTTTTAAATACCTACAGAATTAGACTATAGTTTAATACAAAGTTTGCTGAGGCGTTACTCCGAAACTCGAAATTCGAAGTTCGTAACGTGCCGTCCCTCTCGCTCTCTTGATAAGCTGTATTGGCGTGAGCGGGATGGCGCTATACGAATTTCGTTTTTAGGTTTCGGAGTAGCCCCTCAGGTCAGGGTTCGGGGGCCCTCTGAGTTTGGGAGCTCCGGGGCACTTCCCCGTCTAGTTCTTTGGTATCAAAAATATGCCTTTGAAAATGAGGCGGTTGAAATGGTCGAATATGATCCGAAAGAGAAGCAATGATGATGAACCTTTGTTTCTACAATACAACGAAATGAGGCTTGATTCATGTAAGAATTACATTACAACAATATAAGTACGTACAACAGAATAGATACTATGTATCTGGGCGGATCAACTTTTTCTTATTGGCATCTGTCCCATAACCCAGCTCTCAAAAGTGACAGTTACTTAAAAAAACCGGCCAAGAGCATGTCGGACCATACTGAGTGTAGGGTTCCGCAGCAGTTCATACGAATAAATGCACACTACACGTAAAAAAGTGCTCTAGCAAAAGAGCGTATCTCCACGGCACTTACGTCCTTTTGTTGAGCCATGCCGTTTCTCGTCTATAACTCAAAAACGGTATATTCGATCACGTTGAAAATAATTTTCGTTGCAAGAATTCATTAAACTTCATCTTTGTAATTTTTTAAAAATATTTTTGGACATAAGGTTTAGAAAACAGAGGGGGGGGGGGGCATAATTTATGCTACTTTAGGAGCGATTATTTCCGAATTTTTTTTTCAAACATCTGTAGATATATGTGTCTCATTATGATATTAGCTGAATTTTTTTTTTCAGTTTCGGTTACATGTATGGAAAGCCCCTTTAGATTTTTTAAAATTCATTATTTAACTATCAAACTAAGTAGCGGCTCACACAAGACACCTATATTCCAAATTTCATCAATGTACATCTTGTCGTTTTGAGTAAAATGCCTGTGACATACGGACGGACAGACGGACGGACGGACGGACATGACGAAACTATGGGTTCCGTTTTTGCCATTTTGGCTACGGAACCCTAAAAATTCTACAGGTCTAACGCTTAACTAAGTCTGTTCCTGAGGTATAGGAGCGGTACGGGAGGGGTGACAAGTGACGTGAGATGACATGACGCGTCCTAACTGTCTCGCTATACAAGCCTGACGCCCGGCTGAAGTTTCGCGTCGCTTGACGTTCCGTAAACACATCCCTCCCGTACCGCTCCCATACCTCAAAAACAGACTCAGTTAAGCGTTAGGCCTATGAAAAATGGGCCTATATTACCTAGAAAAGAATATTTTTGCTACCTTTATATCCCCAGTGCCTCAGGAGGCGTAACCATGGCAACAAGGCACCAAGGTACAGACAAAAATTGACCCATCTACTCTTCGCCATTCTGAATGAATGTGACAACGCATACTTAGAAGAGTGAAGTTGTAGAAGTTCAGGGTATCCTGGACTCACCTGGCGGCTCATCGAGATGGTGAGAGGGGTCCGGCGAACTCAGCAGCCGTGTCGCCGACAGCTGATGAGCTGGTACCCCGCTGTCGAGGAAAAGTCATAATTCTCTCATTTGGTTTACTGTAAGTTGCCATATTCTATAACCATTGGTAGACCAGCAGAGTCTACTTGTGAACAAAAATAGTTGAAATCCTTGCAGCCGTTTTTGCGGGATGTAGCTGAAAAGATATCTTGCTCGTTCACCGCGAGGATCCACTGAAGGGAGCGGGATGGATATACTGACACGAGGAAGTTTCATGACTCTATAGAACCCCATGACATATCACCTGGATGTCGGTTGCATCGTGCCCTCACGCTCGCTCTCCGCGCTAGCACACTAGAGGGAGTGGGATAGATATACTGACCCGATGACGTCTTGCGTGTCTAGAATTCTATGACATGATCTTGGGTGCATGGTGCCTTCACACTCGCTCACCGAGCGAAGACGGAGCGGGAAGAGGGAACGGGATAGATATACTGACCCGAGGAAGTCTCGCGACTCGATAGAATCCCATGACATGTTCCCCGGGTGGAGCCGACAGCGTCACCTGGACGTCGGATGCATCGTGCCCTCTCGCTCGCTCACCGCGCAAGGACACTTGAGGGAAAAACATACATTTAATATTGGATTTACAATATTTTTATTTTTTTATATAAGATTTTTTACTAACCAATTTAAACTGTGTACCTACTAACAAAAATATGGATTGCAATTTCCAGTCTAAAATAAATATTTTTCATTCATTCATTAGGATGGACCATAACATAGGTTTGGAAGTTTTAACTCCAAAACAACATAACAATTAAATTGCGAGATACTATTCAAAGCCTGACAAACACGGTCAACAAAAAAAAAAAGATTTAAGCTATGGAGCTCAAACTCATATAAGAAAACAGATGAAAAAGTATCCAGGGAAAAGCATTAAATAATACTACCAAATCCATCCAGAATGGCACTGGTGTAGCAGGATAGTATGAAGTCAACCAAACAACCAATTATCTACAAAACATTTTCATCATAATGCTTCGTCCTTCGTCTGATTTAAATATTCAATTGTGTTCAAAATTATTTTTCTTGCATCGTTGTGGATCTTTGTTGGCATTATTAAGGTAATTAATTTTACGCACTTGGTACAGTGGCGCCACCAATTTAACCTCTTTTGTCGGACACTTTGGATATATCGACGCTGGAAAGCAAACACGTAGAAACCCACACAAGGTCGATATTTTTTATTACAATTTTAGAATCACTGTATTTTTCTGCGTTGATAGGTCGAATCCACGTGCCGATACGATGAAAAATGGGGGAGACAGAAACAAGAAATTTTCTTGTTTTTTAAAAAGTAAGCACCGCAAACACGTAATAAATGGCAAAAAAACCTCATTATATTGCGGTTATCTTTTGTCAAATTCACGTGGGTTACTGCGTTTTTAGTGGCCATAAAAAAATTAAGAAAATAAAATCTCATATATCAATATATACTAGGTGTTTGCTTACTGTAAAAAAAAATCAAAACGTAGTAACCTACACAATTTACACTTGTAATAACTTTTGGTTCAATTCATTAAAATACAATAGAAGTCCTACAAATTTTTGTTTATTGTATTCAATTTTGAAAAAGTTAGCTTCATAAACACGAAAGTTATGATTTTTTTAAAATCTCGGAAGGTTTTTCGTCTCTGGTGAACAATTTCGTTTTTGTGGGTTACTACGTGTTTGCTTTCCAGCGTCGATATAGAGATTGCTCTCCTTACCTCAACGTATTCTGAGGATTTTAACCCCCGACAAAAAAGAGGGGTGTTATGTATGTATGTCTTACCTGAGTCAAACAGCCTTAGCGGGGCGACTTAACAACTGATCCATTTTGTATCAAAAATACCGGACATCGCTAGGCCGTTACGCCATTACCTATAAAAATAGGAAAAAAAAATACATGTCATAATGCTATAAAACAATTAAACAAATATATCACAGTTTTACAGTAAAACTTAAAAATGTAACTAAAATTGCATTAAGCCTCTTCAAAGACATTTCGAAGAGGCTTACCGTCGTCACTGGCGACCGGAGAGCTGGCAGTTTCCTCGACCAAAGAATCAATTAATCTGTCGGCGTTTCCTCGCTGAATAGCCATATTCAGCGAGGAAACGCCGCCAGCATCTTCGGTACAATGCCACAGGGGCCATTTTTAGATTAAGGTTTTGGTTTATTGAAATTACATATTAGTTATGTTAACATTAGGTACTGCTTATGATGGCCGCATCTGTAAATAACTTAGAGCATTTAACCAATGGAGATGCGTAAATTGTCAGTGTGTGGGTGTTTTTTTTGTTTGTAGATGATTTCTTTTAACCGTGTGCGTTTGTAGAAACAGGAATATTTCCGTAGTGTGCTGTACGGTTTCCCGCCGCATCTAGCATAAACTTTTTGTCATAATCATCATTTGGCATAATTCATTATTGGGCATAATGCATTTTTTTCTGAAATTCAAGAATTTTCAGGACTTTTTAAGCCATCTTCCTGTTAAATGCATTAGGTCAGGTGTGTTTTACAACAATCCTGAAAAGTTTAAAAAATGCATTATATCAAATGATATAGTCCTTTCTACAATCTGAGGGCCCACAAGTTGCCATTTCCCGACACATGCTTTCCTCTGAAACCGAAATCATCCAGAAAAAATCGCTCCGTAAGTTGCTTAAATTTGACCCACCCTTTATCATTTGAACCGTGTGTACAAAAAAAATACAAAAATTACTAACGCTTAATACATGATTTCAATGAAAATTCTTTTCAACATGATCGTATATAATACAGTTTTTGAGTGATTGCCGAAAAACTGCGCCTCTCAACAAAATTACGTGACATGAAGATACGCTCTTTTGCTGCAACACTTTTTCACATCGATTTTTTTTCGTCTGGTATTGCATTTTTTGTAGTAACGGCTGCGGAATCCCACACTGAGCATGGTCCGACATGATTTTTGCCGGTTTTATCCGACTATCCATACTAATTCATATCTACTAATATTATAAATGCGAAAGTCTGTCTGTCTCTTACCACTTCACGCTTAAACCGCTGAACCGATTTGGATGAAATTTGGTATGGAGATAGTTTGAGTCCCGGGAAAGGACATAGGCTACTTTTTATCCCGGAAAAATACCCTTATCCGCGATAAACGAATTTAAGGCGGACAAAGTCACGGACAGAAGCTAGTATAGAATAACTAAGAAGAATCGTGTATTTTCTATTACTTTCGCATTCATTCCCGAATAGGGTTACAAACTTTTTTTCTATCTAATATAGTATTTTTGAAGCTGTTACCTCTAAAAATATGTATAGTAATTATTTGGTAAAAAAAATAGTATTTGGTTAAAATATTTACTTTATATTTTTAAATGAATAAGTATTTTTTGCTGCTCTGCGCCTTAATATTTTTTTCTTTTTAAGTATTGACAGTGACGTGTGAATGAAGGAAAAGTGAAAGTCTGCGTTCCGCTTTACGCAAAATATAGTAGTTTCACCTACTGTATACCTATGTTTTTTTAGATTTTTTTTTTAATAAACCCACAACTATCTTTATCTACAGGTTATCCTAACACTACATTGAGGTATCTCCTACATCTAGATTAATACTACTTATGTAAATTATCATCCGCTCCAGGTGTAACCCTGATGCTGAGCACGACACTCAGATATAAGGGACCGAACCCAGGGAGAGAGAGAGAAGTAACTTACACATCAATACTATCATAAAGTTGTAAAAATGAAATGATGTACAGATACATTAAAGATAATTAAAAAAAAAATGTATCGGACTATTTCGAGGTAACTAAATCGAAAAAAATTTTTTTTGGATTTTTTCTATGTTCGTCGTCATAGAGTATTGCTATATAATTTAGTTTCTTTTTTAAATTGCGGTATCTGTGGCATCGAGTGCTGTGGTGTTTTGTATTAAAACATGATTAATAAAAACTAAATTCAATTTTAATATCCCATTAGAAACCTATACTATTATAAAGTTGTGAAAATTAAAAGTCTGTACTTTGCAGATACACTCTTGTTAGGGACTATTCAGAGGTCACTGAAGCGATAAATATTTTATTTTTATCTTTTGTATGTTTGTATGTGTCGTTGTGGCTTCATCACGCTAAATCGGCTAAATGGATTTCAACTATTTTTGGTACACGAGTAGCTGTGTATCCACAGATGGTTATAGGATACTTTTTACCCGGCTACGCTGAAGAAAAAAAAGAGGGTTATGATTTTTTTCTCCTCCGCGGAAGAAGTTATTAATAGTAGGTATTTGATGCCCTAATATAGTAGGATAAGTATATTACACTCACGGGCAAAAAAATGGCCCACTCATTATTCATTCCATATAATTGTATACAAAAAGTACTCAGAGAATTATACTGCTAAGTCGGAGTTACTTGATAGTTTTGCGTGCAGTTTACATTTTTTATTTAGCTGACTTATCGTGGTTTAAAACGTTATCCAGACTATCCTTGTAAATATTCTATTTGCCAGCAGACAAGCGTTAAAAAATCCCTAATCCATTGTTTACTACAAAATTATTTCAATTTGTACGGAACAGTAAATATTGTTTTTTTTAAATCGCTGCATAAAGAAAACTGGAAATTTAAAGAATAGCTCCTGTGCCGAATTGAGGCTCAGTAAAAAACCTAAAAAAACGTTACCAGCATTCAAAAAAACCCATTTGGCTCCGATTGGACTGCATGATTTTGAAACTAACGTTTTTATACAATTGTATAGAAAAACAAATGAGAGGGCCAATTTTTTGCCGGTGAGTGTATATAGTAAATATTTGATCGCCTAATATAGTACAATATTATATTATATAGTATCCCCGAATGAGAAACGAGAGTTACCAGGCCATACAATTCCTTTAAAAAAAATTGGAACGATAGTCGTGCATGGGCATGGGCATATACGAGTGTATATTCAATTTCACGTCTTGTATTTAGTTAAATTGTTTCGTCTAGTATCTAGAGTATTTAGTTTTCATTTCCCGTGTTTTAGTACCTTGGAGTCGATCCAAGGTCTTCAATTTAAGAATGTACTCTTCACGTCGTGACTTGGAAATAAAAGATCCAACTCCAACATACATACATAAGGAATTTGAACTTTATATTTGTTGCTATAAAAGCCAAGATACTTATTCGTTGAAAAAGATAGGCTATTTTTAGTATCGGATGTAATGTTTTAGTAATTGTCTATATTTTATCATTTAATTTTGAACGTCAATTGGATAGAAATACTTATTTGTTATTCTTAATAGTATTTATACAACTGTTGCATAATGTAAAATAATGTAACACTGGTACAGCGTATCACTTTTATAATACTTATGTACATATACGATGGACCTACTGACAAGTCTATCTATCTAAACATTCGCATAATCACTTGATAACCAACTTTAAGAAAGGAGAGTTTCAAGTCAACTTCATTTTTTGTATAATTGTTACGTGACGTCTTCGCACATTCAAAGCTTATTAAAAAATATGCACAACCAAAAAAACATCCGCTATTGTATTCCATTTTTCATACTTGATGTAAATACCATAACATAGGTATTTTTTTTAATTAAATAACTAGAAGGCGGGCGCGTTCGCGGAGGAGAAAAAGTCATGCGTCAGAAAAGTCACAAATCAGCGTAGTCGGGTAAAACCTATTCTATAACCATCTTGAGATACCCAGCTACCCGTGTACGAAAAATATTTGAAATCCGTTTAGACGATTTCGCGTGATGAAGCCGCAACGACACATACAAACATACAAAAGATAAAAATAAAATATTTATCGCTTCAGTGACCTCTAAATAGTCCCTAACAAGAGTGTATCTTCAATGTACAGACTTTTAATTTTCACAACTTTATAATAGTATAGGTTTCTAATGGGATATTAAAATTGAATTTAGTTTTTATTAATCATGTTTTAATACAAAACACCACGGCACTCGATGCCACAGATACCGCAATTTAAAAAAGAAACTAAATTATATAGCAATACTCTATGACATAACGGAGAACACTTAAGTGTTTAAACTCTATCTGTCCCGTCCCGTACGACCTAGGTCACGATATACTATCTACTAGGTAAATGTCATCTTACAAATTAGGTCAAATCTTAATACTGTTACCTTACAAAACTTAATTATCTTAAAACACGATAAAAAAATACGTTTTTCTTTTCTTTTTTTGACATTTAGTGTAGTTTTATACTATTTTTAGAAATAACTATCAATGTTTTTTTTTTAAATGGAATAACAAAGATATTAAAAGAATGAGTTATAAATCTTACTTACAAAATTAATATACGTGGATTGTCTGAAGAGTGAGTTTTATAAGCCAGTTTTTGCTAGTAAAGAATGTCAAATCTAAAAATAGGTTAGTTCAGTCGATTCCAAAAATAATTTAATCAATGAAGTGTCCAAGTATACATAATTAGGTTGATATTTTACAAAGAAAACCGTCTCAAAGTAGGTTATTTAACAGTATCAATGAAGCATAGAGTCAAAAAAGAAAAAAATCGTTACTTACGTATATAAAATATCGGAAGAGAGAACGAACTGTGC
The DNA here is from genome assembly GCA_905404275.2 of Hedya salicella. NCBI lineage: Eukaryota > Metazoa > Arthropoda > Insecta > Lepidoptera > Tortricidae > Hedya > Hedya salicella. The sequence continues at coordinate 5,748,734 of FR990099.1, forward strand.
ACATTTCTTTTGATTTTCTGTTGTCACTTCACTTTTTTTTGTTTTTTGCTGTTTGGCGTGTTGTTTCGGGCTGGTTGTTTGGTTGTTAAGCTGTATTATGTCGGTTTTATGCCGCCGAGGTCCTGCCTAGCGGATCACACCCCAATTGTAGGGATGTGTTATGTTGAGGGCTTCAGAAAAGTGTGGAGTAGGCGGTGGGTGTACAAATATTTAGTATTTTTTTTATGCCTTTTTACATATTAGGATAATATTATTTATTATAATTAATAGTATGATAAAATATGGCAGGTGAATAATAATAATGCCTACATAACCACTTAAGTGATTTATATTTAAAATAAGAACGGTGAGATAAGAGTGAGATGCAACTAAGTGGTTATTTTTATTTATAACTTTACGATTAAATGAAACTAAAGTTATATTTATAGCGTGTAGCCTGTCACTTTTGTAACGAGTTATATGCTATTTGACATTAAATTTTCAGTTTCGTGACAACGACTAAGATTTTATACCTATCTATTTTATTCACTCTATAAGACAATTTGAAATTATTTGCTTAATAATATATGTATATTAATTACCATTTAGATACTTAATAAGATACTTATTGTATCAAATATATGCTTAATGGACACAAAAACAGACAAAATATAACGATTTATTTATATAATGTAAGAATAATACCAAACAGGCACGTAACAATGTACTGTTATGTAATTAAAATAAAATAATCAAATCTGAAACCGTGGAAGACTTGCACTTTTTTTAACACGCTGTTTGTATTTAAATAAAATAGGGATTCCAGTGGCATTATCGGCTATTTTATATGGAAAATGTTATGTTAAAAATAAACACATTTTCTACGCATTTGTTTCGTTACATAACGATACTAGAAACTTAAATTATAGTTTATTAGGATGCATGATTCGTTAAAACGTGGATGTAATTATTGGACCATCAAAAACTAACTGTAACCTCACCTACAAAAATATTACCTAGGCGACTAAATTAATTACTCAGCGAGTGTTCCCTGGGCGGGCGGCCGAGTTACTATTTTAATCGCCGAGGTAGTACTTTTGACCATCGTTTTATTATTTTCGACTAAAATGTATAGCCGTAGTGCATTGGCTATTTTTTATGCCGAAAACCCCACAGTAAAAATAAATAAATAAATATTACAGCCTGTGTACAAGAGTGGTGAGAGAGACGACATCAATAATTATAGACCAATTTCAGTGTTATCGCCAATTTCAAAAATCATAGAAAAACTAATCAACATTCGGCTTACTAATTACCTAAACAAATTTAACCTACTTTCTGACTCGCAATAAGGATTTAGACAAGGGAAAAGCACGGAGGATGCTGTGCTGGCACTTACCACATTAATCACCAAACAAGTGGATGAAAAACAAAAAACCTTAGCTATATTCTTAGACTTAAAAAAAGCCTTTGATACTGTTTCTCTCTCCATTCTTGTACACAAGCTTGAGGTCATGGGTATAAGAGGGAAACCGCTTGATCTATTAGCTGATTATCTCCATGGTCGCAGTCAAGTCGTTAAAATTGGCAGCCACACTAGCGGGGAAGAACAAATTACCTTCGGTGTCCCCCAGGGGAGTGTTCTCGGACCTACCCTCTTTCTTGCATACATAAACGACTTGACTGAACTGGCCGTTGATGGAGGCTCAATTTTCTCTTACGCTGACGACACTGTGGTAGTCTTTAGTGGCAAAACTTGGGAGTCCGTCTTTGAGATAGCAGAAATGGGTCTCCAAAAAATAACCATGTGGCTAAAGTCAAACCTCTTAACTCTTAACATTGCAAAGACCAACTACATATGTTTTACTAAATATAAAAGTACCCAACCATCTGACACACTAGCTATAAAAATTCACGCATGCGACCTGTCAGATACCCAGAATTGTCACTGTGATAAAATTGACAGGGTTGCCTCAACCAAATATCTTGGAATTATCCTTGACCAACGGTTGTCGTGGCACGGGCATATTGAATACTTAAATAATAGAATCCGAAAGCTAATATGGGTATTTAAAAAATTAAAACATATCACTTCACAGGCTTTACTTAAACAATTATACATTACGTTAGCACAGTCCATTATGTGTTATTGTATTCCAATTTGGGGTGGAGCGAGTAAGACTAAGTTTATTGATGTTGAAAGGGGACAAAGATGCTTACTGAAAGTAATGTATTCAAAACCCTATAGATACCCTACCACCGAACTTTACAGAGGCTGTGGGTTATTAACCATGCGGAAACTTTATATCTTGAATGTATTGTTAAAGACACACAAGACATTGACATATAAACCATCGCTATTAAAACGGAGAAGACATTACAAAATAGTTACGACACCTACCTTTAAATCAACTTTTGCAAAAAAGCAGTTTGTTGCACAATCTGCACACCTATATAATAACATAAATAAATCAATCTCTATATATCCCCTACAATCCTATAGTTGTAAAAAAACAATCGTTGAGTGGCTAAACAACTTGACCTATGAAGAGACTGATTTACTGTTACGATAGTGCAACGTGAGTTTACCTACAGTTTACATAAAATGTAATATGAATCGCTCATGCTGGAGTGATAGCGCTGTGACGCCTGATACTTAGTAATAAAATAGTATAGATCTAGCTAATAGTAAGTAAATAATAAATAAATATACCTTTCTGTGTAACGTTAGTACGAGGGTTGCTACTTATATATCCGGAAACAAAAAAACAAACAAACGTACACGGCTGAAAATAGTTTTATTGTTTTTCAAAGTATTCCCCTTGATGATCTATGCACTTTTGCATTCGCGTGAACCAATTTTTAAAGCACTTCTGCCACTCCGCCTGAGGTACCTCCATAACGTGTTGTTTGAATGCGTCGACAGCATCTTCAGCGGTCGAAAATCGTTGACCGCGTAATTTATTCTTTATATTTGGAAATAAATAAAAATCGTTGGGTGCCAAGTCAGGGCTGTACGGCGGATGAGATAGAGTTGTTTCGCGTGACGTATGACAGCTGGCATTGTCATGATGAAGAATGATTCTTCGTCGCTGGTTAGTTTTACGAATTTGTTCAAATACTTCCGGTAAGCAAATGGTCGTGTACCACTCTGAATTAACCGTTCTACGGTTTTCTAGTGGCACTGTAGCTACATGGCCATTAATACCGAAGAAGCAGGCCACCATTTGTTTCAATGTACTTTTTGCACGAGTAACTTTCGTAGGGTTCGGCTCATTTTGAAACACCCATACCGTTGATTGTTGCTTCGTTTCGGGATCGTATGCATAGATCCAGGATTCGTCACCTGTATAGATGTTATAAACGGCTTTTGAGTCACCACGGTTATATTTTTTTAACATTTTATTGCACCATTCGACGCGAGCATGTTTTTGCTCATTTGTTAAGTTGTGGGGTATCCAACGCGAACAAATTTTTTTTACAGCCAAATAATTATGTAATATGCTATTAATGCTGGTCATAGAAATACCCAGAGTCGCCTCTATCTCGCGGTACGTAACATGTCGGTCGTCCATTATAAGTTTTCGCACAGCCTCGATATTTTGTTGTACAACGACCGATTTCGGGCGACCTGCCTTAACTTCGTCCGTAAGCATACTACGTCCACGATTGAACTCACTAAACCAGTGATACACAGTAGTTTTAGATGGGGCTTCATCACCAAAAGTTGAAGTTAGTTGATCTATGCACTGTTGTTGCGTTAAACCACGCCGAAAATCATAATAAATCATAGCACGAATATTTTCACGAGTGAGTTCCATTCTTGCTGCGAGATGACATTTAAAACCCGTCAAAAACAAAACACGAGCGTTAATAAGGAAGAAAAAATATACCTTATATACTTAAAAAAGTTCAAATTTTACCATGGCGGTCAAATATGCTATTTAAGAAGATTGTAATCCCGGTTTCCGGATATATAAATAGCAGCCCTCGTATTTGGTTACATTTTACCTATTATTGGAGGAGCGGCGTCTCCTGTCACAAGTACATCTAGTGCTTACTAGGAGACACCAACCATGATGTATTTTTATTATGCTGTGTAACCTAATAAACATTTTTCATTTTTCATTTTTTTTTTTTTTTTTTTCAATTTCGCCTACGGTGGTATGGACATATTATGCGGAGGGATGAGAGCCATGTGACAAGAAGGGTATTAGATATGCATGTGGAAGGATGTAAGAGGAGGGGTAGGCCGAGGAAACGGTGGATGGATTGCGTGAGAGATGACATGAACAGGAAGGATGTAAGTGACGAGATGACGAGTGATAGAGAGGTATGGAAGAAAAAAACATGCTGCGTCGACCGCAAGTAAATGGGACAAGGACAAGCGAATGATGATTACAGGACAATTTTACCCAAATCGAACTAATCCCATGGTAAGCTCAATAAGACTTGTGTTATGGGTACTAGACAACGATGTATTTAATATATATTTTTACTTATATATATAGAACTCATCCAAGACTCAGGAACAAATATTTATGCTCATCACACAGATATTTGAACCCAGGACCTTCAGCTTTGCAGGCAACGTTACTCCCGCTGAGCCAAACCGGTCGTCAAATGTTGTTATTACTTTTATAATAACAATAATTACGTATATTACCTACCTACACTTACATTTCAGTTTCAGTTTGGATTTACTGCTGTAGGCCTGAGCCATTAATTTATATATATAAAGCGACTCCACAGTGGCCGCTGTGCCCGCAGCCTCCCGTCTCCGTCTTCGCGCATGCGCGCGCCGCCCCGACCTCTATTTATTGGAATTGCTACGGCGGGAACTTTGACTTGCTATAACAGCCCGATTTAACGTACAGACATGATAAAATAGATCCAATACTTAAATAATTAATTATATGAATGACATATACTTTTTTTTAATTCTTTTTCAGATTCAAATGCTTTCTTTTTAAATTACACGTTTTTATGATGTAAAAATTGGAGCTGCCCATTAAGCAATAATTAGGATGCCTGTGTTGGGGAGATGCCTTTGTTGGGAGAAAGTTTATGAGTTGTTCTGAAAAAAGTGAACAGTCTTATAGTTTTTTTAATTTTAAACGTATTGCTCAACTTTTATTAGTCCTAAATAAAATACCTACCAAAAAATCCAGCTTTATATCGCACTTTACATTTTATGATTAATATCAAGGAATTTCCAATGGGAACACCGCAACTTCCTTCGCGTAAGAAAGATCATAAGCCCCTTTTTTATTTCGGCGTAGTCGAGTACAAAAGTATCCTATAACTATCTGTATCCACAATAGTTGAAATCCGCTTTGTCGTGATAAAGACACAATGACCCATAGAAAAAAAATAGTTTTCGATTCATTGACCTGCAAATAGACCGCGTCACAAGTTTTTATTTGAAAAATCTTCAATGTACATACTTTTAATTTTTACTATTTTATAATAGTTACAGTTTAAACGGATATCGCGTATTTTTTAATTTGAATAATATGTGTAATAATCACAGAGATAGAAGAGAATATTACGGATTTTATGTATCAAAATACTGACATGAATCCTTTAAAGATACGGGCACACTATTTATTCGTATTATTTTGTGAAAATTTCAAGTCTCTAATCTTCACTATTATAAAGTTGTAAAATTGAAATGTTTGCAGATACTTACACAGTGAAGATTTAACAAAAATGATTCAGCCTGTATGTTTGCATGCATCTCTGTGCCTTCATTACGTCAAAGCGACTAGACAGAAAACTAATCTTGGTTCATGGATAGCTGGACACTATCGAAGTATACTTTTTATCGGAATACGCCGAATCGATAAGACGGTAATGCCTTTTTTCTCCTTCGAGAATAAAGATGCAAAAATGCCGATAAAAACACGTTCCTTATACTTGTATGGCCCTTTTAATATTTATTCATTTTTATTTTATTTTATAGCAGCCTTATTGTTATCCAAAAGATGCAGCTCTGTGAAAGACGGACTAAAAAGTGGTGTTAATAATTTCTCACTCCTTTCAACAAAGTTATTTGTAATTCTTATCGTCCTAAATACAAAATAAGTATATAAATGCAAAAGTGTACCTTTGGTTGGTCTGTTTGTTAATTCGTCCTGCCACAGCAGCAAAAGAACAACCGATAACAATTATTTATATATAGATATAATATGGGTCGACATAGATTCCGAAAGAATTAGTAAAATACGACTAACTAAGCGAACGAAACTGCGGAAAAAACTATGTGTATTATCCACAAAGCTTCAAGAATGTCTCATAATAAGCTAACACGTCCAAGTAACAACCATCCTGTTAAAAATACATCTAATGCAACTATTTCAAACATTAAAAATCGATTCAACACCAGAAAACGACGTCGCATAAAAACGTCCCGACGCTTTCATCGTCACAAATTCTCAGAAAATTATGGGCCGCATCAATTTCAATCCAAACACTAATAAATTGGCATCTTTCAGCGTTAGAGGAGTACGACGTTAGTGTATTAATAGCTGATATATTTTGTAAAACGCAACGATTCATCCCTCGGCTGAAACAGTGTCGTCTAAGCCGCGGCGCGCGGCGCCCGAAAAAAAAAACAACGCGCGGGAACTTCAACTGTCAAACGGATTTATTTCGAAATTATAACCTCTAAAATCCCCTAAATTTTCAAAGTAAGAATGAGTTATAGTTTGTACGATGGTTTTAACAATAATTACCAGGATTTTAATTATTATAAAGACAGTAAAAGTGATAAAGAGTGTTGTGTGAAGAATGAGAGTAAGAAAGAGGATGATGAAGCGGAGGATCATATCCAGCATGTGTTGGGGCCGAGTAGGAGGTGTTTAGCTTGGGCGTGCAAGGCCTGCAAGCGGAAAACTGCGGCTGTCGACCGACGGAAGGCGGCTACGCTGAGAGAGAGGCGGCGGTTGAGAAAAGTAAGCTTAAATATTTATTATACCAGGGCCAAAATGAACTGAGCGTTAGAGTCATAAACACTAAGGCACTGGTCCCACCAAGGGCGAGGAAGCGATTAGCTATCGGCGATTTTCTCGCCCAAAAAACAAACAAAAGATATAGATCCTGTGTTAGTAAAAGAGGCACATATGTAAATAGTTCATCGCTGGCTGTTCGCACTGCCGGCGAGAAGTCTCTCATATATGTATCTCTTTTATTGACACGGAGTCTAGATCTATGGCGCATTTCTTGAACGAGTTGGGCAAGAAAATTGTCGATAGTTGCTCGCTTTCTCGCCGGCGGTGGGACAAGTGCCTAAGTCGGACCACTCGCTCACACTTGCTGTTTCTTCTAAAGCTCGAGCGAGAAGTGCTTAGTTGATTTTGGCCCTGGTATAGTAGTATACCTCGGGAGTCTTTCAACACCCATATCTCCGCCATTTTGAAAAAAAAAAAACATAATCGACAAAAAAAATACCATATGAGACATAAACTCAAAATGTTCTTTATTCAAGTAGGCCTAACTACAACCACTTTTGAATCGTTATTTACATAAAGATTTTAGAGCAATTTATTGATAAAAATTGGACAACAAAAACATATATATCGAACCTGATCACAAAACTTCACGCTAATCGGTTGAGAAATGCAACCTGTAGAGAACAGCTGGACATCCGCCGGACAGACAGACATACGAAAGCATTTATGCCCAAGCTGAAATGCAGACGCTATACGCTCGGTACGCTCGCTCGGTCAAATAACAAAAAAAATATGGTATACTTTGTAACATTTCAAATGACAGAGAACAATAATAAAACGGAGTGCATTTTTTCTAATTAAAACAAAACTAAAAGAATCCTTCCCTTTTTCTTCAACACCAGGCTCTACACAATATTCTGAAGTACTTTCCTACAAACGTCATACAAACAAATCGTTTTTGCATTTTGAAAAAACCATCAGTCTAATAGTCCCAAGAGATGGCGCTACAGAGCATAAACCATATTAGCGGGCTATTCATTTATTTATTACGCAAGACGAGCTACAAGTCTGGATTGTTTTTTCGTAAAATTACAATACGTCAAGTGTCGTGGAGATACGCTCTTTTGTTTGCTAATGCACTTTTCTTTCTTTTTCATTTCTTAAGCATTTTTATTCATTCAAGAACGGTTGCGGAATCCTACAGTGAGCATGGTCCGACATGCTCTTGGCCGATTTATCTTTGTGGTGTACAATCAGCCTTGCATGAGACGCTATTCCTGTATCAAAACAATGAGATCACACACTACATATAATTATATATACAAACATCCGAAAATTTCCAAGAAAATATGTTTTGATACGTGCATCGCGTTGTTGTTAAGATATTTAAGAAAATTATCGAAAGTAAATTTAATATTTTATGACAGCACCTACTACACTACAACTTCGCTGCAGATTCTCGAGGTCTTCTTATAAAGGTTTTATGTGATGGTATATTTACTAGATACATTTACTTACCTATATACCTACATAGAAAACATCCAAGGCACAGAAACAAATATTTATGCTCATCGCACAAATATTTGCTCTTACCGGGATTAACCCAGAACCTGCGTCGCAGGTAACGTTACACCCACTGAGTTAAACCGGTCGTCTCTTTTCTTATCTTATCTTATCTTACTAATAGGGGGCCTTACGGATACACTTCAACCCAGTGGGATCTTTTGTGTAATTACCCCTTCTTGCTGCTCAATGGTTTGTTCCACCTCCATAAACCGGATGATAGATACCAGTGGTAGCGTCAGGAATTCCTTTGGCCTTGGGTACCCAATACCAAATTCCTTCATTCTGTGTCGGGCTACACGTAACTCTTTTAATAACCATACCAGTTTCATCACGAAACATTCCCCGACTTCCCATCCTTAAGAACCAAGGCGACGTGTAATCTTGTCTAAATTCACAAAAACGTAAATAGGCGTCACGTAGCACAGCTTACGGGATTAGCTGTCCGGCTTAAACGAGTTTAACAACGGTTTGAAATAGTCTAAACGTTTCAATCGTTTCCTGAACAGACAGACATACCCACAGACTAAAAATGTTTAGGTTGTTCAAGGATAAAAATAAACAAGTATGTGTTTAAAGCTCTGAAACAATTCCGGCGGCAAAATCTTTAAGACTACTAGAACTGTGCCTTTTTAAGTTCATTACGCCAAATCGGCTAAATGGATTTCAATTATGTTCGGTACATGGGTATCTGGGTATCCACAGATGGTTAGAGGATACTCTTTAAACGATTACGCTGAACAAAAAAAGAGGGGTTATGACTTTGCCACCTCCGCGAATGAAGTTGTGGGCATCGTCCACCGGAGTATAGAAAGGGAAAGGAAGGAGATCAAATCTCATATAGAAAAAGAGATGAATAAGTTTCTGTCAAAAAATCATTTTAGTGACAAGCTTTTATTGCTGACTGTACTTTTCTTTGAACATCCTTCAACTTCTCACCGAGACGATTCTAAAGAGCCCAAACTCGGTAGGATTGCATTATTTTATTACAGAGTTCCTATGGCCACCTTCGTGCTCCATCATCAGATCAGCTCGATGGTATCATATTATTATAATGTCACCGAACTTACCTACATTAGTATGCCAAATTTTAGCTCAATCGGAAAGCGGGAAGTAGGTCAAATTTAAATAGCAAGATTTGATTACAGGCCGACACAGACAACGGGACAGGTGAAAGTAAATAAAAGCTGTAAAATATGTTCGAAATCCTTCCACAATGGCGCTACTGGCAAGATAGTATGAAGTCAACTACCAATTACGAAACATTTTTATCGAAATGCTACTCAATCCTTCGTTGTCCCTCTGATGTAAATATTCAATCGTGTTCAAAATATTTTTTTTTCATCGTTGTGATTTTTTTTGGCATTATTATAATAATTTATTTTACTCGCTACTGAGGCGTCACCAATTTCACGCCTTTTTATCGGACAATTTGGATATATAAATAAATATTATGGGACAATTTTACACAAATCGAACTAGCCCCATGGTAAGCTCAATAAGGCTTGTGTTATGGGTACTAGACGACGGTATATTTAATAGATGTATTACTTATATACATAGAAAACATCCAAGACTCAGGAACAAATATTTATGCTCATCACACAAATATTTGCCCTTAGCGGGATTTGAACCCAGGACCTCGGCTTCGCAGGCAACGTTACTCCCACTGAGCCAAACCAGTCGTCAAAATAAATATATAGATATTGTTCTCCTTAGTTTTCCACATTTTATAGTGCCAAATGACGTAGGTGTAGGTGTATCCAAAATCTGTTGCAAGCCTACCTATTAGTGGGTAGGTAGGCTTGCAACAGATTTTGGATCAATTAGCACTGTCCTGGCCACGGTGTTTTATTAGGGTTCCGTGCCTAAAGGGTAAAACTATTACTATTTAAGACTACGGGTACAAAGGCGCCCACAACTTCGTTCGCGGAAAAGCAAAAAGTCATAACACTCTTTTTTGGGTTCCGTTGCCAAAATTGCAAAATCGGAACCCTTATAGTTTCATCATGTCCGTCCGTCAGTAAAGATCGTCAAGTAGAATTTTATGGTACAATAAAAAAACTAGAAATTTCTCAGATCTTCCAACTTCTCCAGTTCCTGACTATCCTAATGAATATATGTTTACACAGGATCACTTTCAAAGTGACTTCTTTGAAAGTTATTAAAAACGGTTAAAAATCGGCAAAATTACATTTTCCTATACTATTGATATTTATTATTTATATACTTAAGAGTAAGTTAAGAGGAGTATCCACCCTGTATATTTTTATTTGACAGCGTAACTTAAAATAGTATAAAGACTGCGCGCGTTCCTAAGTAGCTGTCGCAACGAATTAATGCGCAGGAGTGGATTACCGCGCTAAATATGTCCTTACCTTACTCATTCCTTTATACCGACTTTTTTTAGAACCTGACTTTAAACTTATAATGATTGGCCACCTTATAACACACGACGCTTTTACTAAAAACCTCGTAGAAGGAAAGGTTGAAGGCAAGTGAGAAAGGCGAAGACCAAGGGTAAGCTACATGAAGTACATGAAACAAATAAATGAGAAGGTTGACTTCATGCCGTAAGGGAAGATCAAGTAGGTGGTCCTGGATAGGGCGAGATGGAAACAGCTTCATCAACAGCTACAGTGACAAGGGTTTGACCCTTATGGGCCTGCATCGTCAAGGAAACACCACGCCCCAAACGCTGAGCCGGCCAATAAGCGTAATTTGTAATAAGGGACGCATTTATTGCTGGTGCGTATCAAAGAAAGAAAACCTATTAAATACACTACGTGCTTGGGGTTTTTAAAGTACAATTAAATCGAAGATATTATTATGTTTTGTTAACATTTAATTTTAAGTTAGTGACGTAAAAGATAAAGGGAAGAACATATTTTTTACATAATTTAGCCGTTTATTAATCTTTGGTTTGTACAAACTAGACAAAAAACGGAAAATGAAGACGCTTTTTCGGAATTATTTTCTATCGAGGAAATTTTAAGCAAACATGTATCCGCGTTAGGCGCTAAATAGGGTATATAGTCAAAAACACATATCTGAAAACCAGACTGTTTCATATTCTAGATTTGACAAAAATCTCACTAAATAATAGCTTAAATTTTCGATGCATCCCCCTTAAATTTGTGACTCTTAAATTGGTGTCTCTGTGTGACTTTTTGATGCGTAGCATAGCGTATGAACTGAACTTGGACGGCAGCATGTCTGCTGTAACCGTTGTTGATGTACTAGGCAGTAGAGGTGCGTCCACACTTGTATCATTTGCTCGTATCCGGCCACCGTGGCGTGGCATGACTGCGTATCGCGCTGCTTGGACGTTTACTGTCGGCGCGGCGATTACGCCGCGCTTCTCCGATCTAAGTGTGTGATACGCGTATCAACATGGATTTCGAGCGATCGGATCAGCGCAACGTCCAAACGCGTGATCGTGACACGCGGTCATGCCACGGGACGAAGATCTGTTCGGACAAATGATACAAAAGTGGACGCACCTTAGGGCGCCGGCGTCCTGGGTACCTCGTGTGGGGGCTGCCGCGCACGGGCGCACGGAGCAGTGCTAGTGCACCTAGTCTAAATGAATTTACGGGGGTTCATTCTGGAATCTGGACAATAATGAACGCCATTGACAAATTCCATATAAGCACGTGAAGTTCACTATTGGATGGCATTTTTTTTGTCATAATATAGTTACGCATCATTTCTTTTAGCCGAAATAGCGATATGCATCTTTACGCATAAAATTAAAAAGCATAAACATAGAAAGCATAATTAATATAATTATCATTAAGACTAACATCAAACAGCATAAATACAAAAGTCATACTAATAAGTAAATTGGCGTCATTGCAAAATGCATTAAAGTATTGTTCTAAGAAATTGTAATGTACTTACAAAAGGCAAGACTCGCTATAGACCTCCGCGGCTCGCTCGTTTAGTTCGCTCGTCAGGATCGCAGTTCAGCACAACACTACTTCTCGTTTCGCTCGTCGTCGTGCCTAACCAAAGTCGGTCCTGCCTAAAATTATGGTTAATAAAAGTTATATCCAATAATTAATAGCCTAAACAATAATATGCATAATGTATATTAAGTAGTCGAATACAAATTAGTTCAACTCAAATTATTCTAAAAGCGTAATATGCCAATCAAAGTAGTAATTCAAAGTATTACTATGCGAATGTAATATTATGCGAAAAAAATATGGTAAAGGGGTAGGTGTACCGACCCGTTATTTTTGCTCTCGAGTATTTGATGTTGACTGTTCTTACGTGTCACGGTATACACCTAACGAAGAAGCCACTTAAACAACAGTAACAAATCACAACCACATTTAAAGCCATCTACAGTATGGTTTCTTAAACAGGGGACATTCATTAGTTCCAAAGTGCTTCCCCGGGGAATACCCGTCGTCGTAAATTAGCGGTATAATGGGTGACACCCTACATTTCAATCTATTCACATACTTAACTAGAAACCGTGTCGTTTGGACAAGAAAAAGTCATAACCCACTTTTTTTGATTCATTGTAGTCGGGTAAAATGTAACTTATGTTAAACTAGCTTCTGCCGGCGACTTCGTCCGCCTTAAATTCGTTTATCGCGGATAAGGGTATTTTTCCGGGATAAAAAGTACCCTATGTCCTTCCTCGGGACTCAAACTATCTCCATACCAAATTTCATCAAAATCGGTTCAGCGGTTTAAGCGTGAAGAGGTAACAGACAGACAGACCGACAGACAGACAGACAGACAGACACACTTTCGCATTTATAATATTAGTATGGATAGTATGGATTGGTTGGCTACCCGTGTGCCAATAATAGTTCAAATACGTCTAGCCGTTGGCATTATATGTATGTTTTTTTTTACTTCAAACACAAAAAGCCTGCCAAGAGCATGTCGGACCATGCTCAGTATAGGGTTCCGTAGGCGTTACTACAAAAATGCACTACAGATTTGAAAAAGTGCACCAACAAAAGAGCGTATAATTTTCATGGCCTACGTAATTTTTGGCAATAACTCAAAAACGGTATATCCGTTCATATTAAAAATAATTTTCGTTAAATTTATTTATTAAGCGTTCGTTACCTTTGTAATTTTCTTCATATTATTTGGACATACGGTTATAGCGATTATTTCGGAAAATATTGACGTAATCAAAAAACCTGTCAAAATGGAGTTAACTTATCACCACAATCCCCGTCCCACCCACTCACAATCTTTTTTTGTTATTTATACCAAATTAAGTAGCTGCTTATATACACCTAAACTCCATATTCGGGAGTTTTTGAGTAAACTGTGACATACGGACGGACGGACGGACGGATATGACGAAACTATAAGGGTTCAGTTTTTGCCATTTTGGCTACCGAACTTTTAAAAATAAATCAAAATTGGTCGATCCGCTTAAGACATATGATGGCACAGACAGGCACACAGATACGCAGACATGCAGATGAATACGTGAAACTTACAACATCCTTCTTTTTCGTATGGGGTTAAAAAACATGAATGTGTGCGTGAGGCAGTTTTTATATTAGGCAAATGTTTGTGAGTATGTCGGCTCCCTTAATGTCCTACAAAATTAGACTCGCTTATTAGAGCCGACTCATTTACTCCCAGCGACCCGATTCGCGGGACGAAGAAAAGACGCGCACGTAAAAACACACCCAAGCTCTGATACCATACGAAATTAAATTTACTTTCATGCAAGTTTATGGAATACTAGCTTTTGCCTGCGACTTCGTCCGCCTTAAATTTGTTTATCGCGGATAAGGGTATTCTTCCGGGCTGAAAAGTAGCCTATGTCCTACCCCGGGACTCAAACTATCTCTATACCAAATTTCATCCAAATCGGTTCAGCAGTTTAAGCGTGAAGAAGTAACTGACAGACAGACAGACAGACAGACACACTTTCACATTTATAATATTAGTATGGATTTAAATTGGGAAAGATGACAGATTTTTTTGAAGTGTAGAATCTAATCATTACAGAGCATGCAATATTGGATTTAACATTGATGCTTATAAAATAAATGTAATAATTTAGTATTCATAATGGGTCTATTTTATATCGGATGGCATAAAATTGTTGATCCTATTGTTTTGTCGCGTAACTACTTTCTCCGAATAACGTATGACATAAGCTTTGTTCAGCATATTTTTTATTTGCTGAAATTGTTGTATGTAATATCGTTTGTCCTTAATATTATTTGTCCTATCGTTAGTTGTGTCTAAAATTTTAATTGTCGAATGATGAATGTGCATAATTGTGATCTTTTTAATATTTAATGTACTAAAATTGCCAGCATTAATTTGATGTAAACCTGTTACACTTTTTATTTGTTTATATACAATACATAAATTGAATTATTTTACTCGTTCATGTAGTCAGTTCACGTACGTTATAGTGTATTTACAAGGTACAGTTGCTGCATAAAGATTTTTGGTAGTCGATGGTCAGGTAAAAAAACCGTCTAAAAAGACAGTCAAGTTGCTGCCATTCTCATAAAATCTAAAGAGAAAAGAGATCCTTATACCCTAGCTAAAACTAAATCAATATTAGTCGTCCGTTCAAGAGAGCTACGATGCCACGGACGTCGGACATAGATACATAAAAACGCAAATGAATAAATACTAAAAGATTACTTTTCTTAACTTACAACACCCGTTTTTAATCGGGGGTTAAAAAAACTAAAATCTGTGCGTTGCACACATTTGTATACTTGTATTAGACATATATATGTTTATGATCACGTCACCTCCTTTAACGTCCTACAAAATTAGACCGCGGCTTCACCCACGTGGCCTACTATTTTTTTATACCTGGGGAACCGTCCATATTTTCGGGACAAAAGTAGCCTGTTATAAGTAGTATGTAAAGAGTGTGTTTGGAGGTCACTGAATCAAACAAAAAAAAATTTTTTTTTTAAATGTTTGTATGTGCCTTCATCACGTAATCGACTAAACAAATTTTGGGTTATCAACACGGGTACCTGTGTACTCACTGATGGCTGTAGCATACTTTCTACCCGACTACGCTAACGAAAAAAAGAGTGGTTATGACTTCTTCTCACTTTCTAGTGTTTACTAAACTTTATTCCTAGTGTTTACCAATTTTATTCGTACAAAACGTGACAAAATCCCAAATCATAAGTTGCAAGACTAAGCACGAACACGAAGCGGGTGTCATAAAATAACACACAATTTACAACTTGGCTTATGCTCTTGCGTGCACATTTTCAAGGAAATGGTGCATAAATTGTCTTCGTAGACAATGTTTAACTTTTGATGTCTATTAAAAATGACTAATTTGTGTTTTCCCAAAATACAACTGGAGCGATTTGATACCGCTGTTTGATGTTTGTGAATTATTGGTTTCCGGAGGATTAGAGATAATAAAAGAAAATAAGATGATGCTGTGTTTGATAATATTTGATATACACTTGTTATACTCGAAAAA
The DNA here is from genome assembly GCA_905404275.2 of Hedya salicella. NCBI lineage: Eukaryota > Metazoa > Arthropoda > Insecta > Lepidoptera > Tortricidae > Hedya > Hedya salicella. Next base: position 5,764,697 of record FR990099.1, read on the forward strand.
TCATTAATCATAGCTTTGTGGTAATTAGTGTTAGCCCTTAGGAAATTGAAATCCTTATACGAAGCATGACTGGCAGCGGGCGGTATGGAAATGATTTTTTAATACTTACATTTTTCTTTATCGTTCTTAAAACATTTTGAGGTGTATGGTCCCAGTTGATCCACACAGATGCTTTAATAAAATATAATATCTCCTTTGGCGGCACAATAAACCCTTGATATGTTTGTAACCCGATACACTGTGTGAACACCGAACTATGGTCTATTGTAATGCTGTACCGTATATTTATTTATTAAAGAAAAACACACAAAATTTAGAGTTATCACACCAAAGCATTTGCACATTACAAGATAAAGCAATATAACAAGAACACAATAAAGTCTAAATTCATCACCTTCGTCTGCCGTTTTGTTGTTAAAAGAAAACGTCCCAGAATTTAGTAAGGACCTTTATTTTGAACATGTCAGTCCTTCAGATGTAGTAAAGGCATTTAAATCAATTAATGTCAAAAAAAACAATGACCTATATAGAAGTCATAGCGCCTGACTTGGCAGATATATTCAATAACAGTGTTGACTACGGTGAGTTTCCTGATCTGATGAAAAATAGCAAAATAACTCCTTTATTTAAATCAGGTAGTACCTCTGACCCCACTAACTTTAGACCAATATCTGTACTACCTACATTTAGTAAAATTTTTGAAAAGCTAATTCTATATCAATTGTTAAAACATTTTAATTTGAATAATTTGATGCATAGTAAGCAATTCGGTTTTACGCGGGGTCGCTCGACATCCAACGCCGGAGTTGAGCTCGTAAAACACATTTTCGATGCCTGGGAGGAATCGCGAGATGCTTTAGGTATCTTCTGTGATTTATCTAAGGCCTTCGATTGCGTTAATCATGAGACACTGAACAGGAAGCTACACCACTACGGAGTTAAAGGATCAGCACTTAATTTATTAGAGTCTTATCCACTTGAGTGTTTTCCGCAACTGTAGTTGCATGTTGCATGTCACCACTCTTATTTCAAGTATAAATAGAGTTCAAACCAAAATCACGAGCACTTGAGTGGTTATTTAAATGGTAGAATACAAAGGGTTGACGTGAATGGAAAGCGTTCACAGGGGTCTTTAGTCTCTATGGGTGTGCCGCAGGGATCAATATTGGGACCTTTCCCGTTCCTTATCTATATAAACGACTTGCGACACCTCGTAAAGACCCACCATGAGATAGTTTTGTTTGCAGATGATACGTCTCTAATTTTCAAAGTCGTACGAAATCAACGATCCTACAATGACGTAAACAATGCTATCTGTGAAGTAGTAAATTGATTTAATGTAAATAATTTATTGTTAAATGAGAAAAAGACTAAATGTGTTAAGATTGTCACGAGTAACGTAAAACACGAGCAAGCAAGCGTTATGGTTAAAGGTGAGGAACTGGAACTAGTTAATAGTACAGTCTTTCTCGGTATAACATTAGATTCTAAGCTCCAATGGGGTCCCCATATTGCTAATCTCTCGAATAGACTGAGTTCTGCAGCTTTTGCAGTAAGTAAGATTCGTCAATTAACAGACGTGATAACGGCTCGATTAGTGTATTTCGGTTATTTCAACAGTATTATGTCGTATGGCATCTTACTATGGGGCAGTGCTTTCGACATTAATACTATATTTGTTCTGCAGAAGCGGGCTGTTCGTGCGATATATAAAATGAACCATAGAGACTCGCTTAGAGATAAGTTTAAGGACATTAATATAATGACAGTGCATTGTCAATACATTTATGAGAATATTATGTATGTACATAAAAATATTACCGACTTTAAGAAGAACTGTGATATACATAATATTAATACTAGAAATAAGCATAAGCTCGCAGTGCCTGCTACTAGGCTCCATAAAATAAGGAGATCATTCATGGGTAACTGTGTGAGATTTTATAATAAACTTCCTAGCAGCATAAGTGAGTTGTCTATTGGTAAATTCAAAAATATTGTGAAACGAAAATTATTTTCTAAAGCTTATTATAGCACACATAAGCAACTACCTTCGAATAAATTTAAACACAAACTGTTAACTTGGCTCATTGGAAAATGTTTCTATAACATAAAAGAGTACTTTGATATAATTCATTGAATAGTACCCAGCACTTATTGTAGATTACTTGTTTCTTGGCAGTTTTTCCCTTATTCTTTGTAATTATAAAAAAACGACTTCCTTAAGTATTTGCATGACTTACTTAAGTCTAGATGTATGATTCCAAGTGTTAGATTTTAAGATCATTATTTTCACTATGTCTATTGCAAATAAATATATTTCATTTATTTCATTTCATTTCACAAGACTACATGAATGATGAAGCCGCGTGGGATTAATGTAAATTATAGCGTCATGTATGTATATGAATAATTATTTTAACGAATACCTAAGGTATTATTATTATTTTAATCTTAATGGTTTTATATACTCTGACATTTAGAATTTTATTCTAGACACATTCGAGATTATTTATTTTTTATTGACAATCCTTTTGAGATTTAACTTATTGATTATTTTAATTTTTAAAATGATGATTTTATCAATAACTTATACTTAAGTTAAATGATCTGATTAGGTTTTTCTGGGTTTCCCTAATCCTTGCAGCAAATGTTGGATCATATTGTAGTTCTCCCAGCAAACATTAAATAAATAAATAAATAAATAAATATCAGGGACAATCTTACACAAATCGACCTAGTCCCAAACTAAGCAAAGCTTGTACTATGGGTACTAGGCGACGATATACATAATATATAGATAAATTATAATAACTAAATACATAGAAAACATCCAAGACCCAGGAACAAACATTCGTGCTGATCACACAAACACTTGCCCTGGCCGGGATTCGAACCCGAGACCGCTAGCTTCGTAGGCCGTTGTACAACCCACTGAGCCAAACGTGTCGTCGAAACATTCACTCTCATGTAACTGACATTTCGAAAGTGCTTGTAACTAGGCCTACTTGAATGAAGAATATTTTGATTGATTGATTGATTGAAAGTAAGACGGTAAATAACAATAAGAAAATAATCAGCTTAGGTGGGCGAGGACTTCCTGCAAAATGCACCAACACTATCGGAAAACACAACTATATTATCAGAACAATCCGGTTTAGCACAATCAGTGCTCTAGCTGTAGGCGCGTTAGCGCTGCGGTGCATGCGCGTAGCAGGCATATAGCAGGCAACTAGCTTATTATGTATATTATAGGCCTTTGCATCTATTGCAGACGATTTATGGTGTAGTGTTCGGGGACACCGGTTTTGGTGGCTGACCACACCAATACGAGGGCGACATGTTATACCGCAGGCCTGACAAGAGGAATTTGCGACAGATGGTACTGAGTCGGCTTGACGACATCTTTGTCTCTTGTCAGCGAGTGCCGCGAACCAGGCCTCATCACATAACTTGCGACCCTCCACAACGCGTTTGCGAAGCTTAATATATAAGCACCTGAATTTAACCACTAAAGATGAATACTTAGAAGATAAATTATAAACGCTCAGTAAGTCCTCTTCCTAACATTGCAGTGCCCAACAGGGTTCACAATAGGCTTGTGTCCTAAAAAGATATAATTATAGTCAATAGTCAATTAAACAAAAAATTATGAAGATTTAGCTCGTTAAAGTGCCCCGTGACCACACGGCGTGATGTCATGCGCCCCCACTCCCAAACTTTGACGCGCTTGATCTTTGTCTTTTTGGGTTTGATTGAGAAAAGAAACAATACGTATCCAATATTTTTTGATAATCTAACTGGTGAACTAATTAGAATACTGTTTTTCTTTACCCAGGAAACTATACACCCTATGATCTGTAGCTTGAAGTTAACATCTGTGCTAACTTTCGTGATATTGCAATAAATAATTGATTATTTTTTATACGTTAAATAAATGTAAAAATTTAGAAATAAATCAGGAATTAAGACCAGTAAATTTATTATTAAACTTACCTACTTTTAAAAAATAATACACTACAACCGACTAATATTCATGGTAAAAAATTGGTCGGTCAATTTTTTTTTGAGTTCCCGACGTTTCAGGAGTTCAAATGAGATAATATACGCGATATAATCCGTTTAAATTGTTTTATTTAATTAGTGACAGTTGCGGAACTATTATTTTTTTCCAATTGTAATGGGTTCAACAAAAATATATGATTATTGATATACTACAAATAACTACAATCGGTCTAATGTAGTAGTAGTAGTCCAGTATGGATTATATTATACATGCGAAAATGTGTCTGTCTGTCTGTTACCTCTTCACGCTTAAACCGCGGAACCGATTTCGTTGCAATTAGGCATGCAGATATTTTGAGTCCTGGGGAAGGACATAGGCTACTGTTTGTCCCAAATAATACCCTTTTTAACCGACTTCCAGAAAAAGGAGGAGGTTCTCAATTCGACGGAATGTTTTTTTTTTTTATGGATGTTCACCGATTACTCAGACTATTTGACCGATTTCAAAATTTTTTTTTTGGTTTTATAGAAGGTACTTTCTAGTTGGTCCCATTTAATTTTGGTGAAGATCTGATGATGGAATCCACGAGGAATCGAAGGAACTCCTCAAATATTGTAGGCATACATATAGCGATTTTGGTATTACGAGTATAAGAAACATAATAAGCATTTGCAATCAGAAAGTGTAAATTGGTGAAGTGGAACTGATGCAGAAGACCACAGAATGCCATCGGAACTCCTCAATGGTAAATGATTTACGGGTGGCGACAAAATATCTTGATTAATTTAGCTAAGCAACTTCATAGTCACAAATTTAAATGTTCCTGATGAGAATGGTACCATCGAATTGATTTGATGATGGAGCCGGAAGGTAGGCACCAGATCTATGTAATAAAATAATGTATCCTAGCCGTGTTTGGGCTTGTTCGAATCGTCACGAGATACACTTTTAAGTAACGGTTAACTAAAAAGTGTACAATAAATAAACTTTTAAACAAAAAAATAAAACCAACTAAAAAAAACTAAAAAGTAAAAATAACGCCATAATTCAGTTTCTTCAAATTACTTACAAGTAACCGTTTGTATACTCAATCTATACAGTATATACAATTAATGTTATTTTGTTCACGATAAACGAACTTAAGGCGGACGAAGTCGCGGGCAAAAGGTAGTCATACAATAAAAGCTGACTTGAAAACCTTCTCCCTTTTGGAAATTGACTCAAAGAAAATACGCGGGTATAAATACACTGGCAGAATACAAGATTATAAAACATCAAATGTCATATCAGCCGTAAATTGAGTTGAATCGTAAAAATGCGGGCTTTTCTTAAGGCCGTCTACAAACTATGAAAACATTTTATCGCAGTTGTGTCTCAGGAAAAGTTTCATCATCCTGTGTTTGTTATTAACGCCTGATTACGTCTGTCATTATCGACCATTTGACGTGCTTAACAGACTAAATCAGCATGGTGAAGAAGGGGTTTTCAAATTCATTAAATAATTTTTAATGGGATTTTCCCTGCGGGGCCTAGTATTTAATTTATTCCTCGGCAATTGTGCATTTTCCCGGAATAAAGACTATCCAATTTCCTCTCTGGAGTCTTAAACTATCTATATACCAAATTTCATCTAAATTGATTCAGTGGTTTAAGCGTGACGAGGTAACAAACAGGCAGATTTACTTTTATGATTTCGGATTTGAGAGGTCAAGCTATTTAATCGCCTTGGTTTTTTTAGTCCGAAATAGGTAAATATATACATATGTATTTATCGTTTTTCTTAACTAAGTATCAAAGTACCTTAAAATGATTTCAAAAAGTGAAATTGAAAATTTATATCGGCCAAGTAATACGCACGATATAGGCATTTTAAACTACTACTTAGAGAGCGATTTGACAGAGAGGTCCGCCATGTACTTTTTTTTACGTCTTAGTGCACTCCGGCCATATAAACTCCATATTAAATTCTGTTTTGCTAGAAAGAGATAGAATAAAATGTTTGATGGCACCAAATGGGCAAAGACAATTTTTCTAAAAATCTAGAAAACTTCGTCAAAACCCTCCTTTTTCTTCAGAGGAGTCAGGTAAAAAGTATATAAAAGTATATAAAAGTAGATAAAAGTATACCCGTCTGCTCGTTTGCCTCCTATGTCATAAAAAAGAGGGGTTATGACTTTTTCTCCTCCGCGAACGAAGTTGCGAGCGCCCTCTAGTATATAATAAATTTATTAACTTTATAAAACCATTATATCTCCGCATAACGTCGTTTGGAGCCGCCCGAAGGTATTTATAGAAGACATCGTCAATAAAGACTCGAATATATGGCGGACATCTTAATTTCACATAAAAACTAATTTACTACAGCACTCAAAGGGCGACAATTTATTTTTATTTTGCTTGTACCGTTTTGTAGCCGTTAAATATTATTGTGAGGAATAAATCCGTATGTTTATGTAAGATTGAAGAGGATTTTGCTATTTTATTAGAAAACGTTGATAAAAATGGGTTCGTAGCAATGAGAAAATGAGATTTTTATTGTTAAAATTGTATACATTTGACATGACATGATTATTTTACATATAAGTGTCCTAATAAATAAATAAATATTTTTTTTACAAGGTGTGGTCATTTTAAAACCATTTTCAGGTATAGGTTTAATAAACCGCTTGCAATTATCAGATTTACAAAATGTGATTACAGGGATAAGTTAAACTGCGCACGTGTATATATTTTCAAAGTTAGTAACGGGTATAAAACTTGATTATACTTATATATACTAAATTATATAATACGGATTTTGTATATTATTCTAACTATTACTATATATATTTTTAACAGTATATGACGGGGCATGAAAAACAAAATTCTAAAGAATGATTTGAAAGATTAAAAAATACTCAGATAAATCACTCCTAGATACAATTAGTACAAAGGAGTGACGTCACGCGACATTTTGACTCATGTATCGCCTTTATGTTTTGATTACATAAAAACCGCCTACAATTTTTCTGCTTTGCTGCAAGGTTGACTGGTAGAGAATGCCCTATGGCATTACATAAAGTTCTCCTTTTGTACGATAAGTTTTTCTTTTGTGCAATACAGATTAAATTAATAAATAATATAAAAAATACGTCTCCAAATTTTTTATTAATATACATGAGAATTTAGTTTTATTTCTATTTTTAGCTTTTATTTTTAATATACTTAGTTTTATGTATTCTTAAGCAGTGATTTATACTTGTTTTATTTGAAGTTGTCATTCTTGTCTGAAATAAATTATTATTCATGACGAACTAATTATTAAAATTTTGTTATCATCCCAATTTCTGATTTTAAGCTGTCCAGTTAAATTTGGTCTAAACTCCATACTACGTTTTGATAGGGCAGCCGAAATAATAAGTGTACTTTTCTTTCGCTCGAATTTACTTCCTTAGAACAGTTGACAGTTGTGTCAACCCAGCGCAGTTTCCTGCCAATAATTTTATTTTACAAGCTTTTATTTAACTTGCAATGTAACTATGTATGTTCAGGTGAAATCTTGCAAGTTAAATTTGACCAACTTCTCGGTTTCCAATTGAGCTAAAATTGGGCATACTTATGTAAGTTCGGTGACAATGCAATAGTATGCTACCATCGAGCTGATCTGATGATGGAGCAGGAAGGTGGTCATTAGGAACTCTGTAATAAAATAATGCAATCCTACCGAGTTTGTGCTCTTTAGAATCATCTCGGTGAGTTGATGGATGTTTAAAGAAAAGTACAGTCGGCAATAAAAACTTGTCACAATAATGTTTCTTTTTTCTGGTCCGAAATTTATTTATTTGTACGTTTGTTCCAGGTTAACGCTGCTTTTGAGGAGCTTCGGATCCGGGCACGAGCTGGCAGCGGGAGGTTACCCAAATTGGAAATTCTACGGGCCGCCATACAGCACATAGAGAGGCTTCAAGCAGCGCTAAGGGCTGCTGCGGCGGTATGTATACGTACTACTTATAGTGGGTAGCGGTACAGTCAAGGGCAAATATAAGTAAACTCAACCATGTTTCCTTCGAGACCATGGACGTAACGCGACGTCCGAAACGTCGAAGAATTACCAACGAAAGGTAATTAAATAAATCATATTTATACGCGATTAAGCTCCGTTTTGTTGTGTTGTGATAATGAGTGAAGATCGTGTAAGTTTATATCAATGTTAAATATAAGTAAACACAACATAGTTGCATAAATACATATTCAAACCTTATTACTATGACTGTAGAGTTGATGTGTAAATATTTTTGACACTTTTGGTGTATATTTATCTTTGGCTTGACTGTAGGTAGCAGGAAATACCTTGATGAATTTATTTACCACAATTATATTAAATACAATAAAAAATGCGGAATTAAATTAACCTAAAACAACAAACCTTCACGAAAAAGGAAATGTCTACGTCAAGAAACTACATGTAGAAATTTAGAAAACGTGATTTTCTTACAATATAGAAGTGTTGGCTTGTATTAGTTCTAATAAGTATGTATATAGCGGTATTCACTACTTCGCGGTGATGATCGCTAAGATTAGGGCTTAGTTTTTTTATATACATACGCCATTAGTCCGAAAATGATGTTTTTTTTGTTTTATGATTTTTGCTTACAGCATTGAACGATAGAAGACGCACACCAGTGGCGTGGCGTCCATATAAGCCGATTACCATCGGGTTGTTCAAGGAAAGGCTTATAACCACCTTTTTCTTTAAATATGAGTACATGAATACGCTTCGGCTTCCCTTCTATTTTTCCTGACGCCACTCCTTTGTGGCATACGGACATATTGCGCTTTACGAAAGTATAATGAGCAATGTTCAGTTAATTTAAATACGATAAATTGGCAGTGTGTGTGTCTATTTGCGTTTGAAGGTGTTTGTTGTATGCATTTGTACGTAGGTGTGGAATAGAAGAGGGTGTAGTGACGAAAATTGAGAAAGGTTTGCTTCGGTGGTTTGGGCATGTCGAGAGGATGAGGGAAGGTAGACTGACAAAGAGAATTTATAATATTTTCTTCTGTTTCCGCGATTATTACTCATTGAAATAAAACAATTTAACGGATTATATCGCGTATATTATCTCATTAGAGTTCCCGACTTTTCGGAAGCTTTTCAGCTTTCCGTGGTTGACTAAAAAAATATTTTCCTCTGTCAAAGTTACAAATCTCAAATGAGATAATGTACGCGATATAATCCGTTAAATTGTTTTATTTAAAAGAGAATGACGTCAAGAAGATGGACGGAAGAGTCGGAAGAGGGCGGCCTCGGAGAGGGTATATCGACCAAATTGCAGAGATACTTATAAAAGGTCAGATGAGGAGTACCCGTAACTGACGAGCATAGGAAGAGATGCATGGATGTAAATGAGGTGTGTAAGGACCGTGGAGTCTGGCATTCGTTAGTCTCTTCCTACCCCAGTGGGACACAGACAATCTCCATACAAAAACCCGTTTCCCAATATTTACAACGCCATCTATGTATAAGAAATATTATTTACAACTTTTAAACTTTGCAAGTGTGACACAGTATTTAAATGTTACGATTTACTTATAATAGCTGTTTACGAACTAATTTTCACTGTACTATGTTTCTCTTTTAATTATAACATAGTTAAAGGCTTAGTTTTAAAGCGCCATCTAGTTTTTGCCTGAATATCTCCTTGCGATCGGGGCACGATCCAAAGTATGCCAATTGATAGTACTCTTGTTTTAATGGTCCTTGGTATTTATATGTATGTATGCATCTGTAGGGGTAGGAATATTTCCGTAGTGTGCTGTAAGTGTTTACCTCGCATATGGCTATACGATACGATACGATACGGCTTGCCATCTCTAGTGGTTAAATTATCTAAGGACTCGTTTCCAATAGTCTCTTGGCTAACAGCGATGTCAACAATTTAAAAGAATTGCATTCGTAGTTATCCAGGGAAGGGATGTAAGTTAAAATAGCAAATCAAACAGAATTAATTAGAACAATAATAGATACATGTAGCTAATTCAAGAATATCTACGGAACTCCAATATTTTGCGTCTGTGGCATCGAGCCGTTTTGACAAGCCAGACGGCGCGGAACCGACGCGACGCCATCTTGCAAAATGGCCGCATTAATACAGCTTATATTGGGACTAATTAATTCTACATGTTATTCCGAGAGCGGCAAAGATTAACTGATCAGAAAGCAGAGATATTAGAGTTGTAAGTGAATGAGAGATATATATGAGGTATTTGCTGACAGTTCAATCAAATCAGCTTCTTTTTCCGAAATGTCAAAACGCTCCGTTAATATGAAGTTTGTAGGAAAATACAGGCGTCGGGCGGTTCTCGGAGCTGCGCCATTTTGCATGACTTCGGTGGTAAATTCATTATGCTTGCCAATTGAAAACAGGCTTCAAAAATAAAATATTGGTAGTAAGGGCCTACCTGTGGATTTGGTGGTTCATGAGATATTTGAGATTTTACTACCACCGAAATCAATATTCATAAATATGGTGCCACCGAATTGAAATACCCTGCCGCTGAAATAAAATTTGGAACAAAACAACATACATATAAGGGGAAACACATGGTATCTACTACGCGTCCACGATCAGAGCGCCCGCTAGGAGGGTTCCAGGTAATGAATGTGGTAAGCAGCCACGTAGCTGATTCTTGGTTGGGTCTTTGACCGAATCCACTTAGCTCTGCTACTGACAAACAATACCTACTCATTATCTGCATTGTTAATAGGGATGTTGACTGTACTCAAATAAAAATAAAATTTTGATGCGAAATGGTAGTTTAGGGGCCAGGCCGCGGAGCGTTTCAACCGCTGCACTTTTATGTAACGAATGTTTTACATCATACGTGACGAAAAATGATATTTTTTTTAAATAGAAATAGAAAATGATGCCTTGCCTACCTCATTGCAAAAACTCTGATGCGTTTGTCATTTAATTCACCAGTAAATTGTTACATAAAAGTAGCGGCGGTCGAAACGCTCCGCGGCCCGACCCTTATACGATACAAATTCAAAAAAAAATGAGTTCGATACGTTACGTGTACCTTGTTTTATGAGCCTTTAAAGTTGGGTCGGAGAGTCCATTTTTTTAAGTATGAAAACATGAATAACTAATATTATACCATTCAATAACCCATGAAATGTATAGTAACTTTTGACATCAAACCGTATCGATAAACGCAAGTTTTAACATAGCTAAAGAACAAAATTCTTAATTTCCCCATACAAGGAAGCAAGGTGTGACGAGAGTGAGCGTTTTTGGGAAATTCCAAAAATGTGATTTTAATTGTTGTTCTGTGAGTTTTTATGAGATTGAAGTAGTTTTTTCACCAATGTATCAATTATTGAGAAGTCGTTCTATAACATTCCACAGAAAAAAAAGTCAACATCTCAATTATAGCCGCTAACTTACGCTTACTTTAAAATGTAAATGCAAACACCTTTCTCATTAACAGATGTCAGAATAGGTAATGCCTATTTACCTACCTAAAATTTGCTGGAGTACCTACTTAATTACTTAATTAGAAGTGGTTATAACCATCAAAATTAATTACTGATTTTTATTTAATGCGGGATTTCCCGGATTAGTTAATTATAACTGAGAGTGTGAATTTATGTGTATTAGGTATTAAGGTCACATTATTCATGAATAACAATTTTGTAATTCAGATACGTTGACAACACAACAGTGGACATACATTAGGTCCGTCGGACATAGAACTTACCCCGAGGGTTAATTTATGTGTACTATGTATCTCATCCGATAAATCCCCCATTCAATAATAATAATTTAATATTTTTGGTGGTTACAACTTATAACCACTCGTAATTAAGCCCTCCCGCGAAGTTTAGGTAAATAGGCACTACCTATTCCGACCTCTGTTCATTAAGACCGTCCGCTGCCCACAGCGTTGAGCGGGCGTCCGCACCGGGTGCGATTCTTGTATATTCTCGTGCGGCGCGCGCAGGCTTTATGAATATACAGGAAATGCACCTGGAGCGGACGACCCCTTATGGCGTCTTTAATTCGAAGGCAAGAGAGTTTGCATTGGCCGTATTGAAACACAGGGAGCATAGATATTGGTTACTGTGGTTGGTGATTCTACCTGCAACACCAAAAATTGATTTACTAGACGATACGTTTGGCTCAGTGGGTTGCACAACGGCCTACGAATCTGGCGGTCCGGGTTCGAATCCCGGCCCAGGCAAGGGTTTGTGTGATAAGCACAATTTTTTTTGTCTTGGATCTGAGATGTTTATATGTATTTAAGTATTATAATTAATATATATATTTTGTATATCGTCGCCTAGTACCCACAGTACAAGCTTTGCTTAGCGTGGGACGAGGTCGATTTGTGTAAGATTGTCATTGTGATGGACATTAAACATGACAGGTGCAGTAAAGTTATTTTAGATCGAAAATGCCTGTCGAAATTTGTCAAAGATGTTATCTCAGCTTATAAATCCCTGCAGCATGGAAGTTTGCCATATCTATCCTTCGGCGTAGTCTAAAAATAGGCCAACTTGAATTCTATTCCTATCCATATCGGTTTATAGACAAAATGTCGTATGTGCCGTAGGTGGTAGATAACTTATAACGTTTGTGCATTGATGAGTCCGTGATAGCATCGCGGACAGAGCGCCGTGTCGCGGGTTAAATTGCAATTAATCCAAGTCGTCGTATTATTTATTGCTACACGTCTTATTAGGGTTGCCAGAAGACCAAAATATCTGTAAAAATTATTTATACCTTACTTGACATTCTAACGTCGACAATTTAAGGTCTAAGTAAAGTCTGTGGGCATTTAGAATAGGATTCGTGCTCTAGAGTAAGTAGGTTTCGATTATTGACGGAGGCACGAGAATGTGATAATATTCTCCTGATCTTCAACTTTTTACTTAGCACTTTGGGGGGGTAAACACGTACAACACACTACGGAAATATTCATATTTCTATATACGCATACAATTAAAAGAATGAAATAAAAAAAAACACCTACAAATAGAAAAACAGCCACACACCAACAATTTACTTTATAAACATAAACTAAACTTTGGCAGATGGGCATGTATTATGGCATCTCAAGCAGGAATCGGAACCGGTATTGTTTTCATACAAAATAACCGAAATAACGATTCGTTTTTTTTCCGTTCATATTACGAGATTTTCGCATATTTTACATATAAAATAATTCTAGGACTTGAATGAGATGTTTTGTGATTATTTTTTTCTTCTTTTAAATACAGTTTTAGAACATTTCAGAAATAGCGTGTATTGTAGAAGATGTAAAAAATACCGGTATGGATCCCTGATCTTGATAAATGCTCTAAAGGTGCGTCCAAATTTGTATCATTTGCCCGTATCAGATCACCGTGCCGTGGCATGACTGCGTATCGCGCTGCTTGGACGCTTACTGTCGGCGCGCCGATCATGCCGTACTCGTCCGATATAACTGTGTGATACGCGTAGCAAAATGGATTTCGAGCGATCCGATCAGCGCAACGTCCAAACGCGTGATCGTGACACGCGATCATGCCACGCGACGATGATGTGATACGAGCAAATGATACAAATGTGGACGCACCTTAAGCCGGTGGGAGGCCTTTCCTCCTGTTTCTTAAGAATGACCTGTAACAAATGTCGTTAATAAATATTTAGTTTTCATTTTCTTAGCTATAGTAGATTTCAATTTAAACTGTGTTTTTTTATGATGCTTGTATTTTGCTGGAAATCATACATAATACCCAGAAAAATGCAGATTTTTTTTTCTAACATCTGGCAACCCTACGTTTCATACACAGAAATAGATCAATCTAACCCAACCTCTGAAACACTCAGCTTGGTCATTTTGAAATAAACTTCAATACATATGGATAGAGTTAAGAGTTGGTTGAGAGGTTGCGTGATTTAGGAGATAGAGGAAGCGAGTGGACGGATTTGATAGCAGATGCCGGTCGTAGAGATGTAGATAGTGAATGATTATTCTTTTGATATGAGTTTATACTGAAGTAACACATTAAGAGATTTGCAATTTTATATACATACTAGAAGGCACCCGTACTTTGTTTAGTAAATAAATATGTAGGTAATAATACACAAAATATTCATTTCAACTCAAACAGAACATTTACTAATACAGTTCAAAATGTATGGATGTAAAAGGTGGCCATAGTCAACACATAATGTTTTGTAGGTGGAGTGTCTCCAAAAGTCAAAGACAGAAATACTTTTCATCCTTACTTTATATGCTTACTATGTTATAAACATGAAAGTATGTATGTACGTTCCACTTAATCTCAAAAACTACCTACTGGACGAATTTTATGAAACTTTCCAGTTATGTACCTTATAGATCAGAATAGGACATAGGCTATTATATATGTCAAATTTCATCCCTTTTAGAGACGAAAAGGAGATGAAACTTTGTATGGTCAGTAAATATTTTTTTATGCTAGGAACTTGGAATCTTGGTAATATGCTTCAAATTTAAATTGGTAAAATATTATAAATGCGAAAGTGTGTCTGCCTATCTGTCTGTTACCTCTTCAGGCTTAAACTTCTCAAGTGATATAAGTAAATGAAATTTGGTAGATATTCGAGTTTTGGGGTAAAAAGGTTTTTATCCCGAAAAAATCTTTTATCCGCGATAAACGAATTTATCGCGGACGAAGTCACGGGCAGAAGCTAGTTTAAATATTTTTTTTACATAAGAGAAGTGTTCGCAGGAACAATAGCACTTTCGGATGCGGAAAATTCATACGAGTAGGTACAATTCTTGAACCTGTTGTTAACAGTTGGAGACTGAGGGCTGCAAGAGCTATGTGGAGGCGCCGGTGGCCGAAGGACGCAGTCCACCAGCAAGAGAGACGAATGCGGACCGAGAAAAACCTTTCATCAATAGTAAGTATCGTGACTTATGCATCTAACGTTGCCAAACCGTCTGTACGACCATTGGACGTTGTAATCAGTGGCTTGCGGTCCATGCGGCATAAAGGCACTGCCTACCCAGAACGAACATGGCTCCATACAGGCACAGAGACACTGCCTACCCTGAAGCACTTAACGACTATGGCTCCATATAGGCACTGAAAATCTGCCTTACTTGTCCAAAAACCCTGTGCATGCCACTGGTTGTAAAATAGATGTTGGCATTATCTAAAACCCGATCGTCGGCTTGCTCCAACTTTGAGTGAGTGCTTAGTCTATTATAGTTGAATTATCGAGAAGATGGAATTGCATTTGTAGTGGTTGTACCGTTTGCAACAAAAGGAGAATAATTTTCTCTTAACTTAATAAAATGACATACCCAAGAAGTGGAATAAGTAGTAGTCCTCTGTTTTTTTCTTTAATTCGCTATCATGTTCTTCATCTGAGCTGTCACAAGTATTGATAATAAAATTATCTGTTATTTGATCCATTTCTCCTTCCTGACATCGATATTTATTTTCTTCACTTTCGACGTGGTGACAAATATTTTCCCAGTCCTCAGCAGTGATGGTATTCATTCGTTCAGTTGCTAAACTCATAATGCCTTGCATGTTTAATGAAACGTTTCTTTTTGCTACATATCCTTTTACCATGGACCAAATATTTTCGATCGGATTGAATGTCGGGTGATACGGTGGCAATCGTAATACGGAGTGGCCATGTTCTTTTAAAATTGCATCTATGTGGTACTCGCGAAACCGCTCTTTATTTTGTTTAATTAATTCATACAAACTGGTTTTGTACATCAACCGGTTATACGAAATGTTGTGTTCTGTCAACCAATCCATCATTTCTTGTTTATTAGAATTTGACGTTGGAGCACGATTCAAAAGTTTGTTGTGATAGGACGCATTATCCACGATAAGTACGCTATTCGGTTTGAGGTTCGGTATTAATGTTTCTTTTAACCATTTTTCGTAGTTGACAAAGTTCATCTGGTCATGGTAATCTCCCGTTTTTTGGTTTGCCTTAAACATTAACAAAGCGTTGGGAATAAAACCATCTTTTCCTCCTGCGTGCACTATTATTAACCGCTGCCCTGTACTGATTTGTTTTTTTACACCAAATTCTGTTCCATCGGTCCAAGCTTCTCCGGACACATGTGAAGTGTGGATGTAGGTTTCATCAGTATAAACTAGTGGTCTATCTTGAGATCGATATTCCGCAATTTTGATAAGGTAATTTATTCTTAGCAGTCGTATGTTGTGTTTTTCCATTAATATTTTTCGGTTGTCCTCGGTCTTTTTCCATTTAAATCCTACTTTTTGTATTTGTTTTCGTAAGGTGGAAATGCCAAATTTGTAATCTATATCGGATTTTAACACAGAGTGGAGTCCCTTTAAGGTTGGAAATTGCTTATGGGACAGATGAAAATTGTATATAGTTCTCCGGATGACATCCTGATCAAAATCGTCTACTGCTGATGACGGACAAGGACGCAACTTTTTATTCTTCGGGGAGGTGAATTTCTTTGTTGTTGCGAATTTCTCGCTGTTGCTCTCAGTCACAATGTTATAAACAGTAGAGAGACAAACACCTGTAACTTTTTCAACTAACTGGGCAGCGGTGTAAGGCAAGTTTAAATTTTTCGTCAGTTCATTTTCGAAATATTTATAACAGTTGAAAATTATTTGCTTACTTTGACTCTCAATAGGACCAAAATTACATACAGCCATATTTTTTTAAAATATAGAAATTATTCGTAGTCGTACGGGCGGACACAATAATTAATTGAGAATACAATCAAATCAGATGTAAAAATATACGCACAACGTAAATAATATTGACAATTTCACACTGACATTATTTTTGTTTTTAGTTCTTCGATACATATATATATATATATATAACAACCTCTTTGTATGCTGATAGTACAAGAAAATAGAAAATTCAAATATAGAATGCCTGTAAACAAACAATACTACTACATATGCAATTCCACGCTCTCGATGATTCAACTATAATGGAGACCTGCAACTCTTCCAAAAGCTATATGAAAATGATAACAGAGAGGTGAGATTCGGATATTCCTCGCCGATACACCGACTTTCATGTCATACGACCTAAAAATAAGTAGTTATAAGGTGATATAGTTTACTAATATAGTTTTTAAGTTTTGTGTTTTTTGTAACTAACAATCTATGGATCTCAGGAATCTGAAAATAAATAATTTTTATTTTTATTTTTTATATGAGAGGACTCCGAAGGTAGTCCGTCATGATAGGGAAATCAACGCTGGCAGATAAAAACCTTCCATCAATAGCAAGTACCACGGCTTAGATAAGTTTACTACCTAACGGTGCCAAAGTATCTGCAGCATCTGGGGCGTTGCCTTATCATAAGGAAGTTGTATAGATGTTGGCATATCTAAGAGGACGCTGAAGGTAACCCGCATGGGAGGGAAACCAATACTGGCAGAGAAAACCTTTCATCAATAGCAAGTACCACGACTTAGATAAGTTTACTACCTAACGGTGCCAAAGTATCTGCAGCACCTGGGGCGTTGCCTTATCATAAGGACGTTGTATAGATGTTGGCATATCTAAGAGGACGCTGAAGGTAACCCGCATGGGAGGGAAACCAATACTGGCAGAGAAAACCTTTCATCAATAGCAAGTACCACGACTTAGATAAGTTTACTACCTAACGGTGCCAAAGTATCTGCAGCACCTGGGGCGTTGCCTTATCATAAGGACGTTGTATAGATGTTGGCATATCTAAGAGGACGCTGAAGGTATCCCGCATGGGAGGGAAACCAATACTGGCAGAGAAAACCTTTCATCAATAGCAAGTACCACGACTTAGATAAGTTTACTACCTAACGGTGCCAAAGTATCTGCAGCACCTGGGGCGTTGCCTTATCATAAGGACGTTGTATAGATGTTGGCATATCTAAGAGGACGCTGAAGGTATCCCGCATGGGAGGGAAACCAATACTGGCAGAGAAAACCTTTCATCAATAGCAAGTACCACGACTTAGATAAGTTTACTACCTAACGGTGCCAAAGTATCTGCAGCACCTGGGGCGTTGCCTTATCATAAGGACGTTGTATAGATGTTGGCATATCTAAGAGGACGCTGAAGGTATCCCGCATGGGAGGGAAACCAATACTGGCAGAGAAAACCTTTCATCAATAGCAAGTACCACGACTTAGATAAGTTTACTACCTAACGGTGCCAAAGTATCTGCAGCACCTGGGGCGTTGCCTTATCATAAGGACGTTGTATAGATGTTGGCATATCTAAGAGGACGCTGAAGGTATCCCGCATGGGAGGGAAACCAATACTGGCAGAGAAAACCTTTCATCAATAGCAAGTACCACGAATTAGATAAGTTTACTACCTAACGGTGCCAAAGTATCTGCAGCACCTGGGGCGTTGCCTTATCATAAGGACGTTGTATAGATGTTGGCATATCTAAGAGGACGCTGAAGGTAACCCGCATGGGAGGGAAACCAATACTGGCAGAGAAAACCTTTCATCAATAGCAAGTACCACGAATTAGATAAGTTTACTACCTAACGGTGCCAAAGTATCTGCAGCACCTGGGGCGTTGCCTTATCATAAGGACGTTGTATAGATGTTGGCATATCTAAGAGGACGCTGAAGGTAACCCGCATGGGAGGGAAACCAATACTGGGAGAGAAAACCTTTCATCAATAGAAAGTACCACAACTTAGATAAGTTTCTTTCCTAACGGTGCAAAAGCGTCTAAGAACCGGGACTTTGCCTTATCTTAGGACGTAACATAGATGTAGGCAGCTTCTAAAAAGTCCTGGAGCATCAGACCGGGCGTAGGGACCAGACCGGAGAGTAATGCAAGCTTTTAATTGGGGAAAAATGCACTGTATTCGTGGGGAAAGGGGCAAGAAAATCGAACATTTCATTTAATTACATTTGGTCCCTGTGCCTCTTGTTCTTGGTGTTGTTTGACCAGTGCTATATTTCTGTTAAATTTTTGTTTCTCTCCAATCCGCACTGGGCCAGCGTGGAGACTACAGCCCATTCCTCTCATTCGTGAGAGGAGGCCTGTGTCCAGCAGTGGGATGTATATATAGGCTGATGATGATGATGATGATGGTGATGAGGATGATGATGCTGATGATGATGGCGATGATGATGAAGTTTTTGTTTACAAAATGTTCCTTTTGCTTCAGATGAAAGCGGGTGCGGAGTGAACAGTTTAGCGCGACTTAGGTGCATCGTCCAAGCGCTAACCACGAGAGACTCTTGACCACTACGTCGCA
The DNA here is from genome assembly GCA_905404275.2 of Hedya salicella. Lineage (NCBI taxonomy): Eukaryota > Metazoa > Arthropoda > Insecta > Lepidoptera > Tortricidae > Hedya > Hedya salicella. Next base: position 5,783,956 of record FR990099.1, read on the forward strand.
GATATAACAATCAGGAATCAGCAGCTGTAGTTACCAAACACTATTTAATAAGAAGCTCATTTGAGTCATTCAGAATTCATTTATTACGAGCGCCTCACTTTACCGTGAAACTAGGTCTTCTCATAGCTAATTATGGTCTGTTATCAAGTAATAATAACCGGTGTTGCCTTCAGGCCCCTATATGTGTGGCTATTTACGGGGCCCCGTCTAGTGGGCGGCAAGTCATCGTCTACTAGTGCCTTTAGCCATGAGACGCCTTTTTGCCTTGTAGACGTCCGGTTGTCTTAAGCAATAGCCCAGTATTTATTCCATCATTCCAATCCCATAACCTAATTTATTTAGATTCCATCAATCTCCAATATAGTTGTTGCATCTAGCGGGTGCTGTGTCTGTGCGCGTCCCATGATACGGACAGGAACAGCATCCGCGCCCCTCTACGCTTTGGGTTAAGCCCCGCGCACGCCTCCCAAAGGTCCGCACCATTGTCTCGGGAGCGGGTGCGACACACAAATAATTGTACCAGTTTTAGTATAATTCTATAACTAATTGAGAGATGACTTAAGATTGATAAACTTATTGGACGCTCTAAGTAATCGAATGAATTGTGAACAGAAATTATAATGTTCTTACAAAATGTATTTTGAAATACCCAACCAAGAGGTGGCAATAAGGAATTAAGACTTAATCTCTTCAAATAGTAGACTAAAATATCAATTTAGAAAAATTACATACAATTTTCTATACAAAAATTGCTACCTTTAGAGCCACCTCTGAATGCTATCGGATTGATTTGATAATTGGTACGTATCATTTTAGTGGGTTTTGGACAAAAAAATACCCTGTGGAGAAATGCTATTCAGAACTTTATTTTTTTACCACCCTAGTGGATTATTTTCGTGGAAATGTCTATAGATTTTTGTGACGTTTCAACCGACTTGGTGGAGATTCCGGACTTCTAAAAATAGTTTGAAATCCCATTCATATCTATAGGCATTTACAAAAAGGTGTGCACAAAAAAGTTGACGTAATAAAGGCTTCAATAATGTAATGATCCATTAGCACACAGCGCATTGTTGAAATTGGCACTTTAATGTTATCATAGCGGTGCAGGCCCAACCGCGAGAAGTTATCGCTGGAATTTAAGCAGCACCGTGCAAATGCAGCCTTCCACTCATTGCTATTTTATGTTTACTTAAAAGTAGGGAATAATAAACTGCCCAACTAAGATCCGTAAGTTTTATACTTAGTAATACTCAATAATGTTAATAAATATTAAATTCTGTGCTGAGATTAGGGCTGGCGTACAACACTCGTCACTCTCTCGTCGAACTGAACATTCATGGTTTTTAGCCATCGTTATCCTTCCTTATAGTGTCTTTTTCAAGTGAGATTTATCCACTTACCTACAGTTTTATCCACTTATCTGGATAACAGAGGCATTTGTACGTTTGTTGTTATATATACCTAGTATTGTCTGCTTTTGTTTTCGTAACAGAACAGCAAACCCCTTTAGGTACTATCAAAAAAATTTTAGAAGTGTCACCAAGGTCACCGCATAGCAAACAGGGTAAGCAAACTGAAGCGGCAATAGGCAGGGCACATGGTTCGAAGAAACGGTGGCCGTTGGGGCAGAAAGGTTCTCGAGTGGAGACCGCGTACCGACAAACGCAGCGTATCATTATGGTCAAAGTAGATATAGGATTATCTTGTGATACCAAAGTGTATTTTTAGCTAGTATAGAGTTATTTATTGTAAATTTAGCGAAATAATTGTACATAGATATTCTAATTAAAAATATAACAGTTTTACATTATGTAGTTTTATTGCAATTTTAACTGAAATGAAGGACGTAAGTATTCTTATTTACCGACTTCACATGGATATTTTTTTATATTCCTTACGCGAAACGTTAGTGACTTTTTTCCATTCTGATTATAAAAGACAATATACATTCATAAAGTAATATGTATGTAGGTATGTTATATTGTATTTTTGTGTAAGTTTATGTATTTACTTATATGTATTACAACTATTGCAAGTAGGTAGGTTAGGTGTGTCTGTGAATTTTATTTCTCAGTTTTTTTACTTTGCAGGTGCAGAGCCTGTAAATTAAGAACATTGAGATCCACATTTATTGTGACAAAATATATTCTTCTTTTACATATTTGAAGTCGGTTGTTATATTTTAGTATTTACTTAGCTTTTCTCGAATGTTGCGAAAACTGTCCAGTGTTCAGTTTATGATAGTAAACATAGTGTGAAGTAGGTAAGGCAACTAGCAAAAATAAGTTGTATAAGTGTTCTACAAAAGTTTTTAATAAAACTTAATGGTATGCAATTTAAGTCATACAAACGTTTATAAAACGCGATTTTGGCGCAGTTTGTAAGACTAAATCGTCCTACAGTGATCACACAATGGTCATAAGCAAACACATTTAGTCACACGGCTGTCATAAAATTAACAACTATTTCGTCAGAAAAGTATCGTAAGTTCTTGCTTTCTAAGAGCAATTGGTTGTACAGTTATCATAACGTAGACGTTTGTACGACAAATAAGTCGGTTAGATGCAACAGCAAGCAATTTTAATTATAACAACATACTTAACAACCAGATTGTGAGTGCAGTACGTATTACAACAGTAAGTATTACATTTTAATATGTCTTTACCGTTTTAAGTAACAGACTCGACATCAGATCTACAAGTGTGAAAAATCTAAAATCAGATACCATTATGAAATGCGAACATTACTTGATCGATCAATTTACAAGGTTTTTGAGTACATTTTTAAAGCCCCCTTTAAATATAGTTGATTTCATTTTATTTTAATAAATTAAAATAATTTAGGTGTTTGTCTGTGTAAATAAGACTTATTATACTTAAAAACGCTGCCTTATGACTTAAAATAACTCTTAGCCGACGCCATCACTAAATGTTTGTGTTTTTATCATAAGAGGGTGGTGTATATGACTCTTGTATGGCATTTTAACAGTATAAAAGTTGTAAAATTTTGAACTTATGATTAGTCGTACAGTAGTCACTCTAAAAGCTTTTCTATGATTAAACTGCTGTAAAATGTCATATTAAAGTTGTAAAACCGGGTAAATGTCACGGCTAAAACTTTTGTACGACAACGTTAAAGTTGCTGTATTACTATGTCATACAAACGTTTGTACAACTGCGTTTTATGATCATATTACATTTAAACTAAAATGCAGTATAAATGACACTTGTATAACGTCACGTTTTAAAAGTGACTTATTGACGACGTATCTACGATGAAATAGTCTTGTAATGGTAAGATTTTATGACCATTTTGTTAGTTGGTGCGTTGAGGTAAAACGGAAGCATTGAAAAAATGCTCTTAAAGGCGTTGATATAAAGTCCACCTTTAGGACTTTCCCATACTTCCGTCTTACCCCAACACACCCTATCCATCGTATTGTTGAGGCAATACGTTATTTTAAAGATACAGTTTTTAGGACCCGTACATAGTGACATAGTCATAAGTAAGGGATATAATTTATGTCCAATTTATTAATTACAAAAGGTATATTGTACATCGTCACTACATTGACAAAAAACTTGTATCTTATTTTGTTCCAAAGAAAAATGTAGTAACTCTATTTGACACTTGTATAAACTTACCCCATATAGACTCTAAGCCTTAACTGGATGGATAAATTGCGTGCGACAAAAAATTCTGTGTGGTTTTTATGACGTAGGAGGCAAACGAGCACACGGGTCGCCTGATGGTGAGCGATCACCGTCGCCCATAGACACTTGCATCACCGGAGGAGTCACAAGTGTGTTGCCGGCCTTTCAGGTGGGAGTACGCTCTTTTCTTGAAGGTTTGAAGGTTCTGTCTGCTATGTGGTTCGAAGTTTTAGAGACGAGGTGAAACTGTCCCATCGTATATTATGCATTCATAGAATCAAGATTACGATACAGCACATCTTTGTGGGGAAATAGTTATAAGTACAACGTTTACACTGCTTTCGTGGCTCAAAAAGGCCTACCAGAAAAATAGCTAGAGTGCCCCATACAACGTCATGTAAAGGCTTCTTCAGAGAATTTGCAATTCTAACTGTTTCAAGTTTGTATAGCCTTGTAGTACTTACAGATTTTATAAAGCGTATTATGGATATAGAAACTCATGAAGAAAGGCAAAAGCGTTTGACAACTAGACGAAAAGATCCCTGTTAAAGAGATAGGAAAAACCAGCCAAGTGCGAGTCGTACTCGCGCACCGAGGGTTCCGTACAAAATATACACTATAAACGACCGTATCTATAAAAATCCAGTGTTAGCAGAGCCCTACTACTAAGCAAAATGTACGCGGTGTTCGATCATTTTATATTGGTTACTGACATAGACAGATAGACATAAAATTATACCGTTTTTAGTCTTTGTTGTTATAGCGCCAACAGAAATACATCATCTGTGAACATTTCAACTGTCTGCACTGTTAAAAAATATGTAATTTTACATGCAAAAAAAAACATAAACCTGTAAAATTTCCGATAACGCAAGGATTTTTTTATAATAACGCAACAATAACGCGAGGCATGTTTCGGGAATTTTACAGGTTTACTTATGTGTTCTTTTTGAATGTAAAATTACATAATTTTTAACAGTGTAGGTAGCTATCACGGTTCATGAGATACAGCCTGGTGACAAAAGGACAGACAGACAGAGAGACAGACAGTCCGACAGCGGAGTCTTAGTAATAGGGTCCCGTTTTACCCTTTGGGTACGGAATCCTATAAAGCGTGTCAAGGGTGGCGGTCCAAGTAAAATTTGACGTAATATGTGGGCCTCAACGCGGGTTTAGGTATGCTGGTAGTTAATAATAAACGATTTCAAATACTATGGCAAAAAGTAAGTGCGCACCACTTATCTATTTCAGAGCGAGACACCTATTAGAACTATGTTTGCTTTTATAGTATCATAAACTTCAGTTCTATTTCCAACTGGGCGGGGCCTGACGCCGCCCAGGGGCGTGGCCTGCGCAGCCGCAGCGTCACGTAAACATAAAATGAACTTTGAACTATTGTAATATGGCCTAATGTGTTGGAAACGTATTGTGAATGTTTGTTGTGATGTCCATGCGTTGTAAAATAAACATTTACGCGAACACGTGTTATAATGGATCCCTTTGTTACTCATAATCATTGTAAGTCATGTAAGAATGTAATAATTACCCGACAATCGTATCTCACAATTATGAAACCATTAATTAATCTTTCAGGATTTGAGAAGACATTGTATAAACTTTCGTTTTCTCTTTGCGTATGAATTTCCTGACACCAACTACTCTGTAGTCTATCTTGTCAGGCTCTATATCAGACTATGTACCTAATGCAGAGCAGACTATGACCTACCGGTGTGGCTCGGACTTTATTCTGTACCTCGTTGCTATGGTTACGTCTACTGAGTAACTTTTTCAAACTACGATGTTAAACGACATAAAGGCAGCTGAAATATTTTTTCTAGCCAGAATACGTTCATTTTTCAAGGTCCCATCTCGCCCATCTCTTCCTGATGTTAATAGCCTAGATTAGCATTATTCTAAGTAAGTAACTCTGTCATAATCGTCTCCTGTATTCCGGTACAGATTAACAACTACAAAAAGTTGATCTACCAACTAAGGGGGTGTATCGAAAATTTAAGAGTCCCCGGCAAGCTCGTCCGAATTTCACGTTCCCATACAAACAGAGCTTCGTTCTCATTTTAAAACTAGGTGTTGGATTGTAACGAAACTTTTCATATACAATGACATGAATTATATCTAGGCCTGTAATTAGTTTATATGTCTCAGTTTATAAAACAAACGAAATACAGCAAAAACAAGTTTTGTATGCAATACTTATATCCGCTGTATTTTTTTAAAAACGCCAAGCACGTAGTGCATTAGCTTTCTCTTTTTTTGTTGCGCGCGAGCAATACATGCGTCCCTTGTTACAAATTCCGCTCATTCGCCCGCTCGGCGTTTGGGGGCGTGGTTTACGAATGACAATGCAGGTCCTTAAATAAAGTGGTTGTTTAATATCCCCGAGTTATTACTTAGGGGTCCACTAACCACGCCACATATTTGCTATTCCCATGAATATCTTACGAGACCTTTTCCACGCTAATTCAAACATGGTTTGACCTTTTGAGCGCCAAGCAGCGATGTAATACGACGTTACCCAAACCCCACAGCAATAACCGAAATGAACCTTCAAAAATATAATAGTGATTGCAAAAGGAGGTATCGATATTATATTTGGGCGGTTAAAATATTACAGATATTGATTGCGAATTAATGCAAACGCGACCCCTCCTCTAACGGCTCTTGGGGGTAGCGACCCACAGATTGAATAACACTGCCGTATGATATCCCGTTATCTCTCTCGATTCGTAGTAATTCTGGTGCTCTCATGCAAGTGTCAGTTCAAACCCATACAATGAAATCACATATTTCTGTCAGAAATAATTTATTACGAAATTAGACATAGTTGTGATAAAATATTATTATATAAAATTATTTATTACAATATGAATGTCAGAGTAATTTATTCGTTCTCCCTCCCTTCTCTCATTTGGATTTACATCAAATAACACTGTTTTACTTATTGTGACAGTTTTACAACATTGCGAGACGCTAAGACCAGAGCGGTTACTATGATATTTGAATTTCGAAGTTCAAATCGTGACGTCCCTTTCGCGCTCATGTTAAATTGTATTTTGAGTAAGTGAGTGAGACGGGATTATACAAATTTCGTATTTTAACAACGGAGGAACCCCTCTGAGCTCGCTAAAAACTGGTCAACTAGATAAAGGGGTCGTTCTTTTTTATCGGTATTGGCTCAACCAAATAAGAGAAGTAAGGGCTTCAGTAATAATAAGGACACAGTTCCGATTTCACCATTCTCTGTTGTCCGCCACTTAACGGGTGATTACTCCTGCCAAAATATCTACATTGACAAGCGTATTTATTTAGAAGTCATACAGATTTTCCTGTGGGCATCCCAAAATTAAGGCTTAAAAGTCTAAGTTTTCTTGCAAGACCTAGGCAGGTACCGTCTTCTACTCAAGACCTATACTATAATAGTTATTTGTTATGCAAGGCTGCAAAGTTGTTATTTGGCGCGAGTGCTTGAATTGAAAGCCGAGTTAGCGAAGGTATCTAAAATTGTACCAAGAGCGGAGCGAGTGGTTCAAATATAGATTCCGGAGCGTAACGCTTTTAAGGCACTAGAAGCCAAATAATTTGCAGCCGTGCGAAATACAACTTTTCACCTCACTTAAGCGAAGAAAATGTGAGATGTAAGAAAAACTATGAAATTATAATAAACCGATTATTTTTTCATTTAAAAATAATGATAATGAACCTACGAAACACACTCATAACAAAGCAAACAAATAAATATAAATTCGAACTCCAAATGACTTTTCCACGCTAGCGGATAAAACGAACTTTTCCACGCAGATTAGGAGCTGTATTATGGAACTTTTCCGAGCGAGTGAGGTAAAAAAAATATAAATTATAAAGTGAGGAGGGCGAAGGGCGCCTATATATATATATATATATATATATATATATATATATATATATATATATCTTATTGAAATAAAACAATTTTACGGATTATATCGCTTATATTATCTCATTTTAGTTCCCGACGTTTCGGAAGCTTTTCAGCTTTCCATGGTCACGGGTGGATGCGTGAAGGAGATAATATACGCGATATAATCCGTTAAATTGTATTATTTCAATGAGTAATAATCGCGGAAACAGAAGAAAATATTATATATATATCTTAGTTCATGTAATAATCACAGATCTGTGACAATTACCAAGAACTACAATTTAGTTTGTTGCATCGAGGTATGATGTCATTACTAATACTCACCCATGAACAATTTTTTTTTAATTGACATGTAAAATTGTATTTTATTAATAAATAAATTGCATTGAATTGAATTGAATTGAATTGAACAGTTTTTTTATTTACGAGTAGGTAGGCGCACTTCGCCACACTCACCTTATGTACTCGCACCCAAGCCATTAATTACCAATTATATTGGCCCACAGGAAACGCCTATATTCTAAAATCTGTTTGAATTGTAGGGCGTCCGCTGTATTGAGCGGGCCTGGCTTCGGCGGCCACTCCGGGAGCGTTTCCTATATATCCATATAGAGCAGCGCTGCGACAGCGCAGCACATGAATATACAGGCAAATCACCCGGAGCGGACACAAGCCGGTCTCAACTTTCGGTCTCAACGCAGCGGACGTCCGTAGTTGTTAATAACTAACAAAGCCTGGTTAATTAGGGCAACAAATTGCCATTAAGAGTTAAATTGAAAAAGCGTACATATTTAGACTAGGAGACAGTGAAAAAAATACAATGCAAGGCTGCAAAGTTGTTATTTGGCGTGAGTGCTTGAATTGAAAGCCGAATAAGCGAAGGAATCAAGATAGAATACGGATTATAGATTCCGGAGCGTAACAACGCTTTTAAGGCACGAGAAGCCAAATAATTTTGCAGCCGTGCGAAACACAACTTTTCACCTCACTACAGCGAGGAAATGGTGAGATGGAAGAAAAACTATGAAATTATGACAAACCGATTAATTTTTCATTTAAAACTAGTTATAATGAACCTATAAAATACACTCATAACGAAACATACAAATATACCTACAAAAAAAATCGGAATTCTAATTACTTTTCCACGCTAGCGGATAAACGAACTTTTCCACGCAAATTTGGCGCTGTATATGAAGGTTTTCCGAGCTAGAGGTGAAAATATTTTTTTCCTTCCTTGTTATTTACATTTAGCTTCTGTCATTCAAATACGTATTTTTTATCCACTACCGCCTAGTTCACATCTTATAGATCATAATACAACAATAATAATTATATCTACTTAACAAATGTCGTTCATAACAATTAATAATACAAATAAAATTTGCTAACTGTTCTTAGCTTAAAAATCTTTATTAGGTCTTACAGCCTGACTACATGCCCACGGCGCGGCGCCTGACGACAACACGTTGCCGCGTCGTGTAGATACACGATGCCGTGCCGTTTTTAGCAGACGTTTTATATGGTGCCGAATACGGTAAATTTACGGCACCATGCTTACCTAAGGCGCCGCGGCGTTTCGCGTTTTTTAACTAAAGGTTCGGCCTAACCTGACGGTGCGTAGCAGAGAAGTGATTTATGCGTCACTATTTACACATGCCGAAGGTTCACGCTGTTGTCACGATTTCTCTCGTCAGCGTTTTTTGAGCAGCGGTGTGGAGGGCATGCGGTAAAATCGTGCTGCGTAAGTCACGTTACTGCGATAACGCACCAGCGTATTTTAAGCATTAATTAAAAAGTTGTAGTATATTTAATGAGCTTTCATTTGGGACCCCACACGTCTATGTGTAAATGCATAGTTTATTAGTGATGTACACTTCCAAACGCGACGGCGGCCATTTTGATGACGTCATAACTGAGATTATTTCTCGGCAGTTTTAGGGACTAAAGAACATACCTAACATCATTCTAAAATTTGGTATGGTATCCGCAAGTGAAAGCTATGTCAGTTAATCACTATGTACCAGGAATCGGAACCGATATTTTTTTCATACAAAATATCCGAAATAACGATTCGTTTTTTTCGTTCAGTTACGAGATTTTAGTATATTTTATTAAACTTCTAGAACTTGAATCAGCTTTTGTGATTAATTTCTCTTCTCCCATACAGTTTTAAAACATTCCAGAAATATAATGTATTTTAGAAGATTTAAAAAATACCGGTTACGATCCCTGCTAAGTACAGGTTACACGCAAGTGGAAATGGCAGAGAAATGTGTTGAGTTTTTTAAGATCGCTAAGCTAAACCGATCCTCAATCGTTATCATATAAGTTGCATTTGGATTTTAGCCCGTCTGTTTAACTTATCTGACCATCTGTTTTAAATATTTAAGTAGTGGATGTTATTTAAAGTTCGATTGGCCAAAGGGGAATAAAGTTTACCCCCAAAAACGTCATTTAATGTTGGAATAAACCTTATACCACTTTGGTAGAATCCTTGCTTAAATAATAATCATATTGTCAAATTTTCAATCATTGTCATTGTGATATAATAAAAAAGCACGTCACTATAAGCTATTAAGATAAAGTCAAAAATTTGTCGATAGATACAAAATTGAAAAATCATGCATAGACTCACAAAGAAAAGAAATAAGTCTCAGCTTAGGGGCCATACACATATTACGTTACAGCGATAGTGACGGGGGTCATGCCAGACCGTGTTAAAGAAAGAGATAGGAAAACGCGTGACAGGAGGGAGGGGTCCCCAAAAATTCTAAATTTTGCGTGACGTTCGAATATGTAGACGGCCCCTTACTCTACTATGAAATCGCGATAACAATATAATTACAAATTTACAAAATGTTCGGGTTGGCTAATCGTATTGACACACATTCAAAACGGGCTACGTGTTCGAGTGCTTCTGTTCAGTTTGTGTCTTATTTTCTCGCAACTTAAAATAACTTCAATATTAAGGGTCAATTTCACTAACATTTAATTTACACCAGTGGCGACCCCAGTATAACGTTACCCTAACGATTTACTCTATGGTTAACTTCAAGTTCGTCTTACGACGCTAGTCTACGGTTCGGATAGTTACACTGTAATGTTGAACAAATTAGGGCCGATTTCACAAACAATCAATTTGCACGAGAGTGGCTAACCCAGTATAATTTTAATCTAACGATTTACGCGATGGTTAACTTCATTTTCATTTCATCACGCTAGTCTACGAATAACATTCACTCGCATAGTTACTTAGTAACGTTGAACGAATGAATTGAATGAAATCGCAATGCACCCAAGTAACATAAGACAGTTTGTCCCATGCTTGAGCAACCGTGCTGCGTATTTTTATATTGGTTCGGGTAATACCTCAATTGTGACGTAACTATGGAATTCACTTGACAGTGACAATGACAATACTTAATCTACGTCTAATAGTTTACTCAGCCGAAATCGGAATAAGCTGTCACCCTAGTATAGAGATTTTATCCTTAGGTTAAATATTGGTGAAACGTAAAATGACTTTACTCGCGAGCAATTCATGATTTACTATTGGGATAAGACTTATATATACTACGTTGGCGAAATGGACCCTTAAGTGATTTATTTAAGATAAAATGTCTGTCGTAGGATAAATACAATTTCACGTTTTTTTGATATCCTAGTTAGACAGTAAATATGTATAATTATTATTATTACAGTTTACAAAAAAAGCACTTCTGCTCCTTGTAAACTACGTCACACGGCTTATGTTCATGTATGTCAAAAATTGTATGTTCTAGATATTGAAATGGTCAAAATGCGTTTTCTAAATTAGTCCTATAAAGTAAATACCCCAGTGCCTGACAGTGTATCCTAGTTGTTGGCACCTTCAACCCTAACGCGCAGCAATGTAGGTGACAAACAGGGATTAAGCTCTCAGACATTGAGACGAGTACCTTAAATTAAAATGAAGTTAAATTTTCGCCGCAAGATCGGATATCTTCGAGATTCTTGGAAATTAATATTTTGTTCTATTTCCGCAATTATCACTCATTTAAATAAAACAATTTTAACGAAATTATCGCGTACGTCCCGGGTTAACTCTGTCAACTGCCAACCCGTGAACACGGAAAGCCGAAAAGCTTCGGAAACGTCGTCAACTCAAATGAGTTGACAACGCTGTTTAAATTGTTTTATTTAAATATTCTTGGATATTGCTTTGTCCAGCAGCCATCTTTGACTGAGAATACAATAAGATTCATTTGGCATACCAGTTAGGACTTAAATTCGGGTAAACAATGCTGGTTTAAATCCGGTCGGCTCTCTTCAGTTAAGAACGCGCTGAGTAGAATAGAAGCACAGACAGGGATGCGGCGAGACGCGAGCCACGCTCTGTCCCTTTCCTTCATAGGGTAGCGTTTCGGGTCCGCGAAACAGACTGTTATAGACTCGTCGGTGTATGGAGGTCTGTAACAATAGGGATACATAATATTTTCTTCTGTTTCCGCGATTATTACTCATTGAAATAAAACAATTTAACGGATTATATCGCGTATATTATCTCATGATAATATACGCGATATAATCCGTTAAATTGTTTTATTTCAATAGGCATACATGTTGAATTTTGAAATATTGTAGGGTATTGGGTAAATCTTCAATAACTGGCCATCGTTCAGTATCTGGCCACCTTATACTAAAAATGAATCTTATTTATAGGTATAAAGAATTAGTTTTAGTATAAGGTATAATTTTTTGCCCACCCTTCAATAACTGGCCACCTTATACTAAAATGAATTCATTATCATACATATAATTCGTTTTTAGTATGAGGTAGCCAGTTATTGACGATTTACCTATATCGATCTAAAAATACTAAATTACAGTAGTACAATGAAAATTCTATTTTGTTATTAAAAGAAAATCCCCAGCTCGAAAACGATCACTGTTTAGGAATTTAATTACTTATTTTTTTATTGCACAAAGAAAAATTATAGAACAAAAGGCGAACTTAAAGCCTTAATGCGTTCTCTACCAGTCAACCTTAGGGCAAAGAAGGAAAACTGTGGGCGGTGTTGAGACATGTGGAACTGCAAAATATATGTTCATTATAAATTCAAGGATTACTTGACAGATTTCTACTGAATGTAGGTAGCGTCATTGAGGGCCTTGTATTCATCAGTGGGTCTCTCGGTTGAGATGTTGAAATGTGAGAAATATTTTTACGGTTTTACAAGGTCACAAAACATCCAAAGTTGGGACTGATAGAAATCTATTAGGTATTCTACTGTTGCTTCGGAGATCCTGTATTTCATGGTGCTTTGGATTGGTCGGCTCTGCTATCACTATGGTCTGTAGTCTAGACCGCCGAAGGCCCCGGGGTCACACTACACTACTGATGACTCACTGCTCGTCCACCACGCCGCCCTGGCCGGCCTTCACCAGCCTGGCCAGCAGCCTGCGGCGCGGCGCGGGCGCGTGCAGCAGCGCCACGACGCCGGCGAAGGCCCCGGGCTGTCCGCGCTGGCGCCGCGCCCGCCAGCGGTGCGCCGCCAGCGCCAGCACCCGCTCCCCGCCGGACACCGGCGGCAAGCAGGTCGCGCTGGGGTTGCCCCATTCGAACGATTCCTCCTAAAATTAAAAAAAAAAAACACATCAGTAAGTTTCTTGTTAGAATTGGAAGCTGTTACTCGTATATCAGTTGATTTCTATCATAACAGCTGTTGTTTCCATTTCAAAGTGTGTACCTTAAGTCAGAAAGTCAACGTACAGTCTAAAACGAAGGATGTAACCGATCATTTCTTGAAATGGTTGTATTTCTTGATACATTGCGAGCCTACGGCCCGCCAAAACGTCGACGGAGCCCTGCTCTGCGGGGCTCCTCTTTTCGATCTGAGGGACACGAGGTAACCAACGAACCTACCAACGATATGTCCCTCGCAAAATGTTTACGAGACGTGAAACTTTTTACCGACATATCATACTCTTTTTTTTTTACTACTCTGCATTTTTATTATTATAAAATAGATGGGCATTTGACCGCAATCACCTGTTGTTAAGTGACGATGCGGTCAAGGATGTATCATGCCCGTCTAGAAACAGCCTATTCACTCTTGTCTTGAACACGCCCAAATTATAATGGTCGGGGAACACACTCGCAGGCAACAAATTCCACTCCTTTGCGGTACGCATGATAAAAGTTGCACCAAAGCGCTTCGTGCGGATTCGCGGAATATTGACCACGTGCGGATGGAACGAACGCACGCGTTGTGTGTCCCGATGATGGAAAGGGGCTGGTGGAATTAAATCATGTAATTCTCCCGCACACTCACCGAAATGTAACCTGTAAAAGAACGACAGACGAGCGACCCTACGTCGATGCTCAAGGCTCTGCAGCTTAGTGTCAGTTAGAGTAGGGTCGCCAATAAGCCGCCTAGCTTGTTTGTCAATCGAGTCCAAAGTGGCCAGTTGGTATTTAGCTGATCCGTCCCAAAGGTGACAGCAGTACTCCATACATGACCGGACTTGTGCTTGGTAAAGCATTAATAGCTGTCCTGGAGTGAAATACCGCTTAACCTTGGAGAGGATTCCGAGCTTTTTGGCTGCAGTCTTTGCTTTGGACTCGATATATTGACCGAAGTTGAGATTGGCAGTCAACTGAACGCGAAGAACCTCAAGGCTGCCAGTCAATTTTACAGGCACATTCCGGAAAGTCGGAGCCAGCTCGAATGGGCTCCGTTTGGTGGAGAACAGACACGCCTGCGTCTTGCTAGCGTTGAACGTCACCAGATTAGCATCAGCCCAAGTGGAGAAAGAAGAAGATGAATGAAGGGACGCGTCCACACGGTCTACCATAGCCTCTCGACAAGACTGAAATGTATCCCTGCTGGCCTTCGCATCCGGTAGATATCTGTCCGCAACTGTGCTGTCATCTGCGTACCCAATGATACCGAGCATAAGCAGATCGTTTATGTGCAGCAAGAATAGAGTTGCAAAAAGGACCGACCCCTGTGGAACTCCGGCATCGATGGCTTGGTGGTCAGATGAGTAGCCATCGATGACTACTCGTATCGACCGGTTACACAAGAAGTCAGATATCCAAGTACAAAGACCATCAGGAACACTGTATGCAGGAAGCTTGGATATAAGGCCAGCATGCCAGACCCTGTCAAAGGCCTTAGAGATATCCAGAGACACGGCAAGAGCTTCGCCGTGTTTCTCAATGGCCTCACTCCATGAGTGGGTGGCATACACTAGAAGGTCCCCAGTTGACCGGCCTCGGCGAACTTTGAGCTGTTTGAACGGATCACTTCATTCTTTGACCAAATCTAAATTGTCAATCTAGTGGAGACAGATGATTTAACATAGGTGTACCAAAATAGGCGCATCCCTCTTCCACAAGCAGTACCAGTTTTATTAAAAAATGTATGCGCTGCCAGAGAGAAAAGATTTTTGAAAAAATCATCGTATAGAGGTAAGGTTTGTTT